>CAIGQZ010033037.1:5141497-5181608 GCA_903798205.1 Danio tinwini
TAAGCTATGCACTTTATTTATTTTTTGTTTTTATTTATTTATTTATTCATGCATTCATTTATAAAAAAAAAAATTCTCAAATTTTCTCCAAAGTGATACTAAAGCAGGGTTTCATTGTGGTCAATAATAAAAAAAATTTCTGTCAATATTTTATAAGCTTATTAGTGCTGATGCTGGTTAGATCAGAGTGTTGACTATAGAAAGGAAATACAAGAAGAAAAAAAATATGAACAGCATAATTAATTGAGGTTTGTGAAGGAACTGCAGGGTTTTTTTGAGTTTGAGTTTTGAGGTGAAACAACCATCAGAGAGCCCTTTCTTTATTTAATTATTGCAATATTAACTTAACATATATTAAGATAACATATTATTGTAAATCAAATGTATTCTGTACAAAGACGCGGTTGGAAAAATCCTCCATAATGTGCATAAACTTTAATAAACATCAGCATCACACCACATTTTTGTTGTTATTTTTGAAATATTTAATTTAATTTAACATTTTTATAATAAGCATATTTTAGAGTGTATAGATTTACAGATATACGTCATATGCAATCATCTACTCAATAAAAAGTTATTTGTTATGAAAATTGTAAATTAATTAAAGTAATCTGTCTGAAAACTTTAACATGTAATAAATGTAATTACGATCATAAAAAAATGTTACCCAAAACACTTGCAGTCTCTTAAAATTAGGCTATAGAAATTAACCAGTATAGGTCTTGGGGTAGGCTTTTTAAGTTTTGTTTTACACCTTCAGTAGTTAATAAATTAGTAGTTAAAACATTTTATATACTTAATTGCTACATTCATTCATTCAGTTCTTAATTTATTATTTATTCAAGAAATGATTCTCCAATAAATAACAATAAAAGGTTGTGTGACATGCATTGTGAAGACAACATGCCCCGATTTCAGCGTTTGACTAAAAAAATGTATGTTCAATACATTTTTACGACATTTAAAGGCATTAAATATAAGAAATGAAACCTCCATTATTAGAAAGTGTGACAACTTGCCCCGGCGATCAATCGCTCCGCGCCTGATGATTCCGTGACTTGCGCAGGAGGGCGGGAGCCTCGAGAGAGAATGAAGGAGCAGAAAAACAGCATCCTCAGCTAATAACACCGACCGAAAACGACACCCTGGCTCATAATTAAAATCATTCGCTTGTGAGGGAGTGAATGACATTGGCACATCAGGTAAGATACCTGTTATCCATTCAGGAGAGCGCGCGTAAGCTCTGACTGACGTTCATTAGCTTGTATCATACTGTGTAGTAGAGATAAGACGTGTCAATTAACTCAAAACACAAAGCATCCGTCTTTTGCATTGAAATATGATGCAATATCTCTATCTTGTTTTTCCCTCTGTAAAAATTTCGCTCGGACACTGAGGGTGCGTATTTCTAAAAATAGCCTTTGTTGGCTCTGTCAGGTGACCTCGGCGTGTCAGTGTTAATCGCGCGTTTATCACTCATTTTCTGACTCATCATAACATGCCGTAAAATCTAAAGCGCGCGCGGATGGACACATTCAGCTGATAGGAGAGAAAAAACACACAAGCTTTCAAAGAACAGCAGCTTTAAAAACAAAGATTGAACAATTGCTATGCATTGTTGCATGAAAAAAAAATCTAAAGATTTTTCTTGCACGCACAACAAATACTCTAAGGCAAGTTGTCACGTTAGTGCATGTAAAATTTTATTATAATGTATGCAACATGAAAGGCTAATTAATTACTCATTCATTCATTTTCCTTCTGCTTAGTCCGTTTATTCTTTAGGGGTTGCCACAGCGGAATGAACCGCCAACTTATGCAGCATATGTTTTACACTTGCAGCTGCAACCCCATACCGGGAAACATCCATACAATTTTATTCTCACACACACACACACACACACACACACACACACACACACACACACACTAGTGTATTCAATTCACCTATACCACATGTCTTTGAACTGTGCAACCGGAGCACCCAGGAGGAAACCCACGCCAACACGGGGAGAACATGCAAACTCCACACAGAAATGGCAACTGACCCAGCCGGGACTCAAACCAGCGACCTTCTTGCTGTAAAGCAACAGTGCTAATCACTGAGCCACTGTGTTGCCCCGCTAATTAAATATTATAGGATAGATTTGTTTGCATCATTAATCTATTGGCTATTGGGGAGTGTATTGCATTGTATAGATCAGCTGAATGAAGGATGATATGTGACAAGAGAGATTTCAGTTAAGATATTACAGGAATAAATGACTTTTAAAAAATATATTACAATAGAAAGCTGTCATTTTAAACTTTTGAAATATTAATCTATTCATTTTTCTTCAGTTTAGTCCCTTAATTATCAGGGGTACACAGCGGAATGAACCACCAACTTTTAAAATATTATGGAATTATTAGTTGTACTATACTATAGCAAAGAAAATGCAGCCTCAAGGAGAATATAACATTTGTAATATGCAACAGTAATATAACAGCTATAATAAAGTTATGCAGAATACATTTTCCCATGTTTCAATTCTGCCATTTTTTCCCCTCAGACATGTATTCTGAGGAGTGGAGCAGGAATCGGCAGGGTAGAGAGAAGACTGTGATCACGAATTTCAGCTTTAGTCAGCTGCCAGAGGAGGAGAAGACTGGTAGGATAAAACCTCACAGTGCTCATGGTGAGTTACAGGTGCCAGTTAAAAGCACAATATTTAAGATTTTTTTCATTAAAATTTCCAAAAAAACACTTGAATATTGTTATATATTTTGCTGACTTATGAACTTAAATTATCCCAAAGTTTTGAAAAATGTAAAAAAAAAAACTAATCCCTAGAAATAAGCAATTTTAAGTAGTCACAGGGACTGTGATCTGTGTGGTCATGCTACGTCCTTGCGCACCCTCGATTTCTGGTTTGGTTTTATAGAGGAATTACCAACCTACGTCACACATGACGTCACACAGGGTTCCCGGTTGCAAAAAGAGACCGGTTGCAATAGCAAACATGTCTGTCGTGTTGTGCAGTAGGATGCCAAACTCGTAGTCCAGAAATAGAAAACTTAACTTTTACCGTACACCACACTGCTTTTAATGCCAACCCCAGATGTCTTTGGCTAAAAGGGAGCTGATTCAAGGGAGGACCTAATTAAAAACGCTCTACTCTGCAGTTCTCATTTTATATCAGGTAAGTTCACGCTATGCTGAATCATACACATTACTCGTTTTTGATCATTTCAGCAAAAACAGTTAAATATGGTTGATGAAACTGCGGACACTGAATGCTTAGAATGAAACGAATAGGAATAAGAGTTCACATACCCTGCCGTACAGGTGCAGTTCACTGTCAGAATGCAGTTGTTTTGCTTGTTGATGATTACCCAGGCCTTGTACAGCTCCGTCTTCTTTCCTTGTCTTTGGCTAGGCAGAACCTCTGCTTTTAGCACTACAAAGTGAATCGGTAATCATGAAACATTATTTCTTGCACATGACCACACAGAACAAAATTGTTGGCATCCAAAGACTTGTAGGTCTTTAACTTCTCTCTTGTAAAATCACTTGGAGTTTCAATGAGATAGCTGTATATTTCGGGCTGGATGCTTGGTCATTTCCTCTTATCCTATATCCATTGGGAGGTTGCTATCGCAAATGGACCTGTCAGACGAACGCCGCACACTTTAACGTTAATTTTGCCAAGTCACTGTGCTTATCACTGAGTTACAAGCCGTTATAATACACTGAAAGCATTATGTGAATAATATATATAATATGTAATCAATATAACGTATTTCTAAGACAACAACGAACTCTGTACCGCATCGGATGTCATTCCCTCGCTGTAAATGCTAGCGCTCCCGTTTTTTTCTGCAACCTCGTTGTGCACGCAACCTGAATGTTTACAAACTGGTAATTCATCTATAGACAACAGAGAAACACCAAAGACACTTTATTATGTTGTGCATTTTATAAGATTGCATGAAGAAGCATTATAACAGAGCCCTAAAATGTATTAAATATGATAAAACTAGCATGTACTGTAGTTTTTAAATAAAATGTTGATGTAAAATAATGCATGGATTAGTGCAAACTTAGTCATAAAATATTTTCAGTAATTCAACAAAACATACAGTATGTTCACAGTTCTGTGTTGTCACAACATATAGGTGAAGAGAAGTATTATTTATTTAGTAATATTAAATGTGTAATTTTAAGTGTTTTATTTAGATAGTAGATAAAACTGAAATGTTTTTATGATTTAATAAATTATTAAATTAATGATTAATTCAATTATTTAAAATTAGCCGCTTTTTAGGTGATATTCATTTATGTTTTATCCTTTAATTTCAGACTCGGAGGAATCCATTCCAGATGATCGATACCATGGCATCTACTTTGCCATGCTGTTGGCTGGTGTTGGCTTTTTACTGCCATACAACAGCTTCATCACCGATGTGGATTATCTTCACCGCAAATTCAAAGGTGCGATGCAACCATCCTGTTTCATAAAATCATCACAAAAAACCTAGTGCTGTAACAAACTATTGCTTGTACAGTAAACAGAAAAATTGTGCTTGTCAATTCCTCTGTTCTGTTCCACTGTCAGGCACCTCTATTGTGTTCGACATGAGTTTGACGTACATACTGGTGGCTCTCAGTGCTGTCATTGTGAACAACGCGCTGGTGGAGAGATTGAGTTTACATACTCGCATCTGTGTGGGTGAGAACATGTAAAAGCTGTCAATGTAGGATCTAAGACAATCTCATGAGCTCCTCCGCACTTAGTTTTTTTTAGTGTGTCATCATATAACATTTTTTTAAAAAGCGCAACACCATTAAATATTTTGTTGCATATATAGGATACCTGTTTGCATTGGGACCTTTGGTGTTTGTGAGTGTATTTGAGGTCTGGTTGGAGCTGTTCAACACTCAGCAGTCCTATGCTGTTACTCTGGCTGCAGTTGCCATTGTTGCATTTGGATGCACAGGTACTGTATACACATGCATATGTCCATGCATTTTTCCTATATTGTGTTTTTGTGATCTAAAACTGAACCTCGTTCTTCCCCATTCCCCCATTTTTATAGGATTTTCCATGAATTTCATAAATACTATTGTACATTCTGACATATGTAGAGAGAGAGAAGGAAATAATCAAAGATCCAAAATACATTCATTTATTTTCTTTTCGGTTTAGTTCATTTATTAATCTGAGGTTGCCAGAATTGTCCAATTATTTTTGGTCCCTTAACAAGTGGGAGGCACATATGCAAGCTGTTGTAATTCCTACATTGTTCACCTGATTTGGATGTAAATAGTCTCAAATTAAAGCTGACAGTCTGCAGTTAAAGCACATCTTGTGTGTTCCATTTAAAAATCCATTGTGTTGGTCTATAGAGCCAAACATTTTAGTATTGTGTCAATGTCCCAATATTTTTGGACCTAACTGTATATGCGCATATACAGTAATTGGGTATACGGCGCATAAAATGACCATGGAGTTGCCATTTACGTTAATATTTAAAGGAAAGTACAGCATACACAAACATTCCAACAAGGTTTTGGGTCCGTTAGACTGCTTTGCCAACTAGTGCTGCTTAACTTTATTAACTTTATTATTGATTTCTTAAATTATTATTGATTTTCTTAAATTATTATTTTTTATGCAGCGGATGCCCTTTCAGCTGCAACCAATCACTGGGAAACCTTCATGCACTCTCATTCAATACGGACAATTTAGCTCACCCATTTCACCTGTACCGCATGTCTTTGAACTTGTGGGGGAAACCAGAGCACTCGGAGGAAACCCACGCCAACATGGGGAGAACATACAAACTCCACACAGAAATGCCAACTGACCCAGCTGAGACTCGAACCAGGACCTTCTTGTTGTGAAGCGACAGCACTACCCACTGTGCCACTGTGCAGCCCCAAATCCAAAATGATTGGAACAATTATTTATGCCAGCCAACACAATTGTTTACACGACAAACTGAAAGTATGATCATGTAAAATGGTATTCAAACTCACATTGGTTGCATTTAACAATTAAATTTACTCAGTACCTGAGGTGATCGTTGTCATAGTAGTTTATGCAGTGATGAGAAATAGAAATTTCGGGTGATGGTTTGGACAAAAAGTCATGGAAAAGATTCCTTTTGTTGTGTGTCATCGCATGTAGTTATGTAGTTGCGTGTAGGCTCGATTGTCAGGCATGCTAGCTCATGTTGGTGTCGTCAATCTGGCAACCTGCTTTTGGGTGGAGTCATCAGAGATGAGGCCTGGTGAAAAAGTGTTTTGACTTTGAACTGTAACACCTAGTTCAACCACTGGGTATCAATGTTACATTCCGCACCTTTAAATAACCTCCAGTAGGCAGTGTGTAATTATTTTCAGTTTGATGAAATGAAAAAGGGAGCCTCAGCTGGGTCAGTTGGCCTTTCTTTGTGGAGTTTGCATTTTCTCCCTGTGTTCGTGTGGGTTTCCTCCGGGTGCTCCGGTTTCCCCCACAAGTCCAAAGACATGCGGTACAGGTGAATTGGGTAGGCTAAATTGTCCGTGGTGTATGTGTGTAAATAAGTGTGTATGGATGTTTCCCAGTGAAGGGTTGCAGCTGGAAGGGCATCAGCTGCAGAAAACATATGCTGGATAAGTTGGCGGTTCATTCCGCTGTGGCGACCCCTGATGAATAAATGGACTAAGCCGAAGGAAAATGAATGAATGAAGAAACGAAAAAAGGGATTAATCTACAAGAAGTTAGTAGGTGGAGCAGATGACTTCCTAAAATACAGCATCTGGCCACAAAATATATCTTGTATGGTAAACAGCGAACTGACAAAGGAAGTGTAACAAACAATGCAGCTGTAGGTACAGGTTTAATTGCAGTTCATCAACTTAAATATTTCCAACCAATATCCACACATAAAGTTTTGCAGAACCAAAACATATGTGCCAGGGTGAGAGGGGTCTGGCTGCAGACTTGGTGCAGTGCAATCTGGGCTGCATCCAATGCTTTTTAATGCGCTCACCTAACCCCACCCCTAACCTTACCCATCACAGTGACGTCACTCACTGCAATCTCAGCTTGCATCATAAAGGCTGTATCCAAATACTATTGGGCCAGGGTTGCAGGAACCTAACAACATTGGTCACAGATAGGATCAACATTAGAGTAAATATTAGTTTGACCTTAGTTCAATGAGAATAGATATATAAAGTATAAAGTATTTTGCCTTGAATCCAACTGTTTGGCACACACAGATGAGCAATGCACCTTGTAAAAAATGCTTTTCCACAGTTCATCTGAGAGAGGGCTGCACAATATATAGTTTTAGCATCGATATCACAATGCATGAATGCGCAATATTCACATCGCAGGATCTGTAATGTGGAGTCAGGATTATAGTTGAGCAGGTACATTTGTGGAGTCATTTCAGATCAACCATAAAAACTTGAAAGTTTATTAGTTGTGTGTGTTTTAAGGCCTGTGACTGTGTAGGCATCTTAAATGAGTTTAAAGGAATTATTGCACTTAGTAGCTTTATCAAAAATTATTTTTAATAATGTATATGATGAAGACTGTACAACTTTATTGTCCGTTTGATTATTTTATTTTTGTACATGAATACTGTTGGACTCCTTCATTTAAACCATTGCTCTACTGTATTTGTCTATGCTGGTAATTAGCCTTTTATATTTTCTGCAGATGCACTCCTCTACAAAATCTTCCCATTCCATATAAATGTTAATTATATTTTAATTTATTATTTAAAAATAGAGATATTCAAGTTAGTTGGTGAAGTATTGCTATTGTTTAATATTGTGCAGCCCTAGTCTGAGATTATAAGTCTTATTAGTCTTCCTCCCATTGCGTTTTTATGGGTGTCAGTGAGCATCTATGCAGAGAACATATTTTTTTATAAACACTGAAATCATCCCTTTCCTAATACACACTGGTTCAAGTATTAAATCTATAGGAGTAGAAGAGGGGAGGCTAGGGAAATGAAAATGATCCATAATATGGATAAAACTGCAACCTTGCAAATATCTGAAAAAATGGTTCGGGGCCACAAAAACTCACCTGAGAGCTGTTGAAAGGATGCAAAAACAACATCTATATATAAATCTTTAAACATGTACCTTGTCCTTTTGACCTTTACAGTGCAGCAGTCCAGTTTCTATGGTTACACAGGGATGCTGCCCAAGAGATACACGCAGGGTGTGATGACTGGAGAGAGTGAGCTGAAATTTTAACCATTACATTAGAATCAATGTGACTTTTACCTCACATTATACCACCATTCTCCTTACTGTAGTGCATTTTGGGTTTGTGCATTTAGACATATTGGTCTCATAATGTATTTTTTACTTGATCACATGTTATAATTACTATATATTATAATATTTAGACATTTTGGTCTCAATAAATATTCTCAGTAATTATAAAAGTAAATCAGTAATTTGTTAAAAAATATACTGCAATTAAACAATATTTATAGTGTAATATTAATACAATATTATCATTGAGTACATAATTAAATATGCAAAGTAAGTATTTAAATATGAATAATGTAATTTATACTTAATCATATGTTACAATTATATATTATAATATTTAGACACATTGGTCTCAATGAATAATATCAGTATTTATAAAAGTAACTCAGCAATTTGTTAAAAATTACAGTAATAAAACCATATTTATAGTGCATTATTAATACATTAATATTACCTAATACATAATAAATATGCGAATTAAGTATTTAAATATGAACAATGTATTTTTATACATAATCATATGTTAAAATTATATATTATAATATTTAGAAATTTTTGGTCTAAATAAATATTCTCAGTAATTATAAAAGTAACTCAGTAATTTGTTAAAATATACTGTAATAAAACAATATTTATAGTGCATTATTAATACATTATTATCATTAAGTACATATTTAAATATGCAAATTGAGTATTTGAATATGAATAAAGTATTTTATACTTAATCATATGTTACAATTATATATTATAATATTTAGGCATATTGTTCTCAATAAATATTCTCAGTAATTATAAAAGTAATTCAGTAATTTGTTAAAAGATGCTGTAATAAAACTTTATGGTGCATTAATAATACATTATTATTGAATACATAATTAAATATGCAAATTAAGTATTTAATTATGAATAATACATTTTTATACATATTCATATATTACAATTATTATATAATATTTAAATATATATTTTTACATTACAATATTGAAATAATTCGACCTTTGTGCATTATGGTAATATGAATTGATGGGAGAAATCTGCTGAGAAAAAAAAATATTATTATGCTTTTCTTGTTCTATGAATAAAATTCTTAATCATAACACATGCGGTTTTTGTCAAATACGCTTGTTTTAGGCACTGCAGGAGTTATTGTCTCTCTGAGCCGGATTTTCACCAAGCTGCTGGTGGAGGATGAGAAGAACAACACTATTATCTTCTTCCTGTTCTCCGTCTCAATGGAGACCCTCTGCTTTCTGCTTCATGTGGTGGTTCGGCGAACACACTTCGTTCGTTATCACACCAGCAGAGCTCGCCAGAGCCACAGCTGGCTCAAAGGACAGATTAATAACGTTACGACACAAAAGCACAGCGGCTATCAGATACATTACGACAGCAGTGCAGAGGAAGAGGTACATTCACACACAGGAATACGTGTTTAGTTTTGAAAGTTTTTTCGGGCCATTTCATTAAATATTCATTCATTTATTCATTTTCCTTTGGCTTAGCTCCTTATTTAGCAGGGGTCACCACAGTGGAATGAACCACCAACTAATCCGACATATGTTTTACACAGTGGATGCCCTTCCAGCCACAATCTAGTACTGGGAAACACCCATACACTCTCACATTCATACACTAAGGTCAATTTAGTTTATCCAATTTACTTATAGTGCAAGTCTTTGGACTGTGGGGGAAACCAGAGCACCCAGAGGAAACCCACGCCAACATGGGGAGAACATGCAAACTCCACACAGAAATGCCAACTTGTCAAGCCAGGACTCAAACCAGCAACCTTCTTGCTGTGAGGCGACAGTGCTAACCACTGAGCCACTGTGCCGCCTCATTTCATAAAATATTATCTGTAAAATTCCACATTTATACAACACCATTTTACTTTACGTTTTGGCCATTCATTTATATGACAGCAGTGATTTAAGGGCATAAAAATGATTTAGGTGCATAAAATAGTTTCAAAGTTCTAGTTAACTTTTGTGTTCATCTGAGCTACAAAAACACAAACTTGTGACTTCATGCACTTGTATATGGCATGTTCAGTTTATATACATATTCATCTGTACTGTATGTGGATAGGCATGTTGGGTTTGTTTTAAAAAGAAACATCTTCAGGAGGGGAAGAACACGGTGGCTCAGTGGTTAGCACTGACAACTCAGAGCAAGAACGTCGCTGGTTTGAGTCCCAGCTGGGTCAGTTGGCATTTCTGTATGGAGTCTGCATGTTCTCCCCGGGTTGGCGTGGGTTTCCTCCAGGTGCTCTAGTTTTCCCCACAGTCCAAAGATCTAATGCGCTATAGGAGAATTGGATTAAGTAAATTGGCCGTAGTATATGAGTGTGTGTGAATGTGAGAGTGTATGGGTCTTTTCCAGTACTGGATTGTGGCTGGAAGGGCATGCCCTGCATAACACATATGCTGGAATAGTTGGCGGTATTGCCGGGATACCATTGATTCCCCTTACGATACTGTAGCAGCTGAAGTATCACAATACCAAATATTATTGCGACACTATAATTCATTATTCAAATTATAAAGGAAATTTTCAGGAATACTATTCAAGGAGAGCAGAATTATTAGGCAAATGAGTATTTTGACCACATCATCCTCTTTATGCATGTTGTCTTACTCCAAGCTAAGCTCGAAAGCCTACTACCAATTAAGCATATTAAGTGATGTGCTTCTCTGTAATGAGAAGGGGTGTGGTCTAATGACATCAACACCCTATATCAGGTGTGCATAATTATTAGGCAACTTCCTTTCCTTTGGCAAAATGGGTGAAAAGAAGGACTTGACAGGCTCCGAAAAGTCAAGAATAGTGAGATATCTTGCAGAGGGATGCAGCACTCTTAAAATTGCCAAGCTTCTGAAGCGTGATCATCGAACAATCAAGCGTTTATCAAAATAGTCAACAGGGTCGCAAGAAGCATGTGGAAAAACCAAGGTGCAAAATAACTGCCCATGAACTGAGAAAAGTCAAGTGTGCGGCTGCCAAGATGCCATTTGCCACCAGTTTTGCCATATTCAGAGCTGCAACATCACTGGAGTGCTCAAAAGCACAAGGTGTGCAATACTCAGAGACATGGCCAAGGTAAGAAAGGCTGAAAAATGACCACCACTGAACAAGACACACAAGCTGAAACGTCAAGACTGGGCCAAGAAATATCTTAAGACTGATTTTTCTAAGGTTTTATGGACTGATGAAATGAGAGTCTTGATGGGCCAGATGGATGGGCCCATGGCTGGATCGGTAAAGGGCAGAGAGCTCCAGTCTGACTTAGACGCCAGCAAGGTGGCGGTGGAGTACTAGTTTGGGCTGGTATCATCAAAGATGAGCTTGTGGGGTCTTTTCAGGTTGAGGATGGAGTCAAGCTTAACTCCCAGTCCTACTGCCAGTTTCTGGAAGACACCTTCTTCAAGCAGTGGTACAGGAAGAAGTCTGCATCCTTCAAGAAAAACATGATTTTCATGCAGGACAATGCTCCATCACACGCATCCAAGTACTCCACAGCGTGGCTGGCAAGAAAGGGTCTAAAAGAAGAAAAACTAATGACATGGCCTTCTTGCTTACCTGATCTGAACCCCGTAGAGAACCTGTAGTCCATCATCAAATGTGAGATTTACAAGGAGGGAAAACAGTACACGTCTCTGAACAGTGTCTGGGAGGCTGTGGTTGCTGCTGCACGCAATGTTGATGGTGAACAGGTCAAAACACTGACAGAATCCATGGATGGCAGGCTTTTGAGTGTCCTTGCAAAGAAAGGTGGCTATATTGGTCACTGATTTGTTTTTGTTTTGTTTTTGAATGTCAGAAATGTATATTTGTGAATGTTGAGATGTTATATTGGTTTTACTGGTGAACATAAATAATTGAAATGGGTATATATTTGTTTTTGTTAAGTTGCCTAATAATTATGCACAGTAATAGTCACCTGCACACACAGATATCCTCCTAAAATAGCTCAAACTAAAAACAAACTAAAAACTACTTCCAAAAATATTCAGCTTTGATATTAATGAGTTTTTTGGGTTCATTGAGAACATGGTTGTTGTTCAATAATAAAATTAATCCCCAAAAATACAACTTGCCTAATAATTCTGCACTCCCTGTATTTTACATGTTATAATAGGTCTACTTGAATTTTATACATAATTCTCTTATTTTTGAAGTAAATATTATTTGCACGTCACTTCACCTAAAATTTATTCATTCTTTTTGTTGAATTTGTAGATAACTGACCTACAAACAATACATTAAAATAAAGAGACAAATTATACCAAATAAAAATTTGTGACAAAAAGAGCATTTTTTCCAACAAAACTAGGCTATATGAGGTGGTCAAAAATCTTTCCTGTTGCTATTTTGGGTTTTTCATCTATTGTTTTTTTTTTCAGTCTTAACAGGTAACAATCCAAAGTAATTCAAAATTTCACTTTGTGAGTTTGCTGCGGTTGTTGTAGCTACTAAATCATATTGATAGGAACAGAAATAAACAGATTCAGGTCTGCGTTTGAAATGTCAGAAAACATCAGAAAACGTGCAACCTTTAAAATAATGGTCTATTGTTGCACAAATGTGTGAGCATTTTAGTGACTTTCCACATGCAACACGCGTTAATGACGATAGTACAAACTTCGGTGGCACCACCAGTATTTTGGAGCCATAGTATCACGATACTACCATAGTACCGGTACACTGTGCAACCCTAGAGGGCAGTTCATTTAGTTGATAAATAAGGGACTAACTAAGCTGAAGGAAAATGAATGAATAAATTAACGTTTAGATTTAGATTTGCTCAAAAGATTGCATTGACTTTCACTCACGACTGTTTCACAAATTAGGATGGAGTGGCGTCAAGCATGGTTGACGATGTTGATGCGGTTAATCTGGGTAACGGTTCTCATGGAGATGGCATATACGTCAGATTTGATGTGCCCAAACCAGAAGCCAAAAGGAGCTGGACCAGTGTGAAGGGTGAGCTATGATTTTATCACAATCACCGGTAGTTAAAGCTGGAGTACGTAACATTTGTTTGGGTAAAATAAATAAATTAGTGATCAAGATGGCTAATTAGCTTTTTCTGTGAAATGAACAATTTCCTTTAACGTCAACAATGTAATTGCACATTTCAAACAGACATGGTGAAAAATAGGCAAAATGTGTATATTGTAGCTTAAAGAAACTGAAGTTTGAACATGATGTATGATGTTTTCTTATAGAGCTGCTGGGTCGGAGGTGTGCTGTAGCCCGGGTGATCTGGCCATATATGCTTTCAATCTTGGTGACATATTTCATCACTCTGTGTCTGTTCCCTGGTTTGGAGTCAGAGTTGCACAACGATACACTGGGAGAATGGCTGCCTATCCTCACCATGGCTCTGTTCAACATGGCTGACTTTGTGGGCAAGGTAAAATGAAACATTTTTGTAGTCATATATGTAAGGAATAATTGATGACAGGGCAGCACGGTGGCTCAGTGTTTAGCACTGTCGTCTCACAGCAAGAAGGTCGCTGATTCGAGCCCCGGCTGGGCCAGATGGCATTTCTGTGTGGAGTTTGCATGTTCTCCCTGTGTTGGCGTAGGTTTCCTCCGGGTGCTCCGGTTTCCCCCACAGTCCAAAGATGTGTGCTATAGGTGAATTGGATGAACTAAATTGGCCATTGTGTATGAGTGTGTGTGTGAATGTGAAAGCGTATGGATGTTTCCCAGTACTGGGTTGCAGGTGGAAGGGCATCTGCTGTGTAAAACATATGCTGGAATAGTTGGCGGTTCATTCCGCTGTGATGAGCCCTGAAAAATAAGGAATTAAGCCAAAGGAAAATCAATGAAATAATTGATGTCGGGCCTGAGGTAAATATTCAACAGACTGGACTAAATTATTTTACTTATACTATTGTTACCCCACCTGAAGGCATGGGCTATTTCAAGATATTCAACCCACTCCTGTCCATATAGAAATCTGATAAATGACAATATAGGCAAACTACAAATATGACATATAAGTTTATATTTAGATTTTACATACTTAACAAACATGTAATATATGCAACACATATTTTTTTCAAAAATGGCCATTTGCACATATATATATATATATATATATATATATATATACAGTATGTGTTCACATATATTAGCTATAATTTCTATACATATGTTATAGAATTTAGTATGTGCATATGTTAAATATACTTATATTTAATATATTTGACAATAAATATATATACAGATTTGTAATTCCAATATATGAAAAAATATATAAGCTGCCATTTTTTGTAATATTTCGAAATATCCAAATATAAACTTGTATGTCGTAAATGCAATTTGCATAAATTTACATGTGTCAGATATCTCAGCGAGATCTCATGAGGAAACGTGAGCATTTTACATTTTGTGAGTTTAGTGGCTAATTCGTACGAATTTGTACGAGTTGAGTCGTATGAAAAGATACGATTTTAAAAAGAAGACATGGCACCCAACCCCGCCCCTAAACCTAACTGTCATTGGAGGACGAGCAAATCGTACTAAATTGTACGAATTAGATCATATGAATTCATACGAATTAGCCACTAAATCAAAAAGTTACGAATTGCCGTGAGATTTATGTTGGATATCTATATGGTGTGTGTGGGACTAGTTTTTTAACCAGCCTTTTCTAGTTTTGATTGATTAGATTTTTGTCTGTTGTAGGTTGTGTAATTTTAAATAAATTATTTTAAAATCATGTGGTGTAGTGATATAGAACTGTTATGTGGTCAAGACCTGCCTGGAACTGCTTTACCTGTGTGTTTATCTGAATCAGAATCAAGCTTTGCAAAGCCTGGCAACATAAACATCTATTGTATTTAAAGTAGAATGATAACAGTTCAAATCTCTTTGTTTTACTCTTTAGATCTTGGCGGCGTGCCCGTACGAGTGGGGTGGTGTGCAGCTGCTGGTGTGTTCGTGTTTGCGCGTTCTCTTCTTGCCCCTGTTTGTGATGTGTGTGTCGCCTGTGCAGCGCCCCCTGCTGGCACACCCTGCCTGGCCCTGTGGCCTGTCTGTGATGCTAGGCATCAGTAACGGATATCTTGGCTCTGTACCAATGATACAGGCAGCTGGCAAAGTGCCACTTCAGCAGCGAGAGGTGGCAGGTGAGTATGGCGCACACACATAAAGTGAGATGTGTAAGCATTTCTGACATGGACCTAAAGTAGAGATTTGCATTATTAACCACGCCCCTCCAACTGTCAGTTTCATCAACAAACAGAAATGGTGAGGAGGAGGTGTCTGTTAGGTTGTAATAACTCTTTTAAACCCCTTTCCCGATCTTTCCCAAATGAAATGCCTACTTTACTACATCCAATGAGCTAGAAAATGTAGAAAAAAACACCCACGCCCACTGTTTACTTAATTAAAATTCTGTTTTTTTAGGACCTGCGTCAAAATACAAAAGTCGACAGTCATAGCTTCTGGTTTATGTGGACTTTAAGCATTTGATATATCAAGCCCTCCTCTTTACATTTTGTTTTCTTATTTATTTATCTTACAGGAAACACCATGACTGTGTCGTACATGGCTGGACTGATGCTGGGCTCTGCAGTGTCTTACTCAACATACAGTCTGACCTCACAGGCACACTCCACTCACACCATGCTGAAACCCAACAGCACACTCACGTTGCACAGCTATATGCCTGGCCACTGAGGAGAGTCCAGCACACATGAACATTGGTTTGTATATGTGATAATTATGTAGATAAACATTTCTGAAGGCTATCCCTGCTGGAAACACTAGCTTAAATCTGAAACTGCATTCTGGTTTATACAAGAAAGGTCTGCTGGTTAAGCATATTGAAATTCTTGGGAATATTGTTCAATAATCTGATGTATTATTGTTCCAGTTATCTTTAAATGTTCGGCCACCTTGTGTTATTTACAGTAAGGTGGTGTAAAACTGTACTTTTTGAATGATTGATAGTCTTGTCTTGTTTTAGGCGCTCCATTTTGACCTGTTTCATTAATTAACAATTAGCTTCATTATTGGCAGACTGATGTAAAAACAGAAATATGTTTGTGTTAATTTAAACATTTCTTGACTTAAACTATAGGTGGGCATAGATTAATTTTAAAATCTATATTAATCTTGGAATTAATCTAGATTAAAACGGCTCATTTGAATTCTGCCGAAGGCATTCAGAATATATGTGCTACTCAAATAATACGTCTTTAAGAGTGGGTTTCTCAAGCCAGGTGGCGCATTAGACCAGGGGCTCATCTGCGGTTTCCAAAATGCATCACAAACTGCTTAAGAAACTGTTCTACTATGATAATTGGTGAATATAATATATGTTTAATGTGTTTACCAACTGTTTATTCAGTTAAACATGAATTTTGAACTGTAGGCCTACATACGCTCGAAACAGCGATTTTTGATCACCATAATCCGACTAAAGTCATAACTGAACTAAACAGAAATGGAATTAAGACATGGAGTATGCAGATAGTGGCATTATTAAAGTAAACACCGCGGTCTTTAGGACCTTTCGCCATATTTTCCGAAAAGATCCACACGCGGCTGTCAGTAAAGGACTGCACACACACACACAAACAACCACACACGCATCGCAAAATCTTTCCATTTTCTTTCCATTTGGCGTGCGATATTAAATTCCATAACACTCTCACCCGTCCTTACTCCTTATTTTCGTCTAATACCCCAGTTTGTCACAAGGGCATGAATGAAATGTTCGTGAGTTAAAGTGAAACTGCCGAACTGTAGTTAAAGTCAGGCATCCTGCTGATTTTATTCAGATGGGCACTCTTTTGTCAGACGGCTCACCAGCCAGGTATACATCCACGCTAATATATCAAGGTGAAAGTCATCATAGCTTGCGTAGAATAGACCCAGCTCCCAACCCAACTTTGAGAATATAATAACGGCGATATTTTTATACCGCGTGATTCGCGAGATAAGTGTCTCGCGTTAACGCCGCACGTTTACGCCGATAACGGCCCACCAATAACTTAAACCTTGTCCATATGGGGGGGGGGGGGGGGTTGAAACCCCCCCTACCACCCCCCATCCCCCAAGTCTGAATAGTAAGCTGTGTTAAGCTTACTATTTTGGTTGATGTTCACCAAAATTATTATTTAAACGAACTGCATTAACAGAGCAGTCACACTTTTGTTTTACTCAAACCGAATATGCCAAGTGTGATCACACCAGATAAGATTTTATGCCACAGGTCTCGCAAAGTTTGACCAATACAGCAAATATTGTAGCAGTCTGGGAGGTTGTAGCGATTGAGTTGAGGATGAAACATGAAGCACTTTGTCCCTTGTCTCATCATTCATTGTTTTTTAATGTTACTGTCAATAAATTTGTGAAATTATGCAAATAGGCTGGGGCTTATCGTTTTAAGAACCTGTGAGCTTGATTTTGTAAAAGTTTACAGATCAGTAATTGCAGTAATATGTCCATGACCACATTTAAGAGACCTAATGTCAGTCTAGGAAAATACAGTACAATCATTACAATTAAATATTCACAAGAGTCATTGCAATAAATTAAATTCAAGGGTTTGGAGCATTATTGATTTTTTTATTAGAGGTTAATAGTTATACAGTTGAGATCATGAGCACATTCATTATAATTATCAGATAATTATCATTCCCATTGTTTATGAAATACAACATAACATCACCCTAAATATATATACAATCTTTAAAAAAAATGATGATAGAACAAAAAAAATGCTGGTTTATTGGTTTCCCAAGTCTGTTTCTTAATCAGCCATGAAACTCAAGAACTGCAACATTACAAGTGTTAGGAATGAAAGGTTTTATCAGATTAACTACAGTACAGTAATATTAGAAAATATGATGAACTTATTTAAAGATTTCTTGAAATGTTTACAGTTTAATCACCGATGTAAGCAAAGAACTGCTCTGTTATTATTAGCCCATTCTGAAACAATGTAAAGGCTGTTCCATACAACTGCTCTAAGGCTGTCTCTAACTCAGCCACAGTCATTATTGAACTAATATAACCATTATTGTCATTGATTCCAATAGCTCCCCCAGAGTAAGCACACCTATTATTTTGGTCTAAGCAACAGTATGCAGTCCAAAAATGAGTAGGCACATTCACTCTGTTGTTGACTGTTTGTTCATAACCTGGTACCACTCCTGTCACAATGTGAACATTGTATTCTGTACAGGTTATGCCCAGATAATTCGCAATGCTTTTTTCTAGTAACCTCCATTTAACTCGGTTAAATCTGTGATTTTGTGGAGCAGCGTTGGTGAGAGTGAAGGTGGCATCGGCACACTCCTGAGAGTTTGCATGGTAAACTGGAGCCAGATGACCTTTGTCAAAGCCAGATCTATAATAGTCTTCATTGAGAGCTTGATTATCTCCAAGTTCCCATTTATCCACATATGCCTCAAATTCCATGTTTTCTTCTGCATTATTATCATCATCAAGCTGCAATATAATTTAACACAAAAGATACACTTGAGAAAGCTGGATATAAAACAAATGTACTGTACATTACAGGCCGATTCATCTTTACGTTCAGCATGAACATCCTGTTAGATGAGACTTTTGTAGCATTAATTATAAAAAGTTTAAAACAAGGGACTTTTGAATAGTAATTTACTTACTTGAGGTTCAATGTACCACTTGTCTAGTCTTGTGCAGTTCATTGCCCCTTCAAACAAATAGGCCGAGTACACAGGGATCCTGTTGTGAATGTCATAAAATGTGGCAAAATGAACAACATTATGTAGAGTTTGGCAGATTTGCTTGTAGTGATCTCCATTAAATCTTGTTGGGGATGTGTTATTTGCAAAAAATTGACCACAGCTCTGCTCAAAATCCTGCACAACTCTGGCTGATCCAGCAGAGAGAAGCGACAGCATCAACAGATGAAGAAGAAGATTCATGATGAAGAAGAAGAGATGATGATTTATCAAGTTTATCTGCAAGAATAAGATGAGATATTTTATTAATTTTAACAGCATGCAAAATTAAATTAACAAATAAACACCTACCTCAGATTTGTAGCAGTGGAGATTAAAGGTTGAGCTGATATCAATGAAGAGAAAACATATGAGAATTTAACATGATCCAAAACACATTAATAAACTATAAAACACTTAAATAATAATAAAGAATCAAACATAAATCAGTCAAAGGCAGCTCTACAAATACAGCAGCACACACCAGCGCTGAAGTCAAGAAAACACTGCTGATTCAGTGAGACGGACGAGTATTTATCCTCCAGTTCTTGTCATTCACATATTTAAGTAAATGTACTAAACAGAAGGACACAAACTTGATCCACCGCATTTTCCCCTACAGTTACAGTACATTTTTTTAAACTTCCTGAAGTCAACTTAACAAGAATGTGTTCCTTTAAGAGACAAATAAAGAGAATACTACATGACACTGGATGCTTGTTGTTTCATAGATAAAGAACAGTGACTCTGGCTTGTATTTAAATGTACATGACGTGGTCTTTTTAATGCTTTATATTGTTGATTATTTATTTATTTATTGTCTTGAAACAGTTGACATTGTGATCATCTGCTCATGCAAATTTTGTCTGCTTAAATGAGGAAACTACATTCTTTTCAAAGGTGTTTTTCAAGTTTAGGTTGCAATGACACTTCAGATTATGTTTTCCTCCAGAATCTGTTCATCAATTTTATTTAGCAAAATTATCAGGCAATGTTTTTAATGGTTATAAAGTGTTGGAGCACGTATAGCGCTGAAACCCTATTGTATTTGTTAGATTTTTTTTTATAAAGATTTGAAACTTGGTCAGATGGTCAGTAGTCCCAATACTAGTCCAAATTCGGCCATTAGGTGGCGCAATACCGCTCATTAACGCAAATGTGCTGGTAACTCCTAAACTGTATGTCATAAACTATGGTTCCATCCAAAAATGCGAATGAAATCAATGAACGCAAAATTTGATTATCGCATAAAAGACGTGCAAATAAAGCTGCGTATATATATGTACATATATGTATATGTATATATATATATGCACGTTTACTGACACCATGCAGCAATGGTGATTATATCGGTTAAGAATTAGGTCACAATTTTACTCTATTTATTACAAAATGCTCTGTTTTAAAAACGTTTTAAACCTATAAAACTTATAAAAATCACAAAGTTGAAACAAATATTTTAATCCCAGTTTATTTGCAAAAATAATGTTCAGTGGATGTGTGTTTACATGTTATCATATATATATATATATATATATTTTTTTTTTTTTCCGGCACCCCAGCTGCCGGAAATAAACTGTAAAATTACTTATATAAATATAAAAAAGAGACCTGTTGGGTTTATATTGCTCCATTATAAGAGAGAACACACTATAGCCTACCTACACACAGTTCAGTCCAAACAGCTTACAAAAGTTGATTTTCAGCATAAATGCCCCTTAATACTTTTTAAAAAGCTGGGTACAATGTGCTGTTATTTTTTTAATCTCAGTATACAAGGATTAAATATTAAAAGGACACACATGTTACTGTACTGCATACAATACAAAAGGGAATAATCATAATAATAATATGTTTCCAGAGAAACATAAAAAATATTTGATCAAATGTGCTCTTTGTATTTAGACAATTGTTTCTGGGCAATCAAGAGAGGAGACTGACTTTTTTAAAAAAAGGCAAAGTTCATCAGAAACACATGATACATTTTAATGCATAAACAATTACTTAATTATTACTTGCCAACCTATACAGAAAACAGGCAAATACTCACATGGATTTTTGCATGTATATAATCTGTATAGTCGACACTGTCTGATGCTGTCTGATATCATAAATCTGTGTGTGAAATATTATTAATAATGAGGTGTAAACATGTTTTTCTTGAAGAATCCGGTACAGGTTTTGCAGTAATAAAGATTTTTATTAGAGCTAAAAAGATTTTACAGTAAATCAGGATAGTTTTTATTAGCATATTTCAGGGTAATTATCAGTCTAATTGATTAAGAAGTACAACATGATACCACTCATTACAGATACATTTGCAACACTTTTTAATGAAACAGCTTAAATGTTCAATCATTTTAATTATAGTGATTACAGTTTTGAACAAATTATGCTAATCTGCATTAAAAAGTCACAATTTCAAATAGGTTTGAAATGTTTAATCACTCAGTGAGGATTTATTAAGAAGCAAACGGTGTCTGGTTTTGTTATCATTAGCCTACTGAAACAATGTAAAAGTGTTTCCATAAAACGGTCTTAACTTTTTCAGTAAATCAGCCACACTCAATTGAATAATATTGCCATTATTGTCATTGGTTCCAATGGCTCCCCCAGAGTATACATACTTGTTGTTACTCTGGTTTAAGCAGCAGAAAGCCATCCAGAAATATCTAGGCACATTCACTCTGTTATTCATTGGTTGTTCATTACCTGGTACCACCCCTGTCACAACATAAGCAGAATAGCCTTTTTTTGTGCATTGCTGGGACAGATAATTGGCAGTTTCTTCTTCAAGTGCCTTCCACTTAACCTGGTTAAAATAGGGCACTTGTGGAGCAGCATTGGTGAGAGTGAAGGTGGCGTCAGCACAGCTCTGAGAGTTTGCATGGTAAACTGGAGCCAGATGACCTTTGTCAAAGCCAGAATTTGTATAGTCGCTACTTAGAGCTTGATGAACTCCCCGTATCCCTATTTGCACGGTGCTCGAAAATGCCATGTTTGCTTCTCCATTAATATCATCAAGCTGGAATATTAATAACAGGATACTGGATAAGAATAAAGTAATTTACAGGCAACATTTAGTTTCATCTTTTCCAGCAACCCAAGACATTTATTTGAATACAATAAGATAGAGCCACAAACCTTTACTTTAAATCATTTATTTAAAGTTATTTTGTTTATTTTACAGTTTTATTTTATTTTAGTTATTATTCTGTTGTTTTTTTCTGCTGTTTGTCATGTGGTTTTGGAAATTAAACAAAACAGTTTCTCTCTCTCTCTCTCTTTTTTAAGTTTATTGTTCAGTCCTAAGTGTTAATTTAACAGCAGCAGCCTCTATCAGATGTCTTTATTAGTTTCTGTATTTGATGATACAATATTTTGGTTTATCCTATGTACATCACTATTTCATGTTTCATTAATGTTGTAACCCACATAAAAAATACTATAGTAATTATACTTAGTGTTTTTGAAGCATTTAGTTAAGTTGGGTTAATCTGTTGTGTTAGTTCAACATTCATTCATTTTTCTTTTTTTATCAGGGGTCACCACAGTGGAATAATTATTTGTGTTTGGTGGTGACAATTTTGTGTGTAGCGTGTATATTTCATGCGGAAGAATATTGTACTACTAGTTTGTCTTATCTGTGTGATGGTGTTTAGTTTGCAAAACTTTGTCAAAAGCCCAGCTGAGAATGAATGAATCAGTTCAGTATAGTTAATACTACAGTATGCGGTAACAAAATGTTATAAAAACAGCATATTCTATGCTTCACTGTAGTGTGGTGTTTTTATTAAAACTTACTGAAGTATTTTTCATGTTGTTGAGTGTGAAACTGTTAGCAAAATTAAGTTTGAGTAATATTTCACTTACCTGAGGTTCAATGCACCAACTGTTTAGTCTTGAGCAGCCCATTAGCCCTTCAAACACATAAGCCGAGTACACAGGGATCTTGTTGTAAGTGTCATAAAATGTGGCGAAATGAACAACATTATCTAGAGTTTGGCAGATCTGCTTGTACTGCGCTCCAGTAAATCTTGGAGGTTTTCCTTTTGCAAAAAATTGACCACAGCTCTTCTCAAAATCCTGCACAACTCTGGCTGATCGAGCGGAGAGAAGTGACAGCATCAGCAGATGAAGCAGAAGACTCATGATGAAGATGAGGAGGTGTTGATTTATCTCTGCAATGAGATTTTTTTAATTATAACAACTTGAATAGTTTACAATGTAAACAGAAATAAACACCTACCTCAGATTTATCGCAGTGGAGATTAAAGGTTGAGATGATATCAATGAAGAAAAAACATGTGAGAATTTAACATGATCCAAAACACATTAATAAACTATAAAACACTCAATAAATAATAATCAAACATAAATCTGTTAAAAGCAGCTCTACAAATATTGCAGTACACACCAATGCTGAAGTCAAGAAAACACTGCTGATTCAGTGAGACAGACGAGTATTTATCCTCCAGTTATTTTCTTTCAACACACAAAGAAATATGTAATAAGAAGAGGGAGATAAAAATGATCCAAATTTTTCCTAAAGTCCACTTAACAATAATTTGGTCCTTTACATACTTTATATGACATCGGGATGCTTGTTACAAAATATAGTATTTATTCACCCTATATACGTAAATGTACTTGATGCGATTTTAATGCTTTAAACTATTGATGACATATTTATTTATTCTTTTTTATTCGCCCTTAGTCAATTGACTTTGTGATCATCTACCCATGCAAATTTTGTTCATGTTTACTTGGAGGAAACTACATTTTCTAAAGGTGTTTCTGAAGCTTAGGTTTCAATGACACATCATAGTATATGTTTCCTCCTGAATGTGTTTTTATCATGGAGCAAAATCATCAGACAATGATTTTTTTCTTATATGTATCTTCTTTTTTGCCATTCATCTGTCTGGTTGTCTCATGTTTAAAATGTTTCAATTTGCTGATCCACAAAATTCACTGTGTGCTTACACTGTTCTGATGTCAAATCATGAGAATCGAGTTTGTGATATATGTTTATATCAAATGCTACATGAGAGTATATATATATATATATATATATATATATATTAGTGTTGCATTAAAAGCAGTGACTAGTTTCAATCAAAAGTATTTGCAGGTATTCATCTTTCTAGTGTTTTTTCAAGGTAAACTTTAAAAAGACCATTATTAAATCTGTGCAGGGTAGTGGCCCAGTTTAGTGGAACAGTGAAAATGTGTGTTAAAACTAACATGTGTTAAATAAAGAGGAAAATTGACCAGAAACATCCTTAAATCTTTATTTTATATTAGAATTACATATGCACTCATTTAATTTTAAGAAATCAAAATTTTTCAAAAATTCATAAAGACTGCCAAGACACCTTTATAGCCATCACGACACATCATAAGTACAAAGGAGATTTCATGCATGCTTATGACAACTTTATTCAACTCAACTCATTATTAGCTTAGTTATGTCATTTTAAATGTAAATGAGACTGTTGAGATATCTTTGTAACAACAAATAAATACATCATAACGTCTTTGTCAAGACAACACAACTTGTCATAAATCTGTCATAAACATGAATGTCATCACACTGTAAAAAAATACTGGTTGTCTTAAATTTTTTAAGTTGAATAAAACTAACCTCAATAGTTATTTTAACTGATATTATATTAAACTGACTTAAAACAGCTTGCGTAAGTCATAAAATTAAGTTGGAACATGATTAACTTTAATAAGTTTAATAAGACAGAATTAATTAAAAAGATAGGTTGTCTTGACTTTTTAATCATATACAGTGCACGCCATAATAACTGTATCATGAACAAACTGGATATGTCATTTAAGTTCTCAGTAGAAGTGTCAATACTCTTGTCAAATAATTTTATAACAGCACAATTAATATTTAATGACATTTTAATGACAAGCTATGAACACTCCCTTCAAGTGATGTTACCAATTGAAGGAATAAAATTTTGATTATCATTTACAGTCAGACATGAAAGCATTTGACTTATAATTATTGAATTACAATCTACGTTTTTCTTCCAGAAAGCTGTCAAAGCTTTTTTTTTTTATTATTGAGCACTATTTGAACAACTGAAATGACTTGACATCATACAGCTTTGTCAAGTCTTTCTCCAACTCTTCCACAGTTTTAACTTCGGGTGCGATGTTTTCCTTGTTCTTTCCAATAGATCCTCCTGAAATGTTACATTTCTTTTTGTTGTCCAAGCAGCAGAATGCAGTCCAGAAATAATCAGGCACATTCACTCTGCCATTCAGTTTTATTTTTTTGCCTGGCACCACCCCTGTCACTACATGAACAGTGTACTTCTTTTCTTTACATTCGGTGAGTACACCACGTGCCATGTTTTTTTCAAGTCTCATCCACACAACCTGATTAAATTTGGGCACTTGTGGAGCAGCATTGGTAAGAGTGAAGGTGGAGGCAGCGCACTCCTGAGATCTTGCATGGTAAACTGGAGCCAGATGACCTCTGTCAAAACCAGATTTCTCATAGTCTTTGCTGACAGCTTGATGCTCTCCAAGTCCTTTTATTAGCTCTTTCTCAGAAATCATGTTTGGTGGTGCTTTCTTATTATCAAGCTGAAATAATGAATCAAGTAAAAACATGAGCTTGAAGAACTGTTGGTACTTTAACAGAATGATCTTCAATCCATTATTAAATATGTGTTGATCCCATTTTTGCCAAAAAGCTCATAATCTGAAGCATCTAAGGATTTTATACAAGTTGAAATGATTTCAGATCTCTTGTTGTGTTTTCTTTCATTTAAATATACAGTTAAAAGTAAACCAAGAGCTTGTCTTTTTAGCTAAAGTAGCTTTTAGATATGGGCCAACATATCTCATATACGGTATGAGAATAATCTTATTTCAAAATCTCTATGACATTTTTACTCATATTTTGTGTGAAGATACTCAACAAGAAATCAAAGCATGCTACTTCTGAACAGAGTATTTCTCAAAGTTAATTTTTCTTACAAGTGATATACATGTACAATCATTTCAGTGGTGTAAAGAGTACTGAAAAATCTTACTCAAGTAAAAGTACCATTACTTGCCCACAAATGTAGTGTAAGTAAAAGTGTCTGTTGTAAATATTACTTAAAGTATGAGTAAAAGTAGCCCTTTTAAAAGTACTCAAGAGTAGTGAGTATTACACCATGAAAAGCTGATGCATTTACATGCAATTTGTGGATGTGTGTGTAAACGTAACATTCTGTAGTGCATTTAGTTACTGTTTAAGGCCATTTCGGTGATCATACAGTAAACATCCATCATCTACTCATCAGTGACATGCACCTAAACAGTCTCTGAGTCAATGCATGTAAAGATTTTGGACATCTTCTTGGACGCTTTTAATGCTTCCAAACAGTTTGCAGTCCTTTTTTGTTTGGCTTTCTTAGATATCTCACCTGTTCACAAAAAAATACTAATTATATGCCTGGAAATGTCTGACACCAGCGCATACATATTGTAATAGATGTGCCAAGCATAAAAGCTTGACAGTGTAACAGGGATTGTGACGCTGACAACAGTGGTGTGGATCCAAATCCAGGATTATTAGAGAAGTCAGGCAAGCAATGGTCAGCACAGGAGCAAACAGACGTATATGGGCAATCCAGAGTCGTAGTCAGATACACAGGCAAATGGTCAGAAGGCAGGCAGCAGACAGGGACAAACAGATAAACTAGGCGAGGATCAAAACAAGCAAGACAAAGGTAACGCGTTGTAATGTCACTAAACAGATAACAAGACTCAGCAACAACTGTGTGTTTGTGAGGTGTATATATAGTCTGTGTAATGAGTCCAAAAGCAGCTTCAGCTGTGAGTGTCTAATCAATGGTGACTTGGAGCAGGTGTGTGTGTGTGTGTGTGTTGCATGACTGAATATGTAGTCCATAACATGGCAGATTTGTAGTTAGTGTGAATGTGAGTGTTTACCAGCAATCTCTGGATGTTAGATCGCTGATGATCGTGACAGACAGGCGTAACAACAGTAACTAAGGAAAGCGGGGCTTAGCGAAGGGACAATTGGTACAATATGCAAACATCAGCTTTTTTTTTTTTGCTAGTATATCAGTGTTACTTTGTTTATTGTATAATGTGTTGACCAGTTTTTTAGTTTTTTTATAATTATTATTAATAGACAGGTCAAGTCGGTGTTTCTTTATTTACTATTAATACTAAATATAAAAACTATTTCATTCACATAAAAAAATTATTATAATAATAAAAGCAACAGGTTTTTACATATTTACTAGTAATAAAACACTTACTTGAGGTTCAATGAACCACTTCTCTGTTCTTGTGCAGTCCATTACCCCTTCAAACACATAGGCTGAGTACACTGGGATCCTGTTGTGAGTGTCGTAAAGTGTGGCGAAATGATAATCATAACCATCTAGAGTTTGGCAGATCTGACTGTACTCTCCATCAAGTATTGTTGGTGACTTTCCTTTTGCAAAAAATTGACCACAGACAAGTGTAAAATCTTTCACAACTGTGGTTGAACCACCAGAGAGGAACAACAGCATTAGCAGATGAAGAAAGAGATTCATGATGAAGATGAGGAGATGACGATTTATCACGTTTATCTGCAAGAACAAGAACCACGTCATGGTTAATGGGCACAAATAGCCAAAATCAATTTAGCCTTTTTGTCATTTAAAAATACAAACAATATTTACAGGTAACTGAATTACAGGTAAATTACAGGTCCTGGTTTACCACCTCAGACAACTGTCTAAAGTCGAGCCATTTTTATCCCAGAGAAATTTTCAAACAGTGATTCATGCCTTCATAACAACACGTCTGGATTACTCTAACTCGCTCTAATATGGTATTTTTTTTGTCTTCTCTCTCTTGTCTGCAGCTGGTACAAAATGCGGCTGCTAGACTACTCTCTGGCACCCGCAAGTATAAGTCAATAACTCCTATTATAGCTGTGCTGCACTTCACTGGTTACCTATTAAATGCAGAAGTGATTTTAAAATGTTATTATTTGTTTACAAATCCGTCTATAATCTTGCTCCTCAGTACCTTACAGACTTGCTCTGTCCATATACCCCCTCTGGATTAGTGAGATCTTATGATCTCAATTTACTCACCATGGTTAGAACACGCCATAAAATGCAAGGTGATCGAGCACTTGCTGTTGCTAAACCCTGGAACACTCTACCAATTCACATTCGACTTTCCCCCTCCATTTCTGTGTTTAAGTCCGTTTTAAAGACCTATCTATTTTCTCTCACTTTTAATACTCATTGATCACCGTTTTATTGCTTTTATTTGTTAAATGTTTTCTTTAATATTCTACTCTGTCTATAGTACTTCTATGTACAGCACTTTGGTCAACTTTGGTTGTTTTAAATGTGCTTTATAAATAAATATTATATTGTAATCGTTTTAAAGAGCTGCTAGACAGCAGTGATTATTTTAGGCTACTGTCACTTTAAGACTCATGAATGAATCATGCATAGTGTTCATTTTTCCCCCAGCTTTTCATGTTTATTTGAGACATAAGTGACTGCATTTATGTCAGTATTCTGCCATTTTTAAAGATACATTTGACATTTCACATTTGACAGATTTGCATTCTGAGGCAGCTTAGGGAGATATATTTTGAAGAATGTTGGGAAAAAACAGTCATTGACATCAATAGTGGGCGGTGGTGCAGTGGGTAGTGCTGTCGCCTCACAACAAGAAGGCTGGTTTGAGCCTCAGCTGGGTCAGTTGGCATTTCTGTGTGGAGTTTGCATGTTCTCCCCGTGTTCGTGTGGGTTTCCTCCGGGTGCTCCGGTTTCCCCCACAGTCCAAACACATGCGCTATACGTAAATTGGGTAGACTAAATTGTCCATAGTGTATGTGTGTGAATTTCCCAGTGATGGGTTGCAGCTGGAAGGGCATCCGTTGCATAAAATATGCTGGATAAGTTGCCGGTTCATTCTGCTGTGGCGACCCCAGATTAATAAAGGAACTAAGCTAAAAAGAAAATGAATGAATGAATGAATGGCATATATAGTAGAAACAAAGAATAAATGGAATTCAATGGCTGTTTTCCCCCAACATTCTTTTTTCACAGCTTATTGCATTTAATAACTCTTTTTAACATCAAGCATGCCCTTATGCTTTATTTCCTTATTCATCGATGCTTCTTGCACACTAACATGTCAAAATGATCACTCATTCATTCATTTTCTTTTTGGCTTTGTCTTTTTATTAATCCGGGGTCGCCACAACGGAATGAACCGCCAACTTATCCAGCATATGTTTTACGCATCGGATGCCCTTCCAGCTACAACCCATCTCTGGAAAACATCCAAACACACTCATACACTACGGACAATTTAGCCTACCCAATTCACCTGTACTGCATGTCTTTGGACTGTGGGGGAAACCGTAGCACGGGGAGGAAACCCACGTGAACGCAGGGAGAACATGCAAACTCCACACAGAAACGCCAACTGACCCAGCCGAGGCTCGAACCAGTGACCTTCTTGATGTGAGGCGACAGTGCTACCTACTGTGCCACTGCGTTGCCAAAGATCACTCACACTGTTTAAGTTACTTATTTATAATAAGCTGAAGCAACACAATTGTGGAGATTTTTTAGGGAAACTTAATTGTTTGTTGTTCAATCTACTTAAATTTGTTACATTAACATTATTTGTTTTGGGACAACAGGAAAGAATTGTGAAACCCTGCATTTTTTTACAGTGATGTCCCGTGCCACAATACGTCACTGTCATATTTTTGATCCATTGCAACACACATTATTAAATTATCAAAAGTAATTAAATACATAAATTGAATACAATCTTAAATACAGTTAATTAAAATTAAAAATGTAATATGTGAGGGTTTTAATAACATCACAGGCCAACTGAAATTGTGAAATAATATGAAGACTTACCTCAAATTTATAGCAGAAGTAGATCAAGCTGTTCAAGAGACAAAAAGTTGGAAATTTAACAAACATATTGCATAGCATCTTCATTAAATGTCTGTAATTATAACATAGACAAAGAATAAAGAATGAAAATGTAACATTTGAATGCTAATGATTTAAGCAGAGTGAGCCAGTAAGAGATTTTATACAGTAAGCATCAATAAGATTGAAAAAAAGTGAAAAGACGCACCTGAGATTTCCAGAAAACCTGAGCTGAGATCCAGTTTAAGCCACTTATATACTGTACTTTACCTGTACCATACATAAGCTGTTGATGTAAGTAAGTGATATACAAATTTAGTTCTGGTCACTACTGCAGATTTTGAATAGTATGGAGAGATAATTTATCAAGTTAATGATACAAATAACTAAAACTAATCGACGAGTCGGCAGATCAAAGAATGTCACACTATTGCAAGAAGAACAACCAAGAATAAATGGTTTAATTGGTATATAATCCTGTAGTTTTAGACTTAGCATTAAATTCCACTTGAGAAAAAATGCTGGGTTTATTAAGGGTCAAATATGGACGAATTATGTTTTCATTAAGTTACATTTCTCAGCAGCTGTTGGGTTTTTCGATATTTGACTCTTTGGATTAAAACAACCCAGAATATTAAAATTATATATATAAAAGTTTAACTTATTATTTTGGACTGGGCTGATGTAATGTGCAAATAAACAACTGATTAACTGTATTATGATATATTATATAGATATTTTACAGTATAATATTTACAGTTTAATGTTTAATGAAACTATATAGCTGCCTTTTTACTTTTAGTAAGCTTCCCAAAGTGCAGTTGCTTTATACATTTTGAAGATCTACTTATAAGTCTATCATGTCCAACATATGAATGTTCTCCAAACATGGCTGCTGACTTGCACATGCACATGGATGAAAAAAAGGCCATATTATCATCATTATCTCTGTTTCTTCTTTTCAAACCCCCTTCCCACAATAATAGTACAGCCTGTTCCAAACTGATACACTGGAACATAAATGGACTATTGATCAAGCTTTGAGCGTGGTGTTAAAACCACACAGGAAATCTTGTTTAATAGACATCTAACTAACATCCAAATAGCCATCTTGGCTGAAACGAAAGTAAATCTGAGCTTTATACAGCAGTGCAAAAATAGATTAGTCATCAAATAGACAGATTTCACATAGTTATAGTTATTCAGTCCTGTCTATTTGATGACTATTTTGGCATTATTGTTAGACATCTATTTTGTTTTTCACTGACCGCCCAAACTGTTTAAGCCAACACATCTATGTTGGGACATCTGTTAGAAGCAAAAAATGCTTCCATCATTATTTTCTATACCCACTGTTGCAGTTTATTTTAACCTATTACTATACATAAAGTGTAGTGATGTGCAAATTTAGTTCTGGTCTCTGCAGATTTTGAATAGCTAAGCTGACAAGACAGTAGATAAAATGCTTTGCATTTTAATCTTGGACATATTTCAAGGTAGGAGTCAGGGACACTTTTTGGCCTTCTTATTTTATGTGTTCATTTGAGTAATGTGTACATTAATTTCACATATACCTAGTATAATTTGTGGTCACATTTGTGGTCAATACAGTATATTTAATAATATTTTGTTTGTTTATTTTATTATTTAAACATGGTGCACATTATAACATTAAAACATTTTCATATTTAATAAAAAAAAATTCATTAATTTTTCTTTGGCTTAGTCTCTGGATTTATCAGCGGTCACCACCGCGAAATGAACCACCAACTATTCCAGCATAGGTTTTACGCAGCGGATGCTCTTTAAACCGTAACCCAGTACTGGGAAGCACCAATACACTCTCACATTCACACACACAAACTCATACACGAGAGCCAATTCAGTTTACCCAATTCACCTACTGCATGTCTTTAAGCCGAGAGGGAATCCGGAGCATAACGTATCTCAATCTGGAGAATTACATTGGACTTCTTAAAGATACAATCATTAAAAATGTACTTACATTTCCCTCAGGCAATTGTTTATTATAAAACTTGATTTTTAACTTTCTTTTTCTTTCATTGTGGATTTTGTAGCCATCAAACAACTCGATATAAGCAATATTATATAGATACATTTTTATATGAGAGGGATGTTTATATCCATTCCGATAAACCCCTCTAAGATTTGATATTGATTATTTAAGCAGAAGAATGAAGCCGGACATTTTGACTCTGTAATTGTTATTCAGCATACCTGTACCTGGTGCCACCCTTTTCACTATGTAAGCAGAATATAAATGCACATTTACTGCATGAAGTATGTGCTGCTTTTAAATTTGTAGCAGGTTTTGGAAAAAAAAGTGAACTGTTGTTGAGAAAAGGTCAAAAGTTTTGAGTGGTTGTTTTTGCATATATTAAACACAACATTAGCTCAATGTTATATGCTAGTCAGTGTGTGCAATTTTTTTTGTGTATGTTTCTGTGTGTGCGTGTGGGGGGGGGGGGGTCTTTAAAAAATGTCAGCGTTAAAATAGGGGTCGCCTGGAAAAAAGGTTGGGAACCACTGATCTAGAGGTCTTTGCCTTTCATATAAGCCACTTCTGATACCAGATGATCAACTAGAAGTCAAGTTAGTATTTGCTGCTCCTAAAACTTGAATAGGCGACAAGACTTTTGTCAGGTAGTGTATATATTGATCCTTTATATGCAAATCTACTAAAGAAGCTCATTAACATAAGACAAATACTTTTTTTTTGCCAGGTGAACTGTAGAGTTGACTAAGTTGGCGATAATCTTGATATCACTCCTGGTTTATTTTTCTGTCATGCAAATTTTGTTCATGTTTGATTAAATAAGGAAATACAAAATTCTACAAAGGTGTTTTCCAAGCTTAACTTTCACTGACTAAATCAACCTAAAAGATTTTCTGTTGGTTCGCACAATTTAAATAATATTCCTTAGCAAATATTTTTTATTTGTCTTGTATATTTATTGTATATTTCTGTTAGTCTTTTTTAAATATTTCCCAAAGGATGTTTAACAAAGCAAGGAAATTTTTACAGTATGCCTGATAATATTTTTTCTGTCTGAAAAAGTCTTATTTGTTTTATTTTGGCTAGAACAAAATGTTTTAATTTTTTAAAAGTTAAAAAAATTTTTTAATAAATTTTAAGGTCAAAATTATTAGCCCCTTTAAGCTATTTTTTTGCGATTATCTACAGAACAAACCATCGTTATACAATAACTCGCCTAATTACCATAACCTGCCTAATTAACCTAGTTGAGCCTTTAAATATCACTATAAGCTGTATAAAAAGTGTCTTGAAAAATATCTATTTGAATATTCTTTACTGTCACCATTGCAAAGATAAAAATAAATCAGTTATTAGAGATGAGTTATTAAAACTATTAAGTTTAGAAATGTGTTGAAAAAATCTTCTCTCCGTTAAACAGAAATTGGGGAAAAAATAAACAGGAGGGCTAATAATTCAGGGGGGCTAATAATTCTGACTTCAACTGTATATATAATATATAATGTGATACACACATACACATGTATACACACATAGATATAAATCAAAACTATACAAAACCATTTTGTTACATAGATATTTAAATGTATATATAAGTTGTATCATATACAGAGATATTTTATATCTAAATAAAAATAAAAATCTCAAATAATAAAATCTCTCACATAAGTAATAAAAATCTCTCAAATATATGCATGCATGTGTGTATTTATATTTAAATAATATACACAGTACCCACACTTAAATGGTGTCAAAAAAACATTTTGGATGTTTATTTTGGATGAGATTAATTGGAATAAATTTTTGCCCAGAACTGACTATATTATATTATGTTGTGTTATCTTATGTTATACTATATTGACCCTGCAAACACAGCTGACTGTCTGCAAAATTCTGACAAAACAAACATCTATAAAAAAACACTAGAAGATGCAGTTTTAATTTAGAAATACTTTACAAGTAGAAAATATTTTAGAAAAATGTGCAATTCAAATTTGTTAATGCTTATAAAAAAAGGTTACTACTACTCACAGAGGCTGCATTTATTTAATCAAAATACAATAAAAAAGTAATATTATAAAATATAACATTTTGTACATTTAAAATGTATTTTACTGTTTACTTTTTCTTCTGAGCTGAAATTTCCAAGTAGGCATCACTGCAGCCTGGAGACCTCCAAGTGCGAGGGATTACTAGCAGGCTGGGTGAACACCAAGTGGGAGGGATCTATGCTACAAGTAGGCTCGGTTTAGGGTAGGTGTACGTGTACGTGTAGCAGACATTAATAAAACACAACAGGTTACTGTGAGGTTGGGATTAGGGTTGGGGTAGATGTAGACGTTAAAGGGGTGATCCACAGTGTAATTTTAAGGCTTGGTTGTGTTTATAAGATGCAAAGCAATGTGTGCTCATGCTTCACTTGTAGCAAATCACATTATTTTTTCACATATCTTTCTTTGGTTATATACAGCTACTCAGCTAACATGAAAACGACTGTCATATTTCCTAGTTCCTCTGAAAGGCCCACCCTCAAGAGGCTCTGATTGGTCAGCTAACATAATGTGACATGCCTGAAGGGTTTTTCACATGGGTGACCAACCCTGTTCCTGGCAATCGACCTTCCTGCAGATTTCAGCTTCAACCCTGATCAAACACACTTGAACCAATTATTTAGAACCTGAGGAGCGCTTGATAATTACAGGCAGGTGTGTTTGATATGGGCTGCAACTGAAAACTGCAGAAAGGTCGATCTCCAGGAATAGGGTTGAGCACCCCTGGTTTATGACATCATTAAACCGGATGTATTTTTTGTAGTCCCCAAACTTTGTTTGCTGTAGGCTTTGCAAAGCTAACTCTGTAAAAGACAATGTCTCCTTTTGCATTGAACTTTAAGCGTATTACATTCAGAGGTGTTGTTTATGTTCACACAGCTACATTACACATCAACTAAAGTTTAAAATATAATATCATAGTGGACCACCCCTTTAATAAAACACAACAGGTTACTGAAAAGTTGGGTTTATGGTTGAGGTAGGTGTAGATGTTTATAAAACATAAAAGGTTGGACTCTGTGTCATGTACAACACATTAAATAAATGAAAACTACAGAAAGTTTGTCCCACCCCACTTGGAGCATACCAGCCTATTTGGAGCTGGCTCTGACCTCCGTTTATACTCTTCTCGAAATTTCAGCATCATGAATCCCAACTTCAGCATCACATGATCCTGAAAATTAAACTAATATGTTGATTTGACGATGCTGAAATATTGCATGGACTGATAGCAAGTAAATTATCAGAAATGAAAACTTTGGGGTAAATGATCACTTTAAAGTCTTCAAATTTGGAGTTCCTTGTAACCCAGTTTTTTTTTTTAAGAATCTGCTAAAAAATGAGACATCTCTAATAAACTTGTGTTCCTTTAACTTCAAGAAAACAAGCAAATCGCATTCTCAAGAGTTCATACTTAATGATATAAGAACGCTTTGTCAAACTAAGGAAGGGATTATATCTCAGTGAAAACACCACATGAAGAAATGAAGGTTTTATTTTGGCACATATCCAAAGATGACATTATAACCTGACATAGAGCTTGTTCAAACTGGCTCTTTACTGGTAAACGTTGAGCTTATTAGGAAAAGCTATGATTGTCCAATTGATTGAAAAAAAGGTATTCCTTTAATCGTTTAACCGGTTTGCTAATATTTCATCATCAGAAAGCAGACTTTCCATAATGCACAATTATGAATATCCTCTCAAAAATAGCACAGATGTATGACCCAGGTTAATCCACCAAAGAATGATTCTCTTTTTTTCCAACATTTCCACAGTCACCGTCTCATGGGCTCTTCAGCAATACGACTTTTGAAAAGTGTAATTTCGTCCAGGTGGCAAAGTGGCATACCTCTGATCACATGAGCCAGGTCTTCATGCAGTAAAGGGTAAATCACCACACTAAGAGCTGGACGAGACACTGAAAAACTGCAGGGAGAAAAAAATATAAGTCAAAAATTATTAGTCAGATTTTTTTCTTTTTCAAATATTTCCCAAATTATACTTAATAGAGCATGAAAATTTTCACAGTATTTCCTATAATATGTTTTCTTCTAGAGAAAGTCTTTTTTGTTTTATTTTGGCTAGAATAAAAGCAGTTTTACATTTTTCAAACATCATTTTAAGGTCAATATTATTAGCCCTTTTAAGCAATATTTGTTTTCGATTGTCTACAGCAGGGGTTCCCAAACTTTTCCGCCCACAACCCCTAAAATAACAACGCCAGTGACTCGCGACCCCCAAATTCCATATGTAGTTATAAATATACAAACGTTGCACATGCAACAATAGGGCTATATAAACACAAGCATATTGACAACACAAATAATTGTCTAACAACTATAGAATTTTTATAGTCATTCATTAATTTAATTTAATATTAACCTCAACTGATGAGACTGGTGGGCACGATGTTTTCAGCACATTATGATACCTTCAAGTCTAATCTTTTCTTAATCCGATTCAAGTCTAATCTTGGTTTAATTTTGGAGACCGCCAATCAGGGATCATATTCTCAATATTCAGTTGTAGATGTATTGTATTTGATTGCCATAAAATTGTGAGAAAGTTTAACCTGTTGGTATAAAATCAATCTGCTGCAGCTGATGCTATTGCTGTGTTGTTCATCTAACATAAACACACCAATCCTATGAAAAATTATTTAAAGACTGAAGGCTTTTCATTTGCATGTTGTTGTTTTTTACTATAAAAAAAAATACTATTTTTATATTCTGTAGGTTATGGATAAAATATAATAATTCTAATAAGTTAATAAAATTAATTTGATTTTGGAAACATTAAGCGACCCCCTGTCATTGTCCTGCAACCTCCACTTTGGGAACCACTGGTCTACAAAACAAATCATCATTATACAATGACTTGCCCAATTACCCTAATTAACCTAGTTAAGCCTTTAAATGTCACTTTAAGCTGAATACTAATATCTTGAAAAATATCTAGTAAAATATTATGTACCGTGATCAAGGCAAAGATATATAAAGATAATCAGTTATTATAAGTGAGCTATCATAACTATTAGGTTAAGAAATGTGTTGAAAAAATCTCTGTAAAACAAAAATAAACAGGGAGCAAATAATTCAGGAGGGCTAATAATTCTGACTGCAACTGTACGTCAAGTTACTCCATGAACAATGATCATTCGCACATTAGGAAAGACTTCATTATTAAGATTTGTGACCTGTCCAGAAGAGTTTTCTGCAGTGTTTTACAGGCCACTAGCGTTCCTCCCATGAACATGTGGCACATGATGACATCAGCGCAGTTCTGCATGAAAGCCGTCACAGCGGTGGGTTGGAAAGTGCCGTGTCGAGAAACTAAACACAGACGCCGCAGCTGACGACACTGACTGAGTGCTTCGAAAAATGCTGCGTTTGCATTAAAGTACGGCTGCTCCAGCCTGCAGGTTCACACAGAGAGAAAGAGTAAATACATGCAGCAGATATAGGGCTGAAATATTTGGTTAAAATGTAAGTGTTACTAATAAATAAAAACACTTTACAATAAGGTTGTATTAGTAATGCATTTACTAACATGAACAAATAATGAACAATACATTTATTACAATATTTGTTCATGTCAGCTAATGGAAATACAGTCGTTCATTGTTAGTTCATGTTAACTCACGACACATTAATTAACATTATCAAGCATGAATTTAGATTTTAACAATGCATCAGTAAATGTTGAACTATGATTAATAAATGCAGTACAAGTATTGTTCATAATTAGTTCATGATAGTAAATACATTAACTAATGAAACCTTATTGTAAAGTCTGACCAATAAATTATATAATATTATATTTCATCTTGCGTAGTTGTGTGTATGGTGGAAATTCTACAGTTCTAAAGCCTAAATGCCAAATGCAATCATAAAACGTGCAGAATAACTACTCAATCAAGCAACAATAATAATAATAATTTCTTTAATCAGAAATTAAAATGGAGGCAATTTAAAATTAGGCATGGGCTGGTATAAGTTTGTAACGGTATGACAATCTTGGATAAAAATATCACGGTTTCACAGTATGAAGGTATTGTGATTACAGTTCTAAAATAAGTTATTTTAAATATCTTAGTAAAAAACAACATATTTGTTCCCATTGAGCACAATATACATTATTTAATTTTACATTTTTTAAATTTACAATTTACATTTATAATATTTTGGAACAGTAAACATGTTAGGCTAAATAATTAAAATAAATCATTCTTCTGCTGAATCATTCTTCATGACTTTTGCTAGCTTCATTAGTTTAAAAAAAACAAAGATGTCTTTACAACACATAAAAATACATTTAAAAAAAACTTCACATATACTTTAGGAACGGTATAGCAGAAAAAATTTGTGGTTTTAAAATCTTGGCTTTTTCAAATCACGATAAACCTTGAAACCGGTTATCATCCCATGCCTATCCAAAATGTACTTACGAGTAGGGCCAGATGGAATCTGCAGACATTTTTTGCTATTTCTGTTGAGAATTTTAGTAAAAATCTGCGGATTTCTGTGGAATAATTTTGGGAGTATCATAACTAAAACCTTAATATGTGAAATAAAAAATAATGAATTTTTAACTTTTATTTAATGTTTAAAAATGCAAATCCAATTAGATCCACTTTATTTGGTAAACAAAGCAAGTCTCCCATATAATATATCTACTAAAAGACAGAAAATATTACTGTACAAACTGCACTGTACATAAATCAAATAAACATTTTATATTAGTCAATAATATTACTATAATTAATTTAAAAACTGAATAAATATAAATTTACACACATTTACTCAAGTAAATAAACTGAATTAACGATGGGCTAAAAATCTGTGGAAAATCTGCGGAATTCTGAGCAAGCAGATTCCGTGTGGGCCGACTTATGAGATACAAAATCATACCCGATATTAACATTTAACCCAGCTACTTGGCTAAAGTAAATCATTGGTTATACATGCCCTAATTTATATAAATGCATATAAAACACTTATACGAGACGTATATGATGACACTCTGAGTTCAGACAGCTATAAAAATCACAAACTAACATCTGTAAATACTGCAATTATCTCATGTCAACACAAGAAACAACAACTGGATTATTTTGTCATCATATGAAACTAATGAAACTTCCAATTAATGTTTGTTTTATTCTTTTAAATGTACGCAGCTATTAGAGTTATACTTACTATTGAGCAAAACATGATTCACAATATTTATAATATAACTGGTCACATTCACTTAACTGTTCAGTTTGCCCAATAATGGAAATAGAATAAAATTATATTATTTGAAGTGTATGTGTGTGTGATCTGAAGATGTACTGCAGGTCTGGTGTAACGGTGCTGCCCTCTGCTGTTGGAAAACTCTCTTAGCATCAGTAGATTTTGTTTATTTTTGGTGAAAATATGGGGGTAGACATTAAAAGACAATTTAATGGGTAATTTAATTAATAATATGAATAATACTTGCTATATGTTTTTACATTACTGCGATGGTTCACTGGCTTCCTGTTAAGTCACGTATTGATTTTAACATTTAAAGCAGTGCATGGGCTAGCACCTAACTACATCTGTGACCTGATAACTCTGGCCACTCCCATCCTCAGTCTTCGTTCTTCATCTGGACTGTTGCTGTATCAGCCACGCTGTAAACTAAAGACTATGGGTGTTCATGCTTTTTTGTACAGTGCGCCTAAGCTATGGAATGGCCTACCCATCAGCATCAGGAATGCCGCTTCTCTGGACTGTTTTAAACTTCTCAAGACTCACCTTTTTACCATTGCTTTTAACTTAGATGGATTATTTTTGTTCATCCAGTTGTATTCAATCGTTCATATTTTATTGTTTTATTGTGGTCTTTTTTTACTGTTTTTATTGTTCTGCTTTGCCTTGTAGCGCTTTGAGTCTGAGAAAAGCGCATTATAATAAAAATGTATTATTATTATTATTATTATGGTTGGGTTTGAGTTGGTGTAGATGTAGACGTTAATAAAATACAATAAATGGGTAATTTAATGAATAATGTGATAATACTCTGTATAATTACTGTTTTTACAATAATGT
>CAIGQZ010033037.1:5181618-5209940 GCA_903798205.1 Danio tinwini
AATGAGTAATTAAATAAACAATATGAAAAATACTCTGCGTAATTACTATTTTTACATTACTGTAATGGTTGGGTTTAGGGTTGGGCTGGGGTAGATGTTAATTTAATGGGTAATTAATAAATAATATGAACAATACTAATTAAAGACTAGAATATACAAGACGTGTCACTCGTATAGTTTTGATTGGGGAAAAGTGTCACATCAATAGTGAATGAAGCTCCGCCTTCTTGTACAGGAGCCAATCATCGATCGCTATAGACTGAGGATTATCTGGGGGAGGGGTTTGGACAGTGAGTTTCTGCAGATGTTGTGTGATTTGAACGTTTAGAAATGAAACTAAAGAGATGCTTGTTATTTAATTTTATTGGTGATTCCTAATATAAAATTTAATCATAAGCTAATTTTGAGAAAATCAATTCAAACAGAATGCCCGAGCACACTGCCCGAGAGGCTTTTCAAAGATGGCCGCTTGGTGAAATGACTTGCCTTAAAGGGACTTTGGTATAATTACTGTTTTTACGTTATTGTGATGGTTGGGATAGGAGTATACATTAATAAAATATAATTAACGAGTAATTTAATAAATAATATAAATAATTCTCCTTAATTTCCTGCTGCAGCTGTATCCCTTATTGATTACATTTTGTGTGTTGGCGTGCACGTTCACCTTAAGTCCCTGAGTTGTGTGCAGTAGGAAAGAGCCTCCAGTAGGGCCTGCGTGTAGTTCATGGTCTTTAAAGATCCTAGATTTGCCAGCGATAAAGAATGCAGGTCCTTGCACCCCTGAAGCAGCTCGATGAGTCCCGTCCCCTTCAGAACTCCCGGTAAATGTGCGAGGGTGAGCTTGCGCAAAAATTTCATCCCACCTAAAGCAGCTAACTCCCCATCTCCAACGCTGTAGGACCAGGAACATGCAGCGGGGTCCTTCCGGATGGCCGGCTCATTCCGTGGCATGGCTGAGGAAAAGCCAGCACCAATGAGCTCCAGCTCTACTAGATACGGGCAACCTTGAAGCAGTTGTTGAACGCACAAGCCCCGGTCTGTACGCTCTTCCCCCTGACCCACTGTGGTCTCCGCTATGGGCCGATATGTGGGTACACCAATGCGGGTGGTCTTTTTAAGCCCGAGCAGCAGCGATCTTGATGCGAGGTCTGTGTTGGAGTCTTGATTGTTTATTTGAGTTGGAGGAGATTGCGCTAATGCACACACTGGAAGTGCAAGCGAGCACAAGCCGGTAAGGCGTCCCAAAGTACCACACAAGTGTCCATCCTGCCCCAAGGGGAGATTATGATGGTAGTGTGTAGCAGATAAATTAAGGTGATTAAGATGTGGGCAACATTCAGCAAGTGCTTTGACGCTGTCCGTGTCCATCTCCTCATCGCCCTTCCCACAGCTCTCAGAGAGCGGGCCTCGACCGCATCCCCGAAGGTTGAGGCTCCGCAGGGGTGTGATATCACGTCCCGCACTGAGGAGCACATGTAAAGGGTTGAACCCTGGAGATGAACACCGGGAGACATTAAGGTATACAGGACAGCCATGCGCTAATACCCGCCCAAGTATAGCACCGTCCAACCATGTACGTGGAAGCTGTAAAGCACTAACAGTATTTCCAACAGTTGACGCCATGCTTTCCATTAGCGCCATCATTGCAACTGGTCTTGGTGGTGCAGGGCCTGGCACAGAGAGTACCAATCCTGTAAGACCTTCAGGAACTCTCATACTGAAAACAGCTAAGTAAAGCGCCAACAGAGTACGATTAACTTCACCAGGTGCGAGGCGAGCGGAGAACCAGCGCAGGTTCTGATAGTGTGGCACGCTGCTCTGGCCCACCATCAGCTGCGCACATCCACCGGCCTCCCTCCAGACCTCGCTGGCCTCTAGATAGAGGTGAAGGCACCGGAGGGCACTGCAGCAGGGAACCACGCCATAGGAGGGAGTCAACAGCGTCTGCTTGAGCTCCTGCAGACGAGCCAGAGCAGACTTACCCTCTGCGCTCAGCTGGTGGAGATCAAACCCCGGTCCCACATCCAGTGCCAGAGAGTTCAGAGAGTTAAGAGAGCTCAGCAGATGCGAGAGGCGGACTGATGTCAATCTGCAGCCCGAGAGATCCAAACTGACCAAAGACTTACAGCGGGTGACCTGATCAACCGTAGAGCCGGCCAGCCAGTAGCAGCCACTGAGATTTAACGTCTGGATGTCGGCAGAAAGGACCTTTAAGAGTTGCTTCACAGCATCGTCGTTTGCCTGTGAGAAAGATCAAATGTAATTGGTTAATACAGATGAAGTCTTGAATTACAATTATTCAATCAATTGCAAATTACCGATTGGACATTCTCAGGGCCAGTTTTTAAAAAATTTTAATGAGGATCAAATTGGTCCAGATATGGAAATCCCATGTTTTGCTACCCAGGATTAACTGATCTATTTAATTTTTATGACCGTTTTTTTAAAGAAACATTGGGTTAGATCACTGTGATCTAAATACCAAATTTCAGGATTACCAAGTCCTGTTTAACAGAGACTTAAATGGAACCAACAGTGTCACCTACTGGCTTAGCAAAGAACAACAGGTAGGCAAAATACCAGTGGCCACAAAAAGCCATTGTTTGTTTTAATGGTAAGAAACAGAAACACTGCAATCAACAAACTATTTTAATTGTTTGGTTTGTTCTAATACAATACTGATTTAATATTGTTTTGGTGTTGTCGTTTACCATATCTCATTAGCAGTGCTTAATTTGTGCTGGCACCTCATTTTACAGTCCCCCTCCTCACGCACAAATGAAAAAAATTTGATTGCGCAAATGCTCTGTTACCCCTCCCTCCTCTGGTAACATGCCAAATCCGTTACCCCGATCTGTTCCGGGACCTCACAATTTACAAATTAAGCACTGCTCATTAGATGTGACATGCTTCATATAGGCTTCAACTATGAAGGAATTTATACATCATCAGTAACCCCTTAAGATTGTGATCATTTACTTAAATAATAAAACCTTTTTTTATTTTATTTGGTTTAAAAAAAATAAATCATAACTGAATCCACCCTTCTGATAGGATCTGGATAATCCTGTTTTTTGTATCAAACAGACCCCAATCTGAGTTCAAGGTTTTGAATAACCCAAAGAGCAAGTTTAATCCAAATCAAATGTAAGATTGGATTACATGGTCTGATCTTAATTCAAAATCCCTCTGATACTTTTGAAAAACTCATTTCCAAGATTTGATCCAATCCGTTATCCAAAATCCCACTGGATTACTTTTATTACTTTCATTGAATTTCTATAGTTTTTTGTTTGAGTACAATTTTATTTGTATTTTGTTCTGTAAACTACTGACGACATTTCCGATTTTATCATCCCATTCTAAGTTTTAAAAGAAGAAGGTATCATAAATAACAAAAAATTCTTGTTTTCAGACACGAGTAACACTTAAATTTAAGTCCATTATTAACTATTGGCTTACTGCCTGCCTATTATTATGATATTGTCTGTTTATTATTACTCATATAAAGTATGAACTTATTCTACATCCCTAATCCTACCTAATATATAAACCAAACTTCCACCTTTCTAATTATTAATAAGCAGCTAATTAGTATTTTTTTTAGCTAAAATTCTTAATTAATAGTTTGTTGATAGCTTGAACTGTACCTTAATATAAAGTGTGACCCAGGCATGTTTATTTTAATTTTTTGACAACACAATATCAATGTTTTAACTTATCAGAAAGGTTTTTGGTGAAATAACCATGATTTTTAATTTCAACAAATGAAAACTGCCTCTAAAACATGCTCCAAACCACAACATTTGAATTGAAAAATAATCAGATACGCATGAGACCTTTAGTCTTAAATTAAACATGAATTTTACTTAAACACATACATTTTATTGAACCATTAAACACATTGGCAGAGCAATTAAAAAACTAAACACGCAAAATGGTAATAAGAAACTGCAGAAGTGTTTGCGTGTGTGTATGTGCATGCGTGTGTGCGTTTTCAGGCTTACTGTGTATTCTTTATGCAGATGTACATGGGCTCTCAAGCTCTTGTCCAGACAGAGAGTTCGGAGTTTTCTACACACTCGACTTACGTTGAGTATCAGGTCATGGCTAGGAATGAATTGCAGGATGTTCAGTAAAATCTCATCTGAGAAGTCAGAGATGGTGACAGATATCTGGGAAATGCTGTCTGAGCAGCACTGAGCCTAGAGAGAAGCAAGAAGCAGTCATTATTATACATTGCAATCTTTAACCAAGAGAGATTTTTAGTAAATGCGACTCTGAAGTCCTTCATGCTCAATACTGAAACATCTCCAGTGGTTTTTACAATATAATCCTGTCAAAACAAATGTCAAACATGACAGAAAGCTTCCTGAACAGTAGTTACAGCATATTTTACAACGTAATATGTAATGCATATGAATTAGAATTTTTAAAAATTAGATAGCCCCTTGAGATGAACCATCTCATTTTCAAGGGCGTCCCTAAGAGACACATAATTCAAACAGTACAACACATCATAACACACATACAGTACAGCTAAACAAAACAAACAAGCAAGCAAACAAGCAGCACACTTCACCTTAACCAGTCAAACTTTTTTTTTATAAATAACAAACACAGAATTATACAGTAATATACAAAAAAATACATGCCAGAGTGTATATACAGCAAAACATTCAGTAATTAAAAATCCTATATTCCTTAAGAATATTACAAGTCTTCTTTGCTTTTTTATTAACAATGTTCTCCAAACTTGTGCAGTAGTCCTTAGTCTCTTGAAGGAAGTGAACAAAATTTGGCTTTGATTCAGTATTTTTTTTTATGTGTATGAAACTTTCCCATAATAATAAAAAGTTGTACTAGAAAGGTAAATTATTTACATGTATTGACATAATAAATGCAAATATACATACATACATACATATACATATTTTTTTATTTTTTATTTTTTTACTTGAATACAATATTTGTTTTTCTTCTAAGAACATTTTTTCACATACCCAAAAAATCCTTGTGTACTGTATATACAATCACAAAACATATGGACAATATACTCCTTTTCCATGCAACAAAAATCACAAGAATAATCAATATCCAATTTAAATCTCTCTAAAACTTCTTTAGCTGGATAAATACATTGTAAGACTTTTAATGTAACTTCTTTTACTTTGTTATTTATACAATACATTTCAAAAAGCCAAGCTTTTTTCCAATTTATATTTATGAATATATTGGTAACCCCACAATCTAAACCTATAAGCAAACAAAAACATATAATCAAAAAGTACAATACACAAATAAATAATAAGCATTTAAATTGGAACATAAATACAAGTTGTTGTTTTTTAAGAAAATAAATTAGTCATGAAAAGACTAAATGAATTAATTGATCTAAAAGAAGGGAGATTATTCCAATTAAAATTAGCTTTGTGTTGAATGGATCAACAGCCACTTTTTAATTGAGGTAAAGTTGGTTTTATATTTGCACATTCGTTCAGTGACAACTTGTGACATGCTCCCTATATTGTTTACCATAGTACTTTGAATATCTGGTTCTAAAACACATCTAATTTTGACTTGAAAACAACATTTTCACTATTCATTTGACTGAAAACAACGTAGTACTTTGATAGTAAGTGGCTGCTAATATGATTTCACCATTTAAATTTGCAAAGAATACTCCTCGGAAATTACAATATTAAGGAGAAAGTCTGAATGTGTGTATGTAAAACCACCTTTACCTCAATCCACTTTTTGTTGTAATCACTGGAACAAAAAAGTAATTCTGTTGCATACGTCAAAGAGAATATGAGGAGGTAAATAGAACAACAAACTGCTTAAATAAGAAGGACAACTAAAATAAACACATTTAAAAAGAAACAAATACCAATGATATTGTCTACGGAACTTAGGTTGAAGCAAATCAAGAGATTCATATAATAATGATGGGTTCTACACGGATATCTTAAAACAAACCTAAAGAGTTAAAGACAGCATTTAAAGGTTTTACTATCAAATTTTAAATTAGTATCAAAAACATTTTAATTAATATCAGAGGTATTTTCATCAATAATATCAGCATAATCAATATTAGGAAAATTGATTGAGAGATCTTTTTTTTTCTTACTTGAAATGAAAAACATTAACAGAATGATAAAGAGACCCTAAGCCCCAATATGACTTTTTAATTATGAAATCAATATGAGGTTTAAAAAAGGATAATTCAGTATCTAGCCAAAGACCTAACGTAGATATTTAAATCTGTCAACATTAGACAACTGTGACCCATCATCAGAACTAATATATATGTCTACCGAGTGTAACTGCTGAGATTTTTTTAAAGAACACCACATACTGCAAGACTGCCTTTTATTTATAACCATTCTTGAATTTAAGTAAAATCTAACTGCAAGGAAGACTGAATAAATGAAATATCAGAATATCATATTACAAATTTAGAAACTACATTACAATAACAAAAACTTCAGTAATATTTGGCATTTTGACATGTTTACTATGGTAAATTTTGGCACCGAGTTCAATTATATTTCAGAACTGCTCATCAATCCCTTATAAAGCCTGACAGGATGTCAAAAATCAAAACATGTCGTAATGACTTCAGAGCATTCTGTTACCTGAATAATATTAGTAGACAACCAAATGTAGAAGCTAACGTTAACTAGCATAATGGCCAGCTTTTCTGTAACTTACCGTTTCGAGTTGATTATCCATGGCGCTTTTGGGAAAGGTGTTGGGATATGTACTTCTGTAATATACAAAAACTAACCATTGTCATCTCAATAAACGTATAATAGTTGTTGGTACTATATAAACTGGCACACGCATAGCGGTAAATAATATGTGTATATATCTACTGTATAGTGTAGATCCACCGGCACGCTTTAGGAGGCGTACTTATTTCCGGTATGCAACTTGTAAAAAGGTCCCCGGGTGTGGTCCGACTTTAAAACTCCAAAAATATACTCTTACATTATTCGGCTACTATTTATCGTATTCAGTTTTATAGTGACAGTAAATTATGTATATATAGAATATGTTATAATTAGCCCTCCTGTTGTGTTACTTTAATGTTCCCGGTCAAAAATTGACCGGTCCGTTTTAACTGCTCTTAGATTAGCACAGAACACATTTCTCAAAAACAAATTTCTATTCAACATTCTTTAGCTGCGAACAATGTCTCAAAGTAGTGTTTAACGTGATTTTATAGAATTAGACATAAAATAACTGCACTGAAAATACAAAGAGTGAATGAGTTGGGGTGGTGTACAGTATGGGATGTGTTCTGTCCAATGGATGAGTATGACCAGGAACACCAAAGGTCAATTCACTACATTCTGTAGCGCTTTTACATTGTAGTTTGTGTCAAAACAGCTTAAAATAGAAGATCTAGCAGATTGACAATGTGTCAGTCCAGTTATCAGAGTTAAAAATTTAGTTTAGTTCAGTGTGGTTTAATTTTACTGCTGAAAGTCCAAACACTGAAGAGCAAATTCACTGATACGCAGCTCCACAAGTCCCAGCCAAACAAGCTAGTGGTGAGGAACAAACTTCACGACAGGTTTGACAATGTTGACTAAAACACTCACGATTCAATGAAAAAAGTGATCATTACTTTTGTTCAAATGCATGTGGAGGATATCATAAGGCCTTTAGGCAACCCGATGTACTGTAAAGCGTAACATTTAAGAGTGTTTTAAGTTAGAAATCGGTCAGATTTGACCCAGACATGACAGAAAGATTAAAAGTAAAACAGTTTTCACAAACCAAGATGGAGTTAATGAAGAAATACATTGATAATGCACATTGAGCTTAATCTTTGTCCACCAAATATGTAACAATAAAAAGGTGCATTTTCAGACATATTTCAACGCCAAAGTAAACCGAAAGCTAAACGCTATTTCTGAGCTTAAGATCTCTTTATTTTAGAGTTACAGCTAAAAGAAAATAATATACAATTTAACCTCACTGAAATAGAAATAGCTTTTTTTTATGGACTCTTAAAAAATTCAATTCAATTCATCTTTATTTGTATAGCGCTTATACAATGTAGATTGTGTCAAAGCAGCTTCACATGGAAGTTTATAGTGAATTGAAACAGTATCAGTTCAGTTTTCAGTGTTTAAGTTCAGTTCAGTTTAGCTCAGTTCAGTGTGGTTTAATAATCACTACTGAGAGTCCAAACACTAAAGAGCAATTCCATTGATGCGCAGCTCTACAGATCCCGAACCATGCAAGCCAGTGGCGACAGCGGCAAGGAAAAAACTTCACCAATTGGCGAAAGTGAAGAATTTAAAAAACCTCAAGAGAAACCAGGCTTCTTCTGACTTCTGAATTATATACATTACTGTTTAATACTGGTCCTTCAACCTTTGATTCATATGGGAAAAGGATTTGGGATCTATTTTTAGGGACGAGGAATGGCTATCTGCCTGCTCAAATATCTATCCTAAAAGTAATTCAATTTCAGTTCATGAACAAAAATAAAAATGTATTCACAGGATTTATCTAACTCCAGTTCGCCTCCACAGAATATTTCCCAATTGTTCTGTTATGTTTCAAATGTAAGGTAGACATTGGCATAGTGATGCATCTATTTTGGGATTCTGACAAAATCAAAATGTACTGCAGAGATTTACAAAATTATAAAAAAAAATAACTGGAAAGACTTTTGCTTTGTCCTCAATGGTATACCTTCTGAATTGTACAGTGCAACTGTGTCTAGATTGTGATGAAGAAGTTGTATTGAATTTTTGTATATACGTGGCCAAAAAATTATATTATTATTATGGTCAACTGCTCAGATACCTTCAGTCAATATGTGGCTAAGTCAGACGACCACACTGGAAATAATAACCTACGATTTACATCAGAGACTTGAGGTGTTCTGGCGCATTTGGGCTTACCCTGGAATTTTCTTGAGTACTCAGTGATTCAGTGTCTTTCTAAATTGAGTTTTATAATTTTCCTCTATTTCTGTCTTTGCTTTCAAGCATTTGTATGTCGAACAAAAATGGTTGTACTTGTGACGGAAAAAAAAAACTCTTTAAAACTGAAAAAAGGTTGATAATTTGAAGGGTATATACAGGAATCAGAGAGTGAAATTCAATACCCTTTAAGACTCGTTCCATACATTTTAAGACCTTAAAACCTCTGTAGGTTTTAACCAGAAACACTGGTGAGATTTTAACTTACAGTATATTTACTAAATATTAATGTAAGAAACTAATAAAAAACTAAAACTATTCATATACTGAAAAATCTATTAAATCTAGCTAATTCAGCAGGTTGGTGCCTATAGAACTGCAGAAATAATGGTGTTACTGCAGTAAACAAAGCAACTTGATGTCAAATCTAGTAGGATTTCATAAACTATATAGAATCCTGATATTCGCAGAGTTCAGGCAAACTATAGCATACATAATCAAAAATGATATACAATTTAATACCTTGTAAGATAGCATGTAAGATTTCATACTTTTTAAGAGCCTTAAATATCTCTGGATTAATTTATCAACTTTTAACTAAGACCTTGCAGACACCCTGAATCAATATGTAGACAAAATGATTAACAGTTTAGGATCTATTAAGTTTGCTCCAAACATTAGATTGTGTATATAATTCATGTATATAACTTCTGACCACTGCAATCTATTATTTCTGGTCAATACAATTTTGTCTAGTGCATGTTAATGTGAAGCAAAACAATGTGTAAAGGGAAACAAATAAATGGTGCCTCAAGAACAAGTACAGACAAGAGGCCATATATATATATATATATATATATATATATACACACACACATATACACACACACTTATGCCTTAAATTTGTATGAGCAAATATAACACCAAGTCTTTCCAACTGACAATAAAGTGACATCATTACCTTGCTGCTAAAGCATAAATGCTGCATAGATTGAGGAAAATCCAGCACTATCAGAAACAGAGCTCAAACACATCTCTATGCATGTCCTTGTTTTGTATTGGATGCCTTTTCTTGCAGACTGAGCATTTTGCTTACTGAGACCTATCATCAGGAGTATGCATATTAATTATGCTTTTATATTTCTCTTACTCAGTGATGGTAGCCATTGGCAAATTACAAACTATTCCAATAAGTGCATTTAATTGGAGTATTGATAGTGCAAAAGTAATTTGAAAATTGTACTAATTTGAATTTTGGTCTCAAATTAAACAAAAAAGATCATTCCTTCGTAAATGAGCCTAAACAATTGTACTGGAGAGTTGCTTTGAAAGAATGTGATTTAATAAATATCAAAAAGGCTCCCATTTGATATAGTCTAGTTCATGCCATTTAACAGACTTTGAAACATAGGTTTGCATTACCAGAATCATTACATACTGATTTGATTCAAGCTGCCACTGAATCTGCCTCCACAGAAACAGACTACAGTACATGCACAGCTTCATTTGTCACCTTAATACCAGAGAAAGAGCTTGAACAACTTAGGACAGTAGACATGGTGTGGTTTTACATGTGCACGTTTTATTTGGGTTGACTTGTCAGTGTACAGAGACACCCTGGCTTACATTTTCAAGGGACAATTCCCCATTCACATACCCTAGGGAAGTCCTGCAAGATCTTCACTTTTTAAAAGGTAAAGCTTTCCCCTCATTGCAACAACAAACTGGGCCAAGTTTAAGGCTGAAGTACAAAAACAATGTATCGAGTACATAATTTACATAAACACTATAACAAAAAAAAGGTCATGGATGCCCATTGTGAGGAGGGCAAAGTGGTAAACGCTTCTGGAATGACTAAAAGAAATGTACATTGAAGTCCTCTCGGGGAAAGCTCCTCCCCCCTGTTAGACAACTACCTCCCTTTCCAGTTTCCGCATCCTGAGTCAATGCGCCATACAGAGCAGAAGCCATGCTGATGTCATCTTGTTCGAGAGGTTTAGGTTGGTCGTTCGTTTGAATCTCATTGCATGGCCATTAAGGTGGCAACAGTTCTGTTTAGAAGCACTTCCTGTGGACGATGGATGGGCCAGACTCATCGTACTCCTGCTTGCTGATCCACATCTGCTGGAAGGTGGACAGGGAGGCCAAGATGGAGCCACCGATCCAGACGGAGTATTTACGCTCAGGGGGAGCAATGATCTACAAGAGAAAGGGGACATTAGCTCATCTGAAAAATCACTGCAAGCAAAAACCTATGAAACTAAAAATAGGCAGATGCATCACCTTGATCTTCATGGTGGAAGGAGCAAGAGAGGTGATCTCCTTCTGCATACGGTCAGCAATGCCAGGGTACATGGTGGTACCTCCAGACAGAACAGTGTTGGCATACAGGTCCTTACGGATGTCCACGTCGCACTTCATGATGGAGTTGAAGGTGGTCTCGTGGATACCGCAAGATTCCATACCTGCACCAATGAAAGAAAATTGTTAGTCACTGTACAGGGGAGGAGTTGAGGGTAATCAGTTTAAAACGCATGGCAAGGAACTCACCCAGGAAGGAAGGCTGGAAGAGAGCCTCAGGGCAACGGAAACGCTCATTGCCGATGGTGATGACCTGACCGTCAGGCAGCTCATAGCTCTTCTCCAGGGAGGAAGAGGAGGCAGCGGTTCCCATCTCCTGCTCGAAGTCCAGGGCCACGTAGCACAGCTTCTCCTTGATGTCACGGACAATTTCTCTCTCAGCCGTGGTGGTGAAGCTGTAGCCACGCTCGGTCAGGATCTTCATCAGGTAGTCTGTCAGGTCGCGACCAGCCAGATCCAGACGCAGGATGGCATGGGGAAGAGCATAACCCTCATAGATGGGCACAGTGTGGGTCACACCATCACCAGAGTCCATCACAATACCAGTAGTACGACCAGAAGCGTACAGGGAGAGCACAGCCTGGATGGCCACATACATGGCAGGGGTGTTGAAGGTCTCGAACATGATCTGTAGAAAGCATAATTGGTTAAACAAGGCTCAAAACACGAACCTCAAATCTGCATGGATATGGGTGCAAAATAGGGCAAAAAAGCCTTGACACCATGCCAACACACTCAAGACTGTGGAGAGTCAAGTTAGAAACTACCATGCAAGGGGGGGGGGGGGGGGGGGGAAGCAGGAGGAACCTTTTGAACCTCCTATCAAGAGATCATGGCAAGTGACAGAGCCTAAGAGGAAATGGACAGGAAGTGAAAAAAAAGAGGGGAAGCCAGCCAAATAAGGCAATATGAAATCAAATGATCACAAGAACACACCTGTGTCATCTTCTCCCTGTTGGCTTTGGGATTGAGGGGGGCCTCTGTGAGCAGCACAGGGTGCTCCTCAGGGGCAACACGAAGCTCATTGTAGAAGGTGTGATGCCAGATCTTCTCCATGTCATCCCAGTTGGTTACAATACCGTGCTCAATGGGGTATTTGAGGGTCAGGATACCTCTCTTGCTCTGGGCCTCATCTCCCACATAGGAGTCCTTCTGTCCCATGCCAACCATCACTCCCTGGAGGAAGTAAAGGGATTAAAGCATCAGCTCACTGAGAAATGAGGAACTGCAAAGAGGAATTAATTTGTTTAAAGTAATAAACGATTAGACTAGCATAACATTTTGATGGCAAAGAATGCTTAATCTTCAGTAGATCTGGGTTTCAAAACCAAACCAACTCCTAAAATGTTTCAAAGTAAAGTTTAAATCACTTTCGCAAACGTTCTCAAAGCAATAATTAATACTTAATAATAAATAATAAACAAATTACTTTACCATTATCTAAAAAAATTATAAATCTGCTTTAAGATGTACAATGCACAAACACGTTTAAAAATGTGATTAACATGTTAAGATGATTTATTAAAAAAAGTACCTGATGTCTGGGTCGGCCAACAATGGAGGGGAAAACGGCACGAGGGGCATCATCTCCAGCAAAACCGGCTTTGCACATACCGGAGCCGTTGTCAACGACCAGGGCAGCGATTTCCTCATCCATGGCTGTAGAAAGAAAGAAAAAAAAGCGAAACCGTTAAAATGTGAATGGGTAGTTTCTCTTGAAGGCGGAGATGACTGATAGATCTGTGACGTCTGGCCAGTAGGCGGCGCAAAGGCGCAGGGTTGAAACCAAGAGATTTGAGACAAAGGAAGTGGCCAGGCAGCCTCACTATTGCCTTATATGGCAATAAGTAAGAGCAGCTCAATGCCGCCGATTCAGCGCGTGGAATCAGACCAACGGACGCGACCACTCCCTCTCGGTCTCAAAGGCCGAGATAAGCGCTTTACAAGACCACCAGTGAAATCCCGGTGCTCAAAACACGCCTTGTCTTTTTAAAAAAGGAAATGAAACGCAGCCAATTTCAGCAGAAAGAATAACATTAACGTACCAAAAGTGCTGCAATCAATTATCCAACTTAATGTGTGACGGACAAGTTCGTGAAATCCCACTAACGTTACAGACAACCAAGAAACCTTAAGCTTTATCATTTGACCGTTTAAACGAATTAAACTGCTGTGATACCGGTTAATGCGTTATAGTAGCCACACCCACCATTCAAACTGCGAACACCGCCGTTGAGCATACTAACGTCAACGTTCGTCACTAAATCCACATTTAATAAACCTTACATTAAAGTCAATTTACTACCAAATATTAAAATTAACAAAACCACTAACGTTAGATGCAGAAAGCTTTACGGTTGAATTCTTCCAAAGTTAGCTAAGAAAGCTGGAACTACTACCGGATGAAACCATTAGAAAAAGACTTGGAAAAAAATACGAAAATAGCATAAGCAGCGTCGTAAAATCAGTAGCAAATTACCCGTTTACGCAGACTGGACCAAGACTTATATTCAAATCACACCAGTAAGTACATTTAATTATAGCTTTAATAAATAAATCTCCAACCAGCATCAAAAGCATTACTAACATTCCAAATACCAGTAAATATTAATATAAATGCATTCTCACCTGTGTATTAGTAGGTTATTGTGAACAAGGGGAGTGAAGATCTTCTCAGCGTGCACTGAAAACTCACAATGCTGAGTGTGAGGTGGGTCACAGCTTTATAGCCGGCACTGCGGCCGGCTCCTTCCATATAAGGTAAACTTTCGGCAGCGAGCGATCTGATTGGCCAGCCGTCGTCCACTTGGCGAGTTTCAAGCTAGTTGCTTGAAATTCAAGTTCTGGGTTGAAATAATGTATGTCAGGATCGGCGAAAAGGCGAAATAATTTGATAAGGAAATACATGATAAGTTCTTTTGACACAGCATTATCAGATGTATCACTTGAATTAAGGATATGTAAGTCATTTGGAGTGGAACACTGTTAAATTAGTGTAGGATGCTAGACTTCTTGTCTGTGACTTTTAAATAACCTTACATTTAGCGAGTGACGTTAAATAGTTTATAATCTAATTGAAAATCGAGCGATGCATGATGTAAAGTTACATTTATATAAGCTGTACTTAGGCTGCAGGAATGACAGGACGGTTTAACAAAGCATTACGACATATTGTGCTTCGTTTAATACAGTATTTCAACTTGTATTGTATTTTAATGTATGTTTTAGCACTACAGATGACCACAATGTGTAAACTAACGTTATATAAGAGCCATTATTGGAAGAGAGAAAAAATCATTTGATTAACGTTATACACTAATCTGCTTTACGTTTCAGTTATTTTTTGAGAGCTAGTTTGAAAACGATTAATTTACGATTAATTAATATAAAGACATTTTAAGTGTGTCATTTTATTTGGTTAGTTTGATGAACAACGTGGGCGTGGCTCCCATTTAAAGTACAGGTACTTCTCGTGACTCTGAAACAATGCAAAAGCATATTGAAAACGTTTTTATTTGTCAACATTGCACTGTTTAATATAATCGTAGGTTGCTTTTGTGCATACTGCTTTACTGTTTGTAATAGCATGGATTTGATTTGAAGCAGTGGATCAGAGTCATTCAGAAATTAATGAAATATTGACTATATTATTTTTTTGGTCAGATCGGCGTCTGTTACATCGCTACTCGGCACGTAAAAAGCAACTAAATTAAGCATATTTCATTTGATCTTGTTTTCTGCAAAGCAGGGGATACAAAACAAGGGCACGGTGCTCCATAGAAAACAGCACTTCCTGTCAAGCCGGCTTTTGCGTAATTACGTCATAACCGATGACGTTTCACGCTGCTGCATTACTGGAATCTGAAGAGTGCATAAATATTAGACTACATACCCCGTTACTTAAAAATATTGATAATATAAACTATTAAATAACACTGTACGTCATGAAGGTTTCTTAAATGTTAAATGCTGACGTTTTGAAGCGCAGACTATTTAGTTTACATTTGATAAAAATCTCATACACTGATAGGCTAGGCTATTAAATGGCTTCAAGAAAGAAATTAAAATACTAGAAAGGGTTCCTATTTAGGCTAAATGAGATCTTAATCTGATATATCATGACTTTACATTGAAATATGTTAATTCTTTAGCCTATTCATGGTGGAACCAAGGGGTCAAAAATAGGTGTTAATCCCAGTTTTAAATGTCCTGCCTTCAGCATGGACAATCTGAGACGCGTGGCAGCACGCCCTATCCAGGGTGCTTTGCAATTCTGGTCTTATCTTATCAGCATGAAACCAAAAGGAGGACTAAATTGTGCATTTAATGTTAAAATCTTCAAGAGCAATGGCTATAGAAACGTCACTAGGAGTATGTCAGCACTTGCTAAATAGTCTAGTGTGTGATTTATCTAGTGACGAAAGCAGCTTGTCATCAGAAGATTGCTGGCATGATGCTTCTAACAGCAGTGACACCCAATACATCGACCCACCCCCACATCCTAGGCATGCGGTGATATAAATATTGAATTTTGACTACCTATAGACCGTTCCCAAAGGTGACTCGACAACTGTGTAATCTTAATGTCATACCTATAGCTCACTGAGCCATATAGAAAAGATAAACTTCATCACTGAGGTCAATGAGTCATAGATACAGTTTATTACCTCATAATTATTTCACAAAGTGCTCTACATTCCTGATACCGGGCCCATTCTTTCCTGGGTGTGTGAGTTTCAGCTTGGTGTTTAGGGTGGAGGGGAGTTTCTTTCTGCTGTTGATCACAAAAGAAGACATTTTAAAGAAATCTAACCATTGATTTCCATTTGTTTTTCTTACTATGCAAGTCAATGGTTACAGGTTTTCAGCTTTCTTCAAAATATCCTCGTTTGTGTTTTAAATAGTGGTTTTTAACCACTTGAGGATGAGTAAATAGTGAGAAATATGTCATTTTCAGGTGAACTGTCCCTTTTATGATTAGCAAGTATTGCATATATGTTTATGATAACTTTTTGATATCATTTCTGTCATCAGCAGATTACTGAAGCCCTTATAAGGATGTTTCAAACAGAAAGAGGAAGAGGAAGAGAGAGAGAGAGAGGCGACTTTAAGTGTTACAGCAGCCACAGCACAATGTGACAAATCTGAGAGGAAGTCGCAGAAGCTTCTATCAAAAAAGCAAATGTATAGTAAGCTAATTTTAGGAGACCCGTGGAAATAAGTCTAGCATATAAACTGTGTGGTAAACTTGTAAAGCATGATTGCTTGTTCGTTTATTAGTCTGAGCAGCTGTTTTGACATATGGGTGTGTTTTATTGTGATGGGAGCTTGCATAGATGTACACACAGTAAAACGATTTTCATCCAAAGCCATAGGTCGCTGAAAAATATGAAGGAAATGAGATAACCTTTGTGTTGTGTCTTGTTTGCTGAGACACTTTGTTAAGGGCCCCTTTAAGAGATATTCAGCCAATCTCCTTATAAGGCAATCTGTGGATGAGTCACATGGTGTAGTACTTTGCAACCAAGGCAAAGTCATGTGACTTACAGCGGAAATTAGACAGAGTGATTGAGAGTCTACGCTTCTCTCTTGTCATTGCTTTTATTAAATGTTGTCATTTTTTTAATTTGCTAAACAATTGCTCTGTTGTTTACTGTATACAGCACAGGAGAATGGAAGAACACGATAAGATTACACAGAGAAGTGGCCTACTGACTGTCTCCACCCATCAGACCTGGAGCACCCTATATGGAAACACCGACAGGTAACAAACTCACAGAGTTCTGATGGGATGGACTGGTGGAGGCTGCTCGCTCTAGGCATTGAAACAGGTAGACTCCTAATATGGAAATATATCCAAAATGAGATTGACAGAGGGGAACTAAGAGTGACTGATGTAATATGGTACACAACATTTACACATCGAATAAATGTTTCAATAAGTGGTTTATAGAAGAAATTATAATTTTCTTCTTAAAATAATCTTTTTCTCAGCATTTTTTTCCCCCTAAAGAACATCTCGTGCAATGAAAATGTTCTGTGGGTGTCAAATGTTCTTGATGGAATCATCAATGCCTAAAAAAACATCATAAGTTTACTTTGGTGCAATTATTTTAATATGTTTTCCACAAGTACAAACATTGCAGGTATTTTTATTGGCTGGCAATGTGTCAGTTGCTTACTTTAAGGGCATGTCAGAGCTCAGTGCTTTGCATTTAGTTGAGATATGTGGAAGAAGCCAAATTTATGTAGTATAATTAGGCTGTTGCACCCTAAAAGGTTCTAAATTAGTGGGGTGTTTTTTGCCAAAATGCCAGCGAAGAACCATGTTTGTTTTGCTAACGAACATTTCAGCAAACACTTCTAAAGGACTTTTTTTTTGTTAAGAGCATTTTATGTTACCTAAAGATCTTTTTCCATCTACAAAGAATCTTCTGTTCAGCTTTTATGGATTTTAAAGCTTCTTCATGGAATCAGTGATGCCAAATTTTTTATTTTTTATTTTTTTAAAGAAGGTAATGGACAATGTAAATAAAACCAAGGAGAAGTCAAGAAAGAATTATTGCTCCTTACAATTGAATACAATGTATGGGATTACAAATGCATGTCTGCTAAAAAGGAAAAGAAGGCAGTATTTAGTGGCTGTCATTCCAGGAATGTAAATGTGCCAGAACATGCTCAGACTCAGGCATTTAAAGATTCAGTTTCTCTTTTCGCACACAGTGACATTATGTAAAGGAGATTCTGCATTTTAGCAGTTTCTCTTAATGAAAATTCAATTATTTGATTGAAAACAATATATAGATTGTAAATATTTACTCTCTGGATGCATTGTGTATTATATGTTGTGGTTTAAAAATTATGTAATTGTTTTAAACATTAAAACATTATCATTCAAAAGTCTTTTTTTTTAAGAAATCATTATGTTTATGTAGCAAGAATGCATTAAATTTATTCAAGGTGCACCATAAATTTCATTCAAATATTCATTTTCTTTTTGGCTTAGTCCCTTTATTAATCTGGGGTCGCCACAGCGGAATGAACCGCCAACTTATCTAGCATATGTTTTACGCAGCAGATGCCCTTCCAGCTGCAACCCTTCAGTGGGAAACATCCATACACTCTGATTCACACACATACACTACAGAAAATTTTGGCTATACCCAATTCACCTATACCACATGTTTTTGGACTTGTGGGAGAAACCGGATCACCCGGAGGAAACCCACGCGAACATGGGGAGAACATGCAAACTCCATAGAGAAACACCAACTAACCCAGCCGAGGCTTCCGAGCGAACCAGCGACCTTCTTGCTGTGAGGCGAACATGCTACTCACTGCGCCACCGTGCAGCCATACCATAAATTTATTATTCACAAATAATAATTACATTTTTAAATAATTAAATAAATGACTTTCTGTTTATTAATGGATTTGTGTTTTTTTATTTACAGTTTACACAAAAATATTAAGCAGCACACCCTTTTCAAAACAAAGACATCCGCATATCACCATCATTTCTAAAGGATCACAAGACACTGAAGACTAGTAATGATGCCTAATGTTTTTAAATCAGGTAAATGCATGATTTCATAAGCACAAATGGCCAGGAGCAGATTTAACCAATAAGCAAGGTAAGCGCCCGCATAGGGCCCCAGAAAATCTGTGGGTCCCCAATAAATATCTAGAAGTAAATAAAAAAAATTATTATACATATGAACTGTATACAACATCGTTTTCTATTATATTTTGTATAGTGAGAGAATTTTTTATATAAATAAATATAATCTAATGTACACAAAAATATATATATAATTGGGCTGCACAGTGGCGCAGCGGATAGCACAATAGCCTCACAGCAAGAAGGTCGCTGGTACGTGCCTTGGCTAGGTCAGTTGGCATTTCTGTGTGGAGTTTGCATGTTCTCCCCATGTTTGCGTGGGTTTCCTCTGGGTGCTCCAGTTTCCTCCACAAGTCCAAAGACATGTGCTATAGGTGGGTAAGCTAAAATTGTCTGTAGTGTATGAGTGTGTATGGCTGTTTCCCAGTGATGGGTTGCAGGGGGAAGAGCATCTGCTGCGTAAAACATATGCTGGATCAGTTGGCGGTTTATTCCGCTGTGGCAACCCCAGATTAATAAAGGGACTAAGCTGAAAAGAAAATGAATGAATGAATATAATATAATTATGTAATGTTATGTTATGTAATAATAATATTATAAAATAAAATATCCACCACCCCCAATTATGGAGGGGCCCAGCAGTCAAATTATATATATATATATATATAATATATTTTTTATAATTTTTGTTGAAAATTCATTTTAAAAAACTAATCATTTAAAAAGAGATTGCATTATAAAACATAAAAAAGAAGATTGAGTAATATAAAAAAACAGCAATATAAAAAATAAATAAAAGTAGAAAGGGTGGGCATTTCAGGACTTGGGCCCCATGGCTGGAGTTGCCTATAGGGGCCCCAATTCGCTAATTCTATCCCTGCAAATGGCTGAATAATAGTGGTATAAATTCATTAAAAGGTTGCTGGAATTTAAGTCATAAACTACATTTTCTACAGGCACAAATTCCAGAAATAATTTGAATTTCAACTACCACAATATCATCAGCAGAGAGAGCTGTTGAGTCTGTAATCATCATACTTTTGATTTGAGATCAGTTTCAAGACAAGAAAGCATAAGGATTCTTCGACTTCTCGGAATAGCTGTCTTATCATGGGCACAAACCTTCAGCCGACAGAACAGAGATCCATGTTGTTTTTTTTTAATCACTTGAGGTCTTTAAACAAAGGAGAATGCGACATATCCAATAATTCTAGACCTTAAATAAAAAATACACATACATCAAACTATATTAAAACTGATGTATTCTGCTGCTTCTTTTTTTTATTAACTATGTAAAAAAAACTAAACCTATAGCTTGCAGCATTATATTTAAGCATGTTAATTCACTTAATGGTTTTATTAGTTAGGTTTGACAGATAGCGTTGTGCATCATTTACGCCACTTCAGTAGCAGACAGTGATTACGGGCACAAGTCATGACTCCGTCAAAGCTGATTCTGAACTGACAGATCATTCTGGAAGCCTGGAAGCAGGTCGTGAGTGTGTATCTCTGGGCCACACAAGAGTTCAGCTCATTAAAAGAGCAAAGGAAGCTTGTTTAATTAGTTCCTTCTATGTATGTGAATGCAAACTGTTTTGGGGTCTGCTTTAGGCAGTGAGTCGTGTTAATCATCAGTGTAAATGTAGGGTAACATTTATTTTAATAAATGTTAAGATAATACAATTCCATACAGTGCATTCATTCATTCTCCTACGCCTTAGTTTCTTATATATCAGGGGTCGCCACAGTGGAATGAACCACCAACTATTTCAGCATATGTTTTATGCAGTGGATGCCCTTCCAGCAATAACACAGTACTGGGAAACACCCATACACTGTCGCATTCATGCACTATGGGCAATTTAGTTCATATTTGGACTGTAGAAGGAAACCCATACGAACAGAGAACATGCAAACTCCACACAGAATCACTTGAACCAGTGACTTTCTTGTTGTGAGGCGACAGTTCTAACCACTGCTGCCCCATACAGTGCAGTGCATTCCCTCTCAAACAATGAAACACATTAATAATGAATTATCCCTGAAACGCAATCAATAATACCTCTTGGTTACCTACTGATATTTGTGCAGAAGAGAGAAGGAGAGAATATGAGTGAAGAGATTTAATTTCCATCAAACACTCAGCCGAGCATGAAGGACTCGATCAATATCCTGTCTTTTACAAGAAGAGGAAAGCTGCTGTTTGCCCTAAAAAAAACTGAGCTAGTTCCTGCTTCCTTCTTCCAGCAGTGGACACATCCACATTCATTATTTTTATAGAGTTTTTAGGGTATAAATCCACAGAGAGCAGTCTGTCTATAAAATCTAGCTTTGCCAGCATCATAATCATTATTCTAAGATATAAACAGTGAAATAATAAGAGTAAAAAAGTAAAGTAAGCAACTATACACACAGGAAATCTTAAATCTTTCGTAAGGATGTCATGAATGGAGGTTTTTCATTTATTTATGCTGTTTGAATTGCATAATTTTTTGGGAACTTGATCCCTTCCCCAGTTTTTTTTCGATGTTGTCACTTTTATTGACATCTTTGTTAGCTTGAAACTGTATTGTTCTGTCTAGATTGCAAGTTGAATGTGAACTCTGGGATTTGTAATTCCTAAAATGCTTTGCGTGGGATGATCACTCTATTTGTTTTTCCTGAGTTACACAATGAGAGGTTTTGCATTAATAGGATGTCCATAAATAATTCAATAATCATAAACTATTTATAAAGAATGGAAAATTTTTGTTGGAGTCTTTTTGGAGATGAAGATCCCAAGGTTTATTAGCCACGGAGAGTCAGAAATGTGGATTAGCATCACAACCTTGCGTTTACATAAAACATATAGATTAAGGGGGTGAGGAGCGCCCCCTTCTGGCTTATTCAATGTATTTCCTATCCACACTGACCAGCCTCAATCCCTCAGTCAAAAGCTACAGGTTGACAGCTGTTGCGGAAGACCTCTGTGTCAAATACTCTCCTGCTGGTTCTTGGTTTTCCTGGCTAAAATTTAAATAGCAATTGCTGTAGTCATTTTGAAAAAGCCACACAGACCTACGGATGGACCTGAGGTATTTATTTTCTTCCTCCATCTCCATGATGTTGCAGTAAATCAATTAGATTTTTGTTTGTGAGCCCTCTTTAAACAGAACTGTTTAATTATCAAATTGTCAATTACGGTGTATAGTGTACAAATCTTATAAAATATAAATTAAACTTTTTCTTTTAAAGCACACCTTAAATCATTGTTTTATTTTATCTTTTTTTTTTGTCAAACATACACACTAGTCATGCTGACCAATATTTATAAATTGACACGTAATGGGTATCATTTTAATTGTAGATTATGTGATATAACATTAAATAGCCTATTTCTTTTTGAATGATAATTGCTACCTAATATTGCAAATGTCTAATTACAAATAGGCTACCATATTTCAATACAAGACACAAAAATTGCATAAGAGACGAAATTAAAGGATTAACTTGTTGAAAAGCTGGGCCCAAAAAGCACTTTTTAATTTATACTGAGATTTTGAAGTCTTCATTTTTAAACTTTTAAGTGCCAAAAACATTGCAATCGTTTTTTTATTTACGCTCTTTTAAACCAGTTATTGTTTGGATTATTCTCTAAAAGTTTTTTATATTGTATTATTTATTTTTGTTAACAAATGGAGGCAGTTTAAAATAGGTCTGTTCTTCCCATAGCAACAGCAGCGAGATGACGTGGGTTTGTAGCTGCTTCACACATTGCATTTTACTGAGGAAATTAAAAGGTGCAAACAGCTGTGCAGATCAGTGCAGACTCTGAATGTGGAATAATACAGCAAGACATCTAAAAGTTTACATACAGCCTACATATCAGCATCATACACACGCTCTCTACCACACACATGCTCCCCCCCCCCCTCTCTCTCCATCTCTCTCTCCATTCCCATCGCTCATCCTCGTCACACCCACTTCTCTTCAGAACCGCTGCTCGATCCTCACCGAACTGTGAAATCCACCGAACTCCAGCATGTCTTCAGAAGGTATAGGCGAGACGCTGGTGATTCGGTTCGGCCTGATAAACGCCGATAACAAATATCTGACAGCGGAGATGTTTGGTTTTAAAATCAACGCCTCCGCGAGCTCCATGAAGAAGAAGCAGGTGTGGACGCTGGAGCAGTCCGGGGACCACGGAGACTCCAATGCCGTGTTCATCAAAAGCCACTTGGATCGATACCTCGCCTCCGACAAGGACGGCAAGGTGACCGCGGACAGCGAGCAGCCCGGCCCAGACTGTCGGTTCCTCGTGATCGCCCACGACGACGGCCGGTGGTCCCTGCAGTCCGAGCCCCACGCGCGCTACCTGGGCGGGACCGAGGACCGGATCGCGTGCTTTGCGCAAAGCATCTCTCCTGCGGAGAAGTGGAACGTGCACCTGGCCGTGCACCCGCAGGTTAACGTGTACAGCATCGCGCGCAAACGGTACGCGCACCTGTGCGCCGACAGGAACGAGCTCGCCGTGGACCGCGACGTGCCGTGGGGTGTGGACTCGCTGCTCACACTCGTGTATCTGGACCACCGCTATCACCTGCAGACTGCTGACAACCGCTTCCTCTCATGCGGCGGAGCCCTGACAGCCAAACCGGACCGGGACACCGGCTTCACGCTGGAATTTCGCGCGGGAAAGGTGGCTTTCCGGGACGCCATGGGAAAATACATCGCGCCTACGGGCCCCACCGGGACAATGAAGTCGGGCAGGAGCGCGCGTGTTGGCAAAGATGAGCTGTTTGTCCTCGAGCAAAGTCACGGGCAAGTGGTGCTTACCGCCAGCAATGACAGAAACGTCTCCATGCGTCAGGGTGAGATGCCAATGCAGCATGCTCACTCATTAATATTAATAATGCTTATGGAGCATTTTTAACTAATGCAAATATTTTGGATTTAGCCTAGTAAATAATCTAAAACAGAAGGCTTTATGTGTTCTAAAACTTTCCATTTAGCAGCACTTCAACTTAAGTTTTTAGCTTGTGTAAAATAATTGTCTCATCTTAGCAAACACCAATCAAACGCAAAAAAGAAAAAAACTTTTAAAACGCAAAAAAATAAAATAAAAATAATAAACAAAACCAAATTGTCCATAACTTCTCGTGCACTCTAAAACGTTTCATTGTTACCTTTCTAGCCGAGCCGGATTATCACAGAATAATGTTAGCTCTCGAGAAACCTTCAGTGCTTGAAAGTTCAAATTCTTGAAAGGGCATTATCTTTAAGGAATATTTTTAAGAACTCTTTAATCTAAAAATAGCTAATTGTGGAATATAGAAAGGTTCGATGGATCATCATTGATACCAATAAAGAATGTACATTTTTAATAGTGTACTTTAACAATAAATGTGTGCATGATGCAGAAAAGCATCATCAAAATCTGGTAACACAAATGAGATTTTAACAATCCCTCCACTATTCTGCTTCCATTTCTTTAACATTTCATCCTTGTGATATTTTTAATGTATTTTTTCACTTCCAAAAACACATTTTCCGTAGTGTGAACAGCATTTTCTGAATAATTTATTTCCACTAAAAAGGACCTTTTGTGTAGTATAACAATTCTGTGGATGTTTCTTTAAAGGTTCTTAGAACCATCAGTGCCTATACAGATTTAGTTTTAAAGAATGTAATTTTTTTTTATAGTATAACAGGATTGATAGAGGTAAAAATATTATTTAATATAACATAGTCACCCTTCAGGATAAACACAAAAATAGTTCAGGATGCAAATGAGGTTAACCTGTCCTTGAATGTAACAGATGGACATTTCCACTTTTTATGAGAACATCTCTGTGCTTTTTATCATCATTGATTAACATCACTCTCTCTGAAATCCCACTGTATTTCAGGAGTTGATTTATCAGCAAATCAGGACGAGGAATCCGATCAGGAGGTGTTTCAGATGGAGATGGACAGAGAGAGCAAGCGCTGTGCCTTCAGGTCTTTCAATGGGAGATACTGGAGTCTCACCTCGAGTGGAGCCATCCAGTGCTCTGCTTTAACCAAGTAAGAAGCATTCACTATACTAGAAGACCAGAAACAGGGTAGAAAAAATTAGCCCTCCACAAAAGATCGCTTGCTGACTGAACCATATGGCAAAATAAATTAATAAAAGCAACAGGGAATGCAAACAGAACAGATTGTCTTGCAGAGATGTTTGTCTGGTCACCTGTTTACTCAAGTTTTAAACTGTATATATAGCTGTGGAACTGACTTCAAAGTTATTATCAGTTCTCTTGGTTTGCCAATAACAGGTTTTAAGTAAAATGTCATTGATTTTTTTATTTTATAATGATAACATGTTTACATTTTTAAAGAATATATATTCTCTCCTGTGATTTTTTTCTTTTCTAAATGTTTGCCAAATGATGTTTAGCAGAGCAAGGTTATTTTCACAGTATTTTCTATCATATTTTTTTCTTTTGGAGAAACTTATTTGTTTTATTTCAGCTAGAACAAAAGCAGTTATTAAAAAAAACCAAAAATATTTTAAGGTCAATATTATTAGCCCCCTTAAGCAATATTTTTTTTCAATTGTCTACAGAACAAACCATTGTGATACAATGATTTGCCAAATTATCGTAACTTGCCTAATTAACCTAGTTAAGGTGTTATATTGCACTTTAAGCTGAATACTATAGTATCTTCAGAAATATATAGTAAAATATTATGTACTCTCCTCATGAATGAAAGAATGAAAAGATGAAAGAAATCAGTTATTAGAAATGAGTCATTTAAAATATTGTTTAGAAATGTGTTGAAAAAAATCTTTCAATTAAACAGAAACAGAGACCTCAAACTATAGAAATGTGAGCAACATCACACTTGTAGCAGTGCAATATGCCTGTATATCATCACTGGTGGGAGGCATGCATTAGTGTCCCATGATAAACAGCCATATCGCACTGCTACGAGTGTGATATTGCATTTATACAACAGTTTGACGGCATAATCGTGTGTATAAAAAAGAGAAACAAACACGAGAGTCTAAAAACCCTTTTGTATGAGGAACTACTTTCTTCCGCCGTTCATTCACATCTACAGCTGACGTCAAAACAGCAGAAACCGTCACTAATTCACTAACTTTACTTTAAAGCTAGTATTTGAATGATTCTCTAGCGTAATGTCTAAAGTGATGACAAAACAGGTGATTCTGCTGACATTTTAAGATTATAAGGCTGAACGACATGAAATGCCATCAGTCTACAGAGATTTTACAGTATTTCTCTGTTACAATCAGGAGATCGCAATAATTAACCTCGAAAAAGCCAAAGCAATGCAAACACTACCAGATTACTGCTCTGTGTGTGATAAGGAAAAACACTAAACACATGCAGGCATTTCTTCTTTCTTTCTGTTTACTGAACTAGTCTGCAGTAGCAAAAACAGGAGACTCATTAGAAACAGATGACCGACCAAAAAGTAACTTAGAGTTATCCAAAGAGTGGCCAACACAAAATACATACATTCCTGATATGTGAGTCCCATCTCACACTCAATACACTACAGCTATGTGTTATAAATACAGCACTACAACATACAAAAGAGAGAGATCAACTTAGAATGCAGCTTACCTGTTTAATAATGATTTAATCAGCTATAGTTAGAGTATTTCTTCTCTATGGGCTTATTATGCGGTCTCTGTGGCCATCTTGTGGTGGACGTCAACCGTCTTCGCTCTGCTCAGTATGACAGGCTGACGGATGTCGACACGCTGTCTCTCAGAAATCATAAATATTTAAAGTAGGCACTATTCTTATAAATAAACTGCATAGTTGCAATCTGAAGAACTATATTCTCTCCTAAAAAGTCTCAAAAGTGCATGATGTTGTCCAACAGCTGCAATATTTGTCAAACTGTAGTGAGTTTATTGATCTGCTGTCACTCTATGTGGGCGGAGTAATACAGAAGGGTGAAGAGGCTGTACAAGTGCTGTTAATGCAGAATATCGCACGGCTATCAGCTAATCAGATTCTCAGATCTAAAATATTAGAGAAAAACGTACACCCTTTTACACTGACCTACATTATACTTTAGAAAATAAAATAAAAACCCAGCTTGACTTTTTAGCAAATACATTTATTCAATGTAATAATTGCTCAGTTGACCAGAAATGCACATTAGAGACTAAATATAATTATTGTTCACATCCAGATCTCCCAGTTGTTTCTTTGACCTGGAGTGGAAAGGCTCAAAAGTGGCACTGAAGGCCAGCAATGGCAAATATCTGGCAGCCAAGAAGAACGGACAGCTGGCAGCCGCGGTGGACTCCGCAGGTCTGAACGGCTTTATACATATATTTTAGATATTGATCATAGGTAACATTGTACTGTGTGTAGAGTAGCTGGTGTTGTTTTACAGGCGAGCAGGAGGAGTTTGTGGTGAAGCTCATCAACAGGCCGCTGATTGTGCTGCGTGGTGAACACGGCTTTATTGGGTGCCGCAAACAAGGAACCGGTACACTTGATTCCAACCGATCTTCCTATGATGTCTTCCAGTTAGAGTACAACAACAATGCATACAGCCTCAAAGGTGAGTGACAGATCCAACAGTTAGTCCTAAAGCATTACTGACAGATGTAAGATGTAAAAATAGTTCCTTAAAGAAGCTGAATGGATAAAACACAAATATCACTGCATTCGCCATATTTGAGGAAGTGCCAACTGCCCAGCTAGGATTCGAACCAGCAACCTTCTTGCTGTAAGGCAACAGTGCTAACCACTGAGCCACCACCCTTCCTTTGTTGTTGCTTTAATAACGTCCTATGAGTTTTCCTAAATTGTGTGATTTTTCAGACTCCGTGGGAAAGTACTGGACGGTGGAGTCAGACGGCTCTGTGATCAGCAGTGGTGCGACTCCTGTCTATTTCCACTTTGAGTTCTGCGATTATAACAAAGTGGCTATTAAGACGAAGGAGGGCAAGTATCTTAAGGGAGACCACGCTGGAGTGCTGAAAGCCAGCGCTCAGGGGATCGCCGATGCCACATTGTGGGAATACTGAGAAACATTTATGAAGCTACACACAGACAAACAAACAAATGTGTGCGCTTTTCAATAGTTCAACCAAACACATCCTCTATAGCACAAGCAGACAGTCGTCATATCACACAACACAATTACAATACATCTCAACATCAGTCTTCAAGGCACAAAAACACATTTAAATGTGAAAGTACAAACAAATGCACAAACGATTTATCTTTGGTTTAAATGGGCAGTCCACTCAGAAATCTACATTCTGTTATCCTTTACTTCGTTTCAAACTTGAGGATCACAAATGAATATGTTTACTTTTTTATGAAGCCAGATCAGACTTAAAAATAATATATTTACAAAATAAAATTCATATA
>CAIGQZ010033037.1:5241646-5257349 GCA_903798205.1 Danio tinwini
TATATATATATATATATATATATATATATATATATAACGTGTAATTTGTTTTAGACTGTTTTTGTAATGCTCCACCGTGATTCCTACCTGTGAAAGTCTTTTAACTTTACATTGACTTCAAACTTGAAAGACGCATCTTGCAGCTGCAGAATGGCGCCATCTGTAGACCATAAATCGTCATCGCAACAGGATATATAATCAAAACCCGTTCTTTGTTTAACAGTCGCCTACTGTAATAAACAGAAGAGAAACAGGATAATACTGTGTAAAGGACACTCTTCTGCATGAATAGCGACTCCTTATGGGCTTGCGCAATCTTCTGTTCGTACTGAGTGTACTTGAGGCTCAAGTATTTGGTGTGGCAGTGCACATAAACAGGGGCGGTGTCTTCATTCGTTGTCGCTCTATGACAGATGACTGACAGTTGACGCGTCTAATAAACAGTTAAGCCGTTGACGCTAATCCACGCCCCCCCCAAACCTGTAGCCAATGAGAATGGAGTATAACTCAATGGGGCGGGGCTTGTGCCTCGGCAACGTTAAGTTGTTTTCATCGGCTGTGTGGCGGAGAAGTGCAAGCACCGTTCGCTATGCAGACGTAAACTAACAGCTGTCGATGAGGCCGCCGCCGACAAATCATTTCGGCCGGGTTTAAACGCCACGGAGAACTTTTCCAGCGACCGTTAGATCATCACAGCAGCGGTTTACGTGTTTTTTGTGGCCATGGAGGAGAAGAAGGAGGAGGGGGAAGCGGAGATCCAGGAACACGGACCCGAGCACTGGTTCTCCAAATGGGAGCGGCAGTGCCTAGCCGAGGCCGAGCAGGAGGAACCGACCGAGGAGGAGACCGATCAGAGCCAACAAAAACTCTGGCATCTCTTCCAAAACTCCGCCACCGCCGTCGCACAACTGTATAAAGGTGTGAAATGTGCAATAAAAAGTCATCGCGAGCTAGCCAGCTAACTCTTGACACTGGCAAACAAAGGACACTAACTCAAAAGCTCAGCGAATAGTCACCAAATTAAACCTAACACGAATAAATTAGGCTGCCGAGCGGTTGCTTTATAACAAAACACACACACTTGGGGTTAAAATAAGGTTATTTCGCCTGTTATTTTGTTGTTTTGAAGGTCGGTGGTGTTTACAGATTAGCATTGAAGCTAAGTGGCAGACGGGCGACGTAAACCGACACACATCGTTTATACGAAGAAACAACTCAGAAATGTCTCTGTTTATCAGCATTTAGCTGTTAATAGAGCTACCTACATAATGTGTAAACGTCTATTGTGATATTTTAAAATATTTAAAGCGTCACCCAGCTGGTTGTCTATGAGCGAAACAAAATGGCGAAGTGCAGGGAGGAGTTCGCCTGATGAAAATAACTAGATTTAGGATTGAAAACTCCTGTTATAAACTCAGACGTCGTGTATATAGACGAAACAATTTAGAAATACAATGGACGTGGTGACCGGGTGAAAACGTGAGATTTTCCTTTAACAACAATAATAGTATGCGAAACAAAATGGCGAAGGCAGGATTAGCTGGCTAAGTTCAAAGATTGTGTGTTATTGTGTCAGATTTGTTCTGTTCATATTGATGTGCCATTAAATATGCCAAACAGTACAAAGCTGTTTTAAATAACACAATGCTTTTACACGCAGTGTTCTGTTGTGACAAAACGGTACAATCAGATAAACTGAATCTGCTCAACAAAATGGCGTAGAGTGCTCTTGCTACATATCAAATTTAGACGTCGTGTAATTAATGGCTATGTCTCAAAACATAGAGCTGCTGATGTGGACCGCACTTTTGGTCATCACAGACGCTTTTAGAACATTCCAAGCGCGCTTACGGCCCCAAAAGTGCTGTTTAAGTAGGCAGCTCACTATCTCATAACACACAGTCAGTGTGAGAGGCTGTAAAGGTACTAAATATAAAGCTTAGGGTGGTTTAGTTGTCTTGACTGTATTTTATTCTTTCAACACCGTGGTTAAAAGTGCGTGTGTGTGTTATTTGAACGGGAAATGATGTATATCCATTGCAACGTAAACATTTCCTGTCCTGTCTGTTACCTCCCATCAGATAGAGTATGTCAACAACAACAGGGCCTTTCCTTGTGGGTTCCCTTTCAAAATGCTGCAACTGCCGTCACTAACCTATACAAAGGTAAGTTGAGAGAACTTTTGTGTATTCTTTTGCATTTTACATTACAAAAGCCTGTACATATAAACTAATATACTTTATTTGCATATGTATAGAGGGATGCATATAGTTTGCTGTCAATGCAGTATAAGCCAAAAAAAGCCTGCTTTTCTCACTTGAGAAGGTATTTGAAGAGTTCAGATGCAAAAACCTCTCAAGTACCGTCTTAAATTTCCATCAAAAATGAAAATTGTTCTCAGCCTTCTTAGTTTATGTTGAGATATTTCACTTTAAAGACCAGGAAAAGGACTTATTCTTTGCCATAAAAGAGATATTGCTAAACATACACACATATTAGCCTGATAAAAATGCTCATTTTAGAGGAAAATTTCAGATGGCATTTAGAGGCTTTTGCATTTAAACCATAGGTCTCAAACTGCATACCTGGAGGGCCGCAGCTCTGCACAGTTTTGCCCCAACTCTAATCAAACAACTGATTTGACTAATAAAGGTGTTCAAGACTACTAGAGACTATTATGCAGGTGTGAGTTGGAGGTGGTTGGAACTAAACTACGCAGAGCTGCGGCCCTCCAGGAATTGAGTTGGAGACCATTTATCTTAACTCTTCATTTGTTTTAACAGGTCATTGACAGTTTCTATATAGTATGAACCTGATTTGTATGCAACTAATACTTCATGATACGTTTGTCATTTTGCCGATAGTAGCATCAGTTTTGCTGCTTCGTTTCCAGGCATAAGTCCTCCTGAGTCCTCATGGGATTGTAAAATGTTCATATGCACATTTAAGATTTTCACTGGAAGAATTAGATCATTCAGGAACTTTAATCCTACGCTTTTATGAGAACTGTGCATTGAAATTCAGACATTCTGCTTTTGTCACTTTTTCCTACCTTTTTATATTACCTAATTCCTACTGTTACGTGTTAGTGAAGTATGTGATTTCAGATGCTGCCAAGGAGACAGAACAACAATAAGCTACTAGAGACTGCAACAACAACATGCACTTTTGACAATGGGGGTTAGGGGATAACTGCAATTTAAAGACATTTTTATTAGTCATAACTTTTGGATTTTTTTTTTAAATATATTATTTTGTTGGTGAAAAACATTGTGACAAGAAATTTCAGAGTTCACAGTCCTCTTTACATACTATGGACAAGGATGAAATGTTTTAGTGTGTATGTGTAATGTATACTGTGCATTATTCCATAGTTTACTATTCAAAGGGTGTGTGTTTGGCTGTGCCTTATATGCAATGTATTTGTATCTAAAGTAAATTACACTTTAGTGTTTAGTATGTGATCCACCATTGATTGGATGACATTTTTCTTGGAGTTGTAACTAGCACGAACCAATAGCATTCAAGTGCAGGCTGTAAGGAGAAATGCCATTGGTTGGTCCTTTACACAAACAGTCACTGGGTCAAGTGCTTTAAATCTGTACAAGATTTTAAAATACAAAGCACTTTATGATTAAGCAACTACTGTCCAATTGAATTATCAGTTATTCAGGCAGTTTATCACAAAAGTCAGTCTTGTTTACATTTAGTCGTTTAGCAGATGCTTTTGTCCAAAGCGACTTACAAATTGAGGAGATATTCAGCGATTCAACAAGAGGCAATATACACAAGAAGTGCTATTTATTCAAAGTTACTTGTTTGTGCTCTAGAGGATTAAAAACCTAAGTTACAAAAAAAAACTAATTGTTTTGATGCATTGCTTTAACTTTCTATTTAATGATTAATTGTAGTGTATTTTGTACAGTAATAAAGATGAATCAATATCGCCACTATTTGTTTTGTAGTGAAGAATGCCTGCCTGCTCATTAAAATTTGCCATCAAACAGTGTTCAGCGGGTTTATATGTTGTTAAATAGCAACAACATGGCTGACAGTGATTCTTAATGTCCAGTTGATTTATTTATTTTCCCAGAATCTGTCTGCACAACAGTGAGTGTCTGGTTCACACAGCCTGGAGTAGTTGTGTAACATTAGATTGCAGTTATGAGAACTTCATGGACATGTTCAGCATTGTGTGATAATGTCTTCTAGCAAACACCTGAGTCATCATTTATAGGTTTGGTTGGGGTAATGAAAGATGATGTGGTGGGGAGGATGTTAGATGTCATGTGGATGATTTGAGTCATGTTATTAGTAACTGTCACGCATAGGGAGGTGTTTGTGTGTTCGGATTACTGAAGATCACTTACAACATTGACTGATTTAGCAAGTTGGCTAATGAGAATTTTTCAAAGCATGTAGGATGTAGTTAGTTTTCATCATGCTGTGTTCTTTAGTGTGCAAGTTCATATTTTGAACTCATCTACCGGTCATTTGTGTATTTTATAAAAGTTCCCATTTTTCACCAACACCTTGCTGAGATTTGATCATCTCTTGAACCATTTCATGCACCCTATCTCAGGATTTTCTAAGCTTATAATTCATTTTAGTCTGGTTCCAGCCTGGCAGTGGAAACCATGTCAATTGAAACAAATCTTAATGCCTGCCAGTTTTGGTTGAGGGCGGTTTATTTGTTGCCTATTATGGAGAGAAAATAATATATTGAAGAACAGTGGCTGCTGGTCCTGAGGAAATAATGCTGCTGTTCTGGCAGGACAAAAATGTATACTGTTACACAATTGCTTTGGAAGTTGATGAAAGATTTACATAATTACATTATTAAAAGCTTCTTATTTTAACCATCAGCAATAATTTACCTGCTGTTCATTTTCTTCCTTCATGTAAAATATTTGCTCTCTGCTTGATGCTGTTTAAAAATTCTAAGAAGGGCTTTTTGATTTCAGGAATTGTTAAATGAGACTGACATCATTGGGCATAAAACACTAGAAGACGTTGATGCAGCTGTGCTGATTCCTGACAAGCATGCAAAAATGCTAATTTCAAGTTTATTTTTCTCCTTCCTCCTTTTAGAGAGTGTTGATGCCCATCAGCGGAGTTATGAGCTGGGTATTCAGATAGGCCATCAGAGAAGAAATAAAGATGTCCTGGCGTGGGTGAAGAAACGGAGGCGGACTATTCGCCGTGAGGATCTTATCAGCTTCCTCTGTGGTAAAGCCCCACCGCCACGAAGCTCCAGGGCACCGCCAAGACTTGCAATGGTGTCACCAAGCCGACCCACGTCCTCGGAGACAAGTTCATCTGTAGAAACAGACCTGCAGCCTTTCAGGGAGGCCATTGCCCTGCATGGTGAGTGTGCTCAATGACAGATCTGTTTCATTGAGACTTCACACAGAAACTACTGCAGAATATTACAATTTTGAAACCATAATAAAAAAAGCAGTAATATCAAATCGCATTGTGATGTTGATCAATACCTGTGAATATTAAATAGGATAAAGGCTATTGGAATATGAAGTCTGTTTGAATAAATTGTGTAGTATTATGCATTACAGTCAAACACACAACACAGTGTTTTTAAATATATGAGCACATGAATGTCATCTCCAGATTATCATATAATAAAATATATATAATACACACACAATTTACAGCTTCTTTACAAATACCTTCAGTTAGTTTAATCCTGTTGAAATTGGGAAAAATGTTTTGTTGAGAGTAAAATGTACTCTTTAGTGTAATGATAATAACAATTACACCATTGTTCTTAAACATTTAAATTTCAACAGGAATAAAATACAATTTTTTTTATTTAAAAAGTTCCTAAATATGTTGTTAAACCTTTCAATTCCTACACAATTTCATGATTTCTGTTAATTGAGAGGGTTTTTGTTTACAAAAATCTGTAATTAAATTGGTTCTTCAAGCAAGTTTGCAAATCAGATTAAAATGTCTGCTTGAACTGATCGGAGATCGATGCATGTTGTAAAGGAATGATCTGTCGATCCTTGAAATCATAATCAGCAATGCAACGATTTTTTTTTTTTTTTTGCTGAACATTTCCAGGCAAATGCATAACAAATCTTAGCAATGCAATGATTGGCTGATGGCAAAGCAGTGTAATGACATCATCTGATTAATGTTCAATTATCCATGCTAATGAGAAAAAATGACATAAGTTAATAGTAAGTGGTTAAATATGATACACAATAACTTCCCACCTTTGTTGTGGGCTGCAGGCTTTACACATCTATGTGTCAGAGTATTTAGCAATTTATTTAGTTTTACATTTAGAGCAATTTTTTTTTTATTATGCCTATTCAAGTTTCTTAATCGGTGTAAGGAATAACTGGCTGTTTAAATAAGTTTTGCATCAAAAAAGCCTTTTGATATCAGTAAAGGTGTCTGCAACTCTTGTGAAGCATTAAATCACCATCATATTAGCAGTCAAAACATGTGCATGACCACATAAATACGTAGCATATTCTGCATATCTGTTATCATACACAAATTTTTACTAATGCTGGTACCTTAATATTGTATGCATTTGTGTCTAAAAAGTCTTTGTACAGTCTTGATTGCATAAGATTTATTTTATATGTTTTATAAGTAAAAAAAAAAAACGCAGGTTTGATCTACCAGAACTGTTGCTATGACAACAACTCTCGGATAGGTTTTGAAGAATGAAACGATCCTGAAGTCCTCAATAACCAAATCCAGCTAATTGAGCAATCCATGACAAAGAACGGACTCCAGGAAAAAAAGAAAACCAGAAACGTAGACAAACAATTACTTTAAAATGTCCCTGTAATTGCTTGATTGCTTTTAGAATGGGGTCATTTGCAAAATGAAATCCTTCTATTAAAATGAAACAGTACGCTGCACGTTCTGTACCTGAACGGCACAGAGTGTCTTATGACATTTTTTGAAGCGGTATAATTTAAAGTGCTCCCTTGCTTTGGGCAGTGTATTTTGTTGAACACTTTAACGCTGCAACTCATTCTTTGTCCTCCGGTTATGTTAAAATGTGCTTCTATCCAAAATATTACCGCACAATTCAGAAAAACATCACTAATGATGGGTTTTCAGAGCACAAAACTGCGCTCACTGATGATAAAATAGCAATATTTGATCACTGCTTGATTGGATTGATCTTATTCTTTGCACACAAGCAGAAACTTTTTGGCTCGAGACTTCCGGTCATTCACTTTCATTCATTTTTAGATGTTAAAAACAGTTTATTGTGCTGCTTGATGTTGCAAACTGATATTTTCTTATGATTTTATTTTACTTTTTTATAGTCATGCACACACTTGTTTGTAGAGCAAGTAGTTTGACAGTTTTGTGCCGTTTATTATTCCTAGTTATTTCTCCTATAGGCAACTGAATCAGGTTCTAAAACAATGGCAAAAATAAGTGCACTACCGCATTGAAGAATAAGGTCAATAGTGGCAGCATGTTGCTTTGATGAAGCCAGTAGTTTATATAATGAATGTGTTTCTCTACCTGTGTTGAAGGTCTAAGTGGAGCCATGGCGAGTATCAGTATGCGCTCCGGAGCTCCAGGTTCACCTACACACCTGAGCGCCAGCTCCGCCCCCAGTCGCCGCAGAAATGGTCTTCATGACGTAGACCTCAACACTTTCATTGCCGAGGAGATGGCGCTCCACCTTGACAACGGAACTCGGAAACGAAGCTCCGCCCAGTGCAATGATGTCATAACAGACTCTCCCACTCACAAACGCAATAGGATGATCTGAGCTCTTAAGTAAACAGAAACACAATGCGTGAGAAAAAAAAATGCCACTCCTCAGTCATCCTCCCATCTTTATTCAGACCAGGAAATAAAAGCAGCCAATAACAGTGCTCACCACAGCCCAGCACATCTCAGATTGGTCTACAGAGCCACCGTTGAGGTCATCGGTGGGAGACGGTGTTCAGTGCAGAGGCCTAAGTGCCCTTCCATAGGATCCTGTCGACAAACACACAACCCTCATTCACTATATTGCTGTGTGAGTTGATTGTGTGTGTGTGAGAGTGTGTGTTATTATGGCTGAACTGAGACGTGATCGAACGCAGGAACAAGAAAACATTATTGTGTGCATGTTCGCAACATAATGAGCAACGTCTGTATGATTGCGTGTGTATACAAGTACTTGGTGTGTGTGTGTGTGTGTGTGTGTGTGTGTATGACTGATGAGTTTTGTGTTAGTGTGTGTGTGTGGTACCTGCCTCTTCCTCCAGCACCTGTCACTGCCCCAGCTCTCAGTTACCATGCTGCGGCTTTCAAAAGCAACAAATGTTTTATTTTAATATTATTGACAATGTTATTGATGAGTTTTCTTTCTCTCTCTTTTGTTTTGCCTTCTCTTAATTCTGCTCAAGCAGCAGGCACAAGTGCTGTGATGGCCATACATCCGCTGTCATGCACATCTCTCAATCATTTTTGAATATCTTCAATAATTTCCCTTCGTTCTTCCTGAGCATCCATCTTCTCTTCATTCATCCTCTTTTGTCATTCTTCCCCACCCCCAGCACCTTTATCTCCAGTGTAACATTATGTCATGTAAATACCTGTAGGTGCTGACATAGACTTGTGGTACATATTGTAAAAAAAAAAAAAAAAGCTGTGCAGAGACCATTGAATTGTTAATGTACAATAATGATTCTTGCATTAAAGAAATCAAGCTTTTAACTACCTCCTTTTTTCTGCTACATTTGTGCAGGTTTACTTTTGTGGGCGAATATGGTTTTATCCCTGAACGTTATTAAAATGCTAATATATTGAATGCACGTTCTGTTGTGTCAAAAGTGCAATCTGTTCCTGTTCTTTTGACAATCTGTGAACAACAGCTGTCAATGATGCTTTCAGAATGATTGTCTGTACCCATGTGTTTAGCTGCGATTGGACACAATGAATTTGTCCACAGGCTGGAGACTGGGCTAAACCCACACAGTACTAGCTTAAATATAATATTGATTGAAATATATGAAATATTGAAATATATATTGATTCATCATTTCTGACATGATTATAATATAAAAGGCAGCAAATAGGGTTTCAGTCTGAGATCTAAAAGTAAAGGATTGTGTGGAAAGGAGGAAACAAAATGTCAAAACTCCATGCCAAACTAACTTTATTAAAGGTGCAGTGTGTAAGTTTGACACCCAGTGGTTGAACTAGGTATTGCACTCCTGGATCAAAACAAACGCAAGCGCAGGTTGCCAGATTGAGGACAGAGGTCTGTTCTTTGTACCTCGCTTAAATGATCTAAGATGATTTGACAGATCCTGGATCTTTTAATCATTATAACTGATCTCTGGCTAATTTGGTTCTTCAAACAAGTTTGTGAATCATATTAAAATGTCAGGATGAACTGATCCGAGATCGCTGTGTGTGTTGTGAAGAATTGATCTATCTATCCTCGAAATCATGATCAGCAATGCAACGATTGGCTAATGGCACAGCAGCGTAATGACATCACCTGATTAAAATTCAAATTGTCCATGTGAGCAACATGACATAATTCATAGGAAATGGTTTGTAAAATATGATACGCGATAACTTTCCAATTTGTTGTGGGTTGCAAGCTTTACACTTTCATGTGTCAAGAGAATTCAGCAATTTAATTAGTTTTTAGATTTAGATCGATATTTCTTTATTATAGTAGCCTAGGCCTGTTTCTTAACCGACGAATTTAAATTATTTGTGCATCAAAAAGCATTTTGATATTGGTAGGGACATCTGCAACTTTTGCGAAGCATCAAATTATCGTCATATTAGTTGTCAAAACATGTGCATGACTGCATAAATTATTATTCCTTTCTAAAAAAACAATCAAAAAATATCGAATATTGTGCAGAAATTGTACTAAAGCTGGGTCTGTACCTTAAAATAGTACACGTTTGAATCCAAAAAGTCTATATAAATAAATGTTCTCTTAGATCTCCGTGGAGAGAACCACCTTGTTTTTGTATTTTTATTTCGGAGTGGAGATTGCATAAGTTTTATTTACATATATTTAAAAACATATGTATAGAAACATTAAACTATCAAATATGATTAATTATTATAAATGTATATATAATCTTTTTTATTATTTTACTATTTTCCCAAGTATATATAACCTGCAGTATAGGTTACTACTGTAAGAAAATATCAGCATTCGGTACATACTTTTAATATTACCTCTGCTTGAAATGACCCAATCTAATCCTGTTTACATGAATTGAGCCTGCTCCCGAGCAGGCTTGAGCTACCAGAACTGTTGCTATGACAACAACTCTCGGAAGAGTTTTGAAGAATGAAACGATCCTGGATCGTGTCAAATCGTCAATAACCAAATCCAGCTAATTGAGTAATCCACGTATGAAGAACAGACCCCAAGAGTGAGTGATTTAAACCGTGTTCTAAATAAAAGCAACGGCACCCGATAGAAGGAATATTTTTTTCTAAAAACATTTTTGTTCTAACCAACACCTCAAATTGATATACTAGAAACGGCTTCTATTTCTCACAGCTGAACAACAGAAAACTATGACAGTGATCACCTCAGGTAAACCTCATGTGCTTTATTTAGTGTTAAATGCTAATGATGTGAGTTTGAATGTATTTTACATGATAATTATAGCCATACTACTGAAAGCAGCAGCAGATAGTTCACCTCAGATATTAAAAAAACAAAAACTGTCTGAAATTGAATATGAGTTCACATAGGAGTGATTCAGCATGTACATTTAGTAGTGTTAAACCGAGTTAAATTGCATTGAATAGATTATAAACCTTACCATTTCGTGAGTGAGTGCATATTCTGTGCTTCTGATTGGCTGTATTTAAATTTCTGTCGTGTTTCGTCTGGTGCAAACAGCCAAATTGCTTATCTTTGCAAATCTGGTAACTAAGCGTGTTGTTAGGGCACGCGGTTAGAATGTAACCTGCTCACCTAATGTTTACGTACATAATATTTATATCATTTGCTAATTAATAACCTTATGTGGAACTCTAAGGGTGCTTTCACACTCTCTTTGTTTGCTCTTTGTTCTTGGTGCGGTTCGCTTTCACACGGCAAAGTTTCTAAACGAACCAAAACAGCTAAAACAAGTCACGTGTGAGTAAACTGTCCTCACATTGGTCAGAGTTTCACGGTTTATTTGAAGAGTCCCGCTAAGCTGTCGGGGGTGGTTTGGTGGTGTTTGACAGGGTGCGCGCGACATGTCTGAAGAGCGAGGAGGGATGCGGTGGGGAGGGGTGATGAGAAGGGTGCGCGACGTATTTTGAGGACCGGGAGGGAGACGCGCGTTTTTCGGGAGATTATCACTCGTTTGCGGGCATCAGGGAGTCTCTGTGCATATGCGGGAGACTTGGGATGTCTGGAATGACCTCCCGCCCTACTCATAATTCTCTCTTCATATAGCCGTATGCCTATTACATATTCATAAAACACTGTGATATAGCCGGGCTCGGATCGTATCCCTTTCTTACTACAATCGATCCGCTCCAGGGTTCGTTTTAATCAAGCCGAGACCACCTCATTCAGGCAGTCTCGGAGCGTTTGCTTTGGCGCGGATCCGAGCACGATTGGCCTGTTCACATATGCCAAACGAACCGCGCTAACTGGGCAAACGCGCCAGGTTCCGGAACAAAGGTCTAGGTGTAAAAGCACCCTAAATCTGTCTCATTTCGGAGTCTGCTACTGTCCAGTGGAGATTTCGGTCATGGATGCATGCTTTGAGAGCCTTTCTGAGTGAATGAATGAAATACTCTGTTTTCCAACAAGGCAACCCGGAGTGCTAAGATATAATTGGCTAAACTGGCATTGGGCAGGTTAAAATTACCAAAACAAAGACAGCGTTTCGGCATGGAAAACATTTTCAAAGCAGAATATCTGACTTCAGCACTGTTTTTCAGATAAACATGTTCACTTAAGATGTTTCTTAAATATCTGCACACATAATATTGTATTTTTATGCTTTAGAAGAGTCAAAAACTTACATACAGCACCTTTAAATTATTTTTGTCATGTACTGTATGGTGTTTTTGAGACCTCATTGAATTTAAATACTTAAAAAAAAGAAAACAGAAATGAAAAAACTAAAAAAAATAAGACTGCATTTGAAAGCTTCCTAAACCTAACCAAAAGAGATCTCATGTAGCATGGTAGCAACAATTGTGCTTTGAATTAAATGTTTACTGTCATTTTTAAAGTTTTGCAATCAGTGCCATTAATAGTCACATTGAAAAGACAAAGATTTAATCTTGTTCATGCAGTGACAATGACAGAAAGTTCTAACCACTCTGATTTACTTGTGCACATTTCTTTTTTAAGTAATTGTCTAGGGCAGGGGTGCCCAAACTTCTTATGAAAGGCCAAAAACCAAACTTGATTTGGCTAGTGGGCCGAATGTAAGTATAATTGCCATGGGTAATTTCCTAATTTATTTAATAATATTTAAAAATGACAAAAAAATGCTTTATATTAACTAATAGCATTTGTTTTACATTGCTTTGTTTTTACTGTAAGAAGTTCATTATACAATCTCATTTATAACAGAATTACAGTATTTTTTGCTTTGATTTGCTTGCCGATGTCTTCTGCATAGTCCTCTATTCGTCGAGTGACATTTTAATTTCAGTTTGCTTTTTTGTAGCTCAGCAATAAAACAAAAGAGGTTACGCAAAAAAGGTTACGTCAAATTAGAAATGACGATCTCTGTGTTAAAGACATTCGCCCCAACACTCTCCATCATTGTCACTCCCTCTCAGATGGGATGATGGGCCAAATCAAAGCCAGCCTTATCTCACAAGGAAACGTAAGTATGTTACGTTTTGTCAGTTTAGTGGCTAATTCGTATGAATTCGTACGAGTTCAGTCGTACGAAAATGTAGGATTTTAAAAACTCCACCCCTAACCCCAACCGTCATTGGGTGATGAGCAAATTGTACCTATTTGTACGAATTAGATCGTACAAATTCATACGAATTAGCCACTAAATCAAAAAGTTACGAATTGCGTTGCCAAAGCTAACATTGGGCCAACTTTGGCCCTATTTTGCACATCTATGATCTAGGGCCAGAAGATTCTGACTCTTTATAAGTGACCATAGATATTTACACTAGATATCGCATACGGACCCTGAGCATGCTTCAATATCGTCGCCAAACTTGTACAGTCCTCAGGACAAAAGTCATTAAACCGCTAGTCAAGACCAAAGCCAATCTGAAGATGCAGCGCTGTGTACATTTTGCGGCTGCTGTATTTGTAATTTATTTTGATACACTTAAAACTGATATATTTGGTAATTTATTTTAAAAGACATTTCAAGGTATTTTGCCCATCCCTGCATATGATTAGTGTTGATTTCTTGGGGACTTTAAAATTACTTAATTTTTTTAAGTGATTCAATAGAAGAACCATTTATGGTTTCCCAGAACCACTGAGTGATCGTGTGAAGAACATTTCGATTTTCTAAATAACCCCTTTCCACAATAAAGAACATTTAGTGGACTGAAATATATCTTTATAACCATCGATGCCATTGAAGAACCTTTGTTTTTACGAGTGTAAGATTTTCTTAAGTTCAGCACACCTTTCTGCACTTTCATTTGACCTTCATACATTCTGTTCTATCTTTTTAACCTTCTCACTAGCTCGCTCTCCATAATCTATCCACGTTAAACCCCCCGTTCCTCGCGCGAAACCTGTTGTTCCATTGACAAAATTAGCGTTCACGCTTTACGTGCGCGCGCTTCAGGCGTGGAACGACCATCGCTTATTTCTATAGGAACAGTCCGCCACTCAGTACAATGTCACCGGAGCCGCATTGCTTTACGCCGCTGCTGCTGGTGTCCTCCGATCATCTCGGTAAAGAAGACCATGAGTCCATCTCCATAGCAACACGTTACATATCTAGAAGTAATATTTATCTTCCCAGCGAAGAGAAACTGATGCTGTTTTTATCTTTGGTCGCGTAATGCCGCGCAGTCACCACTAGGGGTCAGCAGCTAACAACACAAAACAGCGTGACGACAGAGAGAGAGCGTGGAGAATCAAAACCGTCAAAAACAACATTGCTCTTGCAGATCGCGTCTCGTCGACATGATGGTGTGTGAATGAGGTAAAAGCGTCCTTTGAAAGTAGTTTTGGCGGAAAAGGGTCAAAACAAGGTGGCTTTCTGTCTCTTTGATGAGAAATGAGCGAGGGAGGGGGTCTTGGAGCGATAAATTTCTGTAAAGATGAGCTCAGTGGTGCTGTGCTGAATGAGAAAAATCACAAACAAAGCTTCATGAGTGGGTAGAGGGAGAAAGAGAGAGAGAGGAGGAGAGAGAGAGAGAAAGTAGAAAATAAATGTGTAATGTGGAAGGCTGTCTATAATACACATCAAACACTTTAACAATGAGCACAAAAAAGAAAATTGTGTCATCTACTTACCCTGAAGTCTTGTCTAAACCTGAATGATTGCCTTCTGTTGAACACAAAAGAAAGTTGTTAGGCGGAATATAAGATCTGCTGGTTTGCGCTGGAAAGTACGGCTATTATTATTATTATTATTATTATTATTATTATTATTATTTTACAATGAACGTGAATAGGGACTGATGCTGTCAAGCTCGGTATTAAATGAGTTTGAATTTGTCTGCTCATCACACAAATACAGCATATCACGAGAATGAATCATACAAGCTAGGTGAACTACATTCATTTTTGAAAGCTCCAATCTTTAATATTTTACACTGGTAAACATCAGGCGTGAAATATCTTCTCTAAAATTAGAGAAATTTATATATATATAAATATATGTACAATTTTGAGTTTGAATTATTTTCAGTGAATGATTTGGTGACAAATAGACAGTAAAAATGCTATTTTGTAAAACAAAATTTTTGACGATCAGTGTTGCCAGATATAGCAGACTTTTTCCAGCCCAAATGTCGCCAAAATGCACAAAAAACGGCCAAAAGTTTAATAATAATATTTTATTTAATTTCAATTTATTTAAATCGAAATTAACCTAGTTACTTTAACTGTTATAACTTTAACCATACAGCAACCAGCACCAGCAATCACAGAACCACAACATAACCGGTTCACGAAACACTCCCCTATTCACCCACACACAGCACTAAATATTGCCTAGATTACACTAACTATTAGAGTATGTTTTACTTTCGCAATGGGGCATAAATTCCTCTTATTTGGCATTTTTAATTCTTTTGAACATAATAAGGTGGTGCTTGTTAATCAGACAACGCTTCTATGTTTGTTCTTGCTGTCAATTGTGGAAAAAATTATCAATAAAATTCTCATGATAAACTGCTGTGAGTTAACTGCAGGCACTACGTGATTCGTCTGCACGCGAAGGGGAGTCAGATTCATTTGGTGAGTCAGATTTTGATACAACTTTTCTTCACCTCCTCTTGTGGGTGGGCTCACATGATTTGCGTTATGCACTGGTCACTACTAACTGAATGGAGTAGGAGCACAAAGTTATGTTTTGTTGAATAAGTTGCATATAAAAGTTTCATGTTTCAAAACCGCCCAAATTTTGTCAACCCGCCAATGCAATTTTTTTACCAGCACAATCAAATTCAAAACCGCCCAATCTGGCAAAATCTTTTAACACTTTTAAAAAATATATATTTATGTATTAAAAAATACGTGACATAGCAAATATTAAGAAAAATAATA
>CAIGQZ010033037.1:5257749-5298469 GCA_903798205.1 Danio tinwini
ATATATATATATATATATATATATATAACTTGTCTGACTTTTTGCACATTTTCAATAAATAGGGGGTGTCACATCAAAGGACAACAAAACCTTATTTCATAGTGGTTCCCAAAAAGTTAAATGTGAAAAATTCAAATTCAGACAAAAACTAAACATGTGCAGGTCATGGGCTTCACAGGGGGCTTTAGTCACATGATCTTAAACGGGGTCTTTCAATTAAGTTTTCATTCACTCATTCATTCATTCATTTTCCTTTGGCTTAGTCCCTTTATTCATCAGAGGTCACCACAGTGGAATAAACCACCATATCCAGCATTTGTTTTACGCAGCATATGCCCTTCCAGCTGCAACCCAGTACTGGGAAACATCCATACACACTCATTCACACACATACACTACATCCAATTTAGTTCAATTCACCTATAGTGCATGTCTTTGAACTGGGAGAAACCGGAGCACCCGGAGGAAACCCATGCAAAAACGGGGAGAACATGCAAACTCCACACAGAAATGCCAACTGACAGGCGGGGTTTGAACCAGTGACCTTCTTGCTGTGAGGCCACAGTGTTAACCACTGAGCCACCATGTCACCCTTCAATTAAGTTTTTCTTAGAATTTCCAATTTAAAATTAGCATAGCACCAGAGGACATGCTTTTTTTTATTGACAATATGTATCAAGTTCCTATATTTTTAAAAATATATGGATAAAAAAATGATTGCCATTCACTAAAAAAAGCCACTTTTAAAATCAGGCCTGAGGTATTTATGATTTTATTACGAGCTATAATTTATTGAACTAACTTTCATTCATTCATTCATTCAGAAAGGCTCTGAAAGCATGCGTCCGTGACCGAAAATGCGACATCCGGTGGACAGTATCAGACGTCGAACTGAGACAGATTCAGTTCCTCATGAGGTTATTAATTAGCAAATTATATATATATTATGAACGTAATCATTAGGTGTGCATGTTAAATTGTAATCCTGTCTCCTAACAACACACTTTGTGACGAGATACACAGTGATGAGCAATTTGGCTGTTTGCACCAGACGAAACATGACATACAGCCTTTCAAAAGCACAGAATATGCACTCACTCACGAAATGGTAGGGTTTATAATCTATTTAATACATGTTAATCCTCTTTAACATTAATAAATGTAGATGCTGAATTACTCATATGTGTTTAGTTCTAAAGTTCAATTTCAAACGGTTTATTGTATTTTCAAGATCTGAGATGAACTATCTGCTGCTGCTTTCAGTATATGGCAGCATTTAGCACTAAATAAATCACAAGGTTTACCTGAGGTGATCTGTCATAGGTTTCTGTTGTTCAGCTGTGAGAAATTGAAGCTGTTTCTAATATATCAATTCGAGGTGTTAGTTAGAAAACTCCTTTTAACATGGAAAATATTCCCTCTATTGCGTGTCGATGCTTTTATTTATAACACAGTTTAAATCACTCGCTCGTATACTCAATCTGGCAACTTGCGATTGCGTTTATTTTGATCCAGGAGTGCAATACCTAATTCAACCACTGGGTGTCAAACTTACATACTGTACCTTTAAGTTTTTTGGGGGGGACAGCTTAATTGTTTTATGTTTAATCCACTTAAATTTGTGAAAATGATTGAGTTAATCGTTAATCATAAATTTGTGTTGGGACAACATGAAGGAATTGTGTTGAACCCTGCATTTTTTACACTGTATATTCGTTTATGTGTTTACGTATATGTGTTATAGTGAAAATGCAATGTCACATCAACAACACAAATATTTCTTTAAACCAAATACACCCATTTGACCCCATATCTCCTCTTAAACATGTTTCTTCCCTTTTCGGTCTTCTATTCAGATTTCCCTCGTCCACCTTGGCTGTGTTCCACTTGCAAACACACAAACACTTCGGTCCCTCTCTCATGTATTGAATGGTCAGCCCTGGAGCGCCTACGAAATATTATTACTTCTGTCTAAGGGCAACTCTGTCTGCGGCTCTATCTCTGCCACACACACAAAGTGAGAGACCCCGAGGCTGGTTCTCTGAAATTACTTGCATCTCAGAAACACCTCAGAGTGAACAAAAGCCTATTTTTATCACCAGAATCTGTGTGCACCTATGTCCTATATGTATGAGGGCTGCACTCTCAGACAGATTATTGTATAAGTTTACTTCACATTTTTAGCATTGCATATAATGCAAATATAGAATGCATATTTCCTTTGAAATGATGTTGCTGTTTAGGTGAGGTCATCTAGAAGCTGTGGGTGGGGCTAGTCATTTTAACCAATAGCAAGATAGCATAGTAAAATTGCTTTAGTAAATTCTCAATATTTACTTTTTTCTTTTTAACGTTTCATCTATTTTCAAGAAAACTTCAAAAATAATCTCTATTTAATTAAAAATAAATTTAAAAAGTTAATATTTCTCAGATTATTTAAATTCAATTTAATAACTGGATTGTTTTCTTTGAGGGACCAGCATCTTGATTCTGCTTAGGAAGCACAATTTTTAAAGTATGAGTTTTATTTTTAAAGAGGCCAATGAGTTAATAAAATCTTCATGGGCAGTTTTATTAATGTTCAGAATATATTTCTGTAGCTTATAACAGTGTTTCCCAACCATGTTCCTGAAGGCACACCAACAGTACACATTTTTAACCTCTTCCAATTCAAACACACCTGAGTCAATTTATCAGAGCATTAGAAGACACTCCAAAACCTGAAATGAATGGGTCAGATAAGGGAGACGAACAAAATATGTACTGTTGGTGTGCCTACAGGAACAAGGTTGGGAAATTTGGGCTTAAAATATGTGACACTGGACGATAACTATTTATAAATGCAATTTTTTTTAAATGTACATTGATACATCAATCTTGAATCTGGGGTTCAAAAAATAAGATAAAAATATTGAGAAATAGCCTGTAAACCAGTATAAATTAGGTGCTTAATGCATGTTACTAATCTTAAATCGAGTTCTAAATATATAGATGAAAATTAAAACATTTCTTTATTGAACAGGATATTTACTTAATATTTAATGATTTTTGGCATAAGATAATAATCAGTTATTTTGACAAATTTAATTTATTTTAGCTATTTGCCAACAATATACAGTGGGGGCAATAAGTATTGAACATTGTGGAGAGGTAAGCATGATCGAACACCCAATGAGGGGGGAGAGCATGCTCAGAGCCCGGCGGCTAATCAGCAGGCCAATCAAAAATAATAAATAACACTTGTTTATTCTAGTGATTGTGCCGGACAGACACCGTTCTTAAGGAGAGGAGAAGGAGCAGCCGGGAGGAGAGAGAGAGAGAGCACATACACATACACCCCGAGTTTGCGTGTGTGGGTATTTGAAAAATAAAAGATATTTACTTACCTGAATCGCTGACCTGTCTTCTTCTTCCCACAACAACAAACTTACAAACATGTCATCATTTTCCTCAAAAAAATATTTCTAAAGGTCCTGTTTACTTGAAATTTTAACCAAATGTTGCTATCAACCAAAGAATCCATATATGAAAAGAAAACAAATCTAATTAGTTTGTAATAAAATGAAATGACACAGGAAAAAAGTATTGAATACATGTAGAAAGGGAGGTGCAGAAAGGTGGTGAAAGCCCAGACAGCAGCTGAAATTCCTCAGAAGTTATTCAGCAACCCTCTGCTCTTCATCAGTGTAAGTTAATATTAGTTGCTTCAGTCCAACATCTACATTAGCAGGATGATGGAGATGAAACCAGGGTGAACATTTCACAAGACAATGATCCAAAACACAGCCAAAGAAACTCAAATGCTTTCAGAGAAAGAAAATTAAGCTGTAGAATGGCCCAGTCAATCACCTGACTTAAGTCCAATGGAAAATATAAAATAAAGATCAGTTTGGATAGACGAAACACAGAACCATCAAAATCTTTTACTCTCTCTTAAAGTATGTGAAAAATTACACCTGAGCAATTCACGTGACTTCATTCTACACGAGAGTCGTCTTTAAGATGTGTTGAATACTTATTTCCCCCACTGTACCTGGGCAAACTAAGACTGATTTTGTAATCCAGGTCAAATATTTTACTAGGGTAAAAATTATGAAAAAAATGCAATTATTGTCTGTTAAAATGCTTGGAAAATAATTAGAATTTTGAACATTTTTGCAAACGAGTCAAAAAAGTTGAAAGTGCTGTTTTAGGTTATTATATATCCAGATTTAGATACCCAGTTTCAGTCTTAAATCTTACTTTTTCTCACAGAACATCTTGTTTTAATATTTACAATGACTTAGGATTTGTGATACATTGCAAATACATTTTCCCCACTGTTCTATCACCAAATATATGCTATATATTTAGGCATATTCCAGTCTAAACCCAGCTTCCTATGCTTTCCTCACATTCTTGTCAGATTTGACTACTTTTACAGTCACAAATACGGCTTTCCATACACACAAGCTGATGATGAGAATCTCAGATTTGTCTGTTGTGGAGAGCAAAGACTAGCTTAGCCCTTTCATGCACAGACTTCAATTACGCCGCGTCCCATAAAGTGGTTCTGATGAGCGCTTCTTTATCGATCCAAACTGCTTTTTTTTTTTTTTTAACTATGAAAATGTACATCTTTTGCAAAATCTGCTTAATACTTTGAGGCCAGTCAGCAATGTTCCATCAGACACCAAGCTTTCCTCTTCAATCTGGGTTAGACCAGCTGGCCAAGTCAAAAACACAAACGCACACACACACGCACAATAGAACGATGAGCACTTATCAGAACGGACAGAAAATATGCTAACTTTAGTTCAAGTTTTGCATTCCCCAGACGCTCTCCGTCTTTTACTCGCTCTCTCTCGCTCTCGCTCTCGCTCTCTCTCTCTCTCTCTCTCTCTCTCTCTTTATCTCCCGCAGGGTGTGCTGTCTGGGATGAGAGCTTTCACAGCAAGAACATTTTCTCTCCCTCATACACACACACACACACACATGCAGTCACAGTCACAGGACTCAGCATGGACCTATGCACTATTTTGAATAATATATGGTGACCGCAGGAGCAGCTCAAGAGAATCATCCCGTCTTTACTCGGGTAGTAAATTTAGTAAGTCTGATCTCATACGCTTTCGGGGCCACTGTACGATTCAAGCTGACGCTCGGATGGTGTCACCCGTTCACTGCAACTTTGAAGCCAGATTTAAATACAGATTAATCTGGAGAGCGTTTATGGTCTTTAGAAGCCAGCTGTCTGATTCAGGAAATGCTGTAGGTGTATGTGGAGTGGAAGATAAGAAATATATTAAGGAGAAAGTTGTTTGAGTCATAAAACTGTGTGTGTGTGTGTGTGTATATATATGGTGCAGGCTGAAGGCTAGCGCTGATTTACAAAGGGTGATCCTGAGATCCTGTGACTCAGAATGATGTGTTTTGCTTCGTGGAGATATTTCGCACACAATAATTCAAAATCTGTTATTTGATGTGCTCTCCCTCATGTTGAGATGAACTCACACGCTGTCAAGCAAAAAAAGAGGTTATCATTTATTAACTAATAATAGTGTATCCTCTGACTATCAATAGTGTACATTGAGTATTGGTAGGTTATGGTTAGGGCCTGGTTAGGGTTATTTGATAGTGAGTATGTTTACATGGACACCAATACTCTGATTTTATTATATGATTAAGACAATACTTTGATTAAGAGTGTACCATGTAAACCATCGGTCTCAAACTTGATTCCTGGAGGACCGTTGCTTTGCACAGCATCAAACGCAGCTGATGCAACTAATCAATGTGTTCAAGACTCTTTTGAACACCTCTATTATTTGGATCATCTGTGTTTGATTAGGGTTGGAGCAAAACTGTGCAGAGCAGCAGCCCTTCAGGAATCGAGTTTGAGACCTATGATGTAAACAGTGATTTTTGATTACTTTAATCCAATGTGGAGTATTCCTATTTTAGTCGCATTGTTGATGTACAGTACAGACATGTAAACACCTTAATCTATTACCATTATGTAGTAATTTTTGCTACATATTTGTCAGGTGTTTGATGAGAAATAAATGACAATTGCACTTTTTTTTGGTGCGATTATGGGTCTAGTACATACCTGCCAACATTTGCCTCTAAAAATCTGGGAGACTGGGGTGGGGGGGTTAGGTTGGGATGGGTGGTTTGGGGCGTCAGCTTCAACGCTTCCCCTCGGCGGTAAAGTCTAGACTGGATATGCGGCCGGCTGGAAGTACGATATGCACATTAATATAGCGGAATTTTTTTATGACACTCTATAACAATAATTAATATTTTACAGTACTGTGATGGTAGGGTTTAGGGTTGGGGTGGGGGTAGGCGTTAAACAATACAATTTATTGGGTAATTTAATAGATAACATAAATAATAGTACAACTACTGTTTTAGGTCACTGTGACGGCTGGGTTTAGGGTTGGGGTAGGGGTAGACGATAATAAAATACAATAAATGGGAAATTTAATAAATAACATAAATAGTTCTCTTTAACTTCCGGCTGCAAACGTATCTGTTCTAGCAACAACCCCCATCAGCGTTGCCGAACTGCATTGTGGATCCGTCGGCCACGCTTCAGTGGCGTTGATCGCTGCAGAAGTTGGGACTTTCTCAACTTTTCAAGTGCCGACGGAAGCGCCAGCCAATCAGATCGCTGTTTGCAAATACACCAGCTCAGACAGTAGCCGATTGCTGACTAATTTCATTGGCTGACGCTGCTATGACGATCGCGTCAGCCCCAACTTCAGACACGCCCTCTGTCATGTGTATCCGCTGAAGCCTCGTGTGAATGGGGTGTTACAAATTGTACCAATCACCTGCGGGCCGGGGGAAGGGGTTGAAATTCCGGGAGTTTTCCGGGAGAAATGACAAACCGGGAGGTGGGTCTGAAATACGGGAGACTCCCGGGAAAAACGGGAGTGTTGGCAGGTATGGTCTAGTACCTCACGAGGTTTATCACGGGGGCACAAATAAAAGTTAGTAAATGAAATGGAAGAGGTGGCTGTTAAGGATTAAGCATTTGTATCTTGTAACGCATAGTGTGAGAAATGAACTGCAGTTGAATTTTTAGCAAAATTAAAAACAAAATGCCCAAAATCACATATGGTGAACCATGACAAACACAAACTGTTGTTGTGTAAAACGCTGGAGGATACTAGTCTCAAATTGTGACGTAATGACGTTATTTGAATTATATAACATGCAAAACAGGAACATGAAAAGAATATTCAAAAAGCAACTCATGTAAACAGCCACGGTCACACTAGACTAGAGTTTGAGCATGCAAAATTCTGTCTTACGATGCTGCGAAAAGGGGTGGAATTAAACAAGATGAGTAGACATTTAAAAAAGAAAGCGATTGGTTCATATTTTATATTTCTGTCCAAAGAGGTCATGTTTTGATCTTTGATTGGTCTAACGCAGTCACGTGAAGTGATTTCGCAGGTCAGAGTTCACCAAGTTTGAACTTTGCAATGCAACAAACTGAGAAACTTGTCGCATGAGCTTGCGTTTCCGGTCTGCCGCATTCGTGGGCGTATGAATGGAAGTCTATAGGGTGAAGGTGTGACTGCGGCTTTATTCAGATTATGGCAAATAATTTGATTACTGATGTCCATGTAAATGTAGTCAGTGTTGACATACTGAATAGTAGAATGTCTTTTGACAGACTATCAATGTTTTAGCAGATATTAACTGTAATTGTACATTAATTAAAATGTTATCCTGTATATAGATTTAGATGTATTTAGAAAAAAAACTCATTAAATATTATCATATAGTAAATCTTTTAACACTTTTACTGTCACATATTTCTTTACTGCCATCAGTCCTGATAACTATAAACACTTTTATATATGAGACCCTGAACCACAAAATGAGTCTTATGTTGCACAGGTATATTTTTGGCAAACTGGCAAAGTACATTGATTAGACTACAATTATTATTTTCTTTGATGCCAAAAATCATTCAAATATTAGATACGGAGCTTAACATTATTTTGTACATTTCCTACTGTAAATACATTTAAAACCCAATATTTGATTAGTAATGTGCATTGCTAAGAACTTAATTTGTTCAACTTTAAAGGTAATTATATAAGTGTTGTGACTTTTTCGAACCCTCAGATTTTCAAATAGCTCTCAAATAGTATATCAGCCAAATATTGTCCTGTCCTAAGAATGTATACATCAGTGGAAAATGCATTTATTCAACTTTCAGGTGATGAACTAATCTCAATAAAAAAAAAAATATACTTATAACTGTAGGTCCACATGAAATCTGCACTTGCAGATTTCTGCAGATTTTTTTTGTCCAACATTGAGTCTATTTAAAGTATTTATTTACAGATGTAAGTGTAAATTTATATTAATTCTGTTTTAATATTAATTTTTGTAATATATTGAAACAAACTTTTTTATGCAAAGTTTATATGATTTACTTACAATACAGTTTGTAAAATTGTATCTTTTGTCTTTTAGTAGATATATTACATGAGAGATTGCTTTGTTTACCACAACAAGTTGATCTAATTAGATTTGCATTGTAAACTCTAAATGAGTTTTTTAGATTTTAGGTTTTTAGTTACTATCTAAATCATTCCGCATAAAACTGCTGATTATTAACAAATTTCTGTCCAGAAATAGCAAAAAATATCTACAGATTTTGTCCGGCACTGCTGGTTTTGTGGTCCAGGGCAACATTAATGTTTGCAAAAATAGAGGTCATGGAAGATTTTATATTGACCTTTTATCATTGACCCAATATTGACCCACACCATTACTGGTGTTTGAAGTGAGTTACCATAGGCTTTGAAGTGGGAATGAAAAGCCCATTTTTATTTCTGTATTACGTTAATCAAGATTTGTTTATGATTGCATAAAAAAAACACTAATATTATGCATCCTCATTTTCAGTCTCTGCAAGAAACAGTCAATGTCAAGGGCAATAAACCTCCTGCAGAAACTGAAGTAAACGCACACTGTGGTTTAATCTCACTACATCCACACCCTCCTGTGCAGCAGGTCATATGTTTTTACACTCAAGATGCCTGAAACAGCACAATGATTTTTAATATTTCTGATCCTATATATACTGCCTTTATTATCAACACTCACACCTGCATCTGAATTCGCCTACATCCATACTGTAGATTCTAGAATAAAGAGTAGGGTGTACACTAGATGGATGCTTTACTATCCCATAAATAAATACCATTTTTGAAGCAAGAATAAATTGTAATGTTTCTACCCCTAGTGTGGAATTTTAAATGCAATTCTTGTTTGATGTTTATTAAAAATACACTCAGGAATTAAAAATAAATGCATGTACCTGCATTGCCTCAGAAAACGAAATGCTTAGCACTGTCGTATATTTCAATAAAAAAATTTTTTTTTTGAAAAACCAGCAGCATGTTAAGAATACTTCACTGAAGGGTTCGGTGCGAGATGCGAAGAATAAACAAAAAGTTTCTTTCAGTCACTCAGGCGCATTATTAAAAATAAACTTCAGCCACACACTTTTTAATACTCAGATCTTTAGGAAGGCTATAAAGTTTTAGAAGCATGCTTTCTTTACATCCATGAACAGAACAAAGTCTGAGTTTGACGGCCTTACTTAACATTTGCTACAACGCATCTGACAGATGGACTGGAACAAACGCAAATCTGGGCATCTCAGATACAAGGTACAAAAGAAATTATTCATATTTTTAAACTGCAGAGTTAATTCTGAGTGCTGAAGAAGTTATCTTTTACAGTTGAAGTCAGAATTGTTAGCCCTCCTGAATATTAACACCCCTGTATATTTGTTCCCCAATTTCTGTTTAACTGTTTAACACAATTCTAAACCTTAACAGTTTTAATAACTAATTTCTAATAACTGATTTATTTTATTTTTGCCATGATGACAGTACATAATATTTTACTAGATCTTTTTTAAAATAATAGTACTCAGCTTAAAGTGACATTTAAGGGCTGAAATGTTTAAATTCAAATGGTTAGTTATGTGGACAGTGGAAAAAAATATAGCTTAAGAGGTCTAATAACAACTCAGAACTCACAACTCTGAATACGTACACCTAGATACATTTCTGGAGAGCGGCAAATATGTCTCAGGAGGTATGCTTTTTGCAGTTTTTGTGAATCCACTAAAAGGCCACTGTGTACACTTTTTGAGATCTCAATTTTCTCTTGCGAGTGCTGCTGTCGACTGACTGACCGACTGACCGATACCTCCACCCACCCCTTTCCCTAAAACCCAACCAATAGTGTTTTCAAAGCACTGATTGACCCACCCACCCAATTCCCTAAACCCAACTGACAGATAAAGCAATCCAGAAAAAGAAAAGCTCTTGTCTGATTTTTAACACATTTTCAGATTTTACCACATTCTCATCCTGTTATTAACTAGTTTATTTTATTTTTTTGACTTTTGCTTTTGTCTTACCTGCTTTCTGGAACCGTTCTTCGACGGATTTAAACCCCATCATCGTGGTCAACTCTGCTCCACGTCACAAGTCCGCCGACGCACATGGTGAGCTACTGGGCAAACTTAATAGTGGAAAACCCATCCATATCAAGGTCCTAGTCAGCTGGTAAGTGTGAAAAGGAATGGCATCATACCACCCCGTAGCGTTCGTTTAAAGATGAAGTGCACCCATAAGTACCTCTGGCTACATAATTCGCAATTTCCAGAAATGTATATAGGAGTACATTTTTAGAATGAGCCTATATTGGGTAATTATATTGACCTTAAAATGATTAAAACATTTTTGAACTGCTTTTATTCTAGCTGAAATAAAACAATTAAGACTTTCTCCAGAAGAAAAAAAATATTGTAGAAAATATTGTGAAAATAATTTGGGAAAAACCTCCGGGTGCTCCGGTTTCCCCCACAGTCCAAAGACATGCGGTACAGGTGAATTGAGTAGGCTAAATTGTCCGTAGTGTATGAGTGTGAATGTGTGTGCATGGATGTTTCCCAGAGATGGGTTGCGGCTGGAAGGGCATCCGCTGCGTAAAACAAATGCTGGATAAGTTGCCGGTTCATTCCGCTGTGGTAACCCCAGATTAATAAAGGCACTAAGCCAAAATGAAAATGAATGAATGAATTTAGGAAATATTTTAAAAAGAAGAAAATTCACAAGAGAGCAAATCATTTTGACTTTAACTGTATATGGCTAAATGCCAAGACAATTGTTTGAGATTCTGTCTTTTTTTTTTGCTCCCACAGATTTGGAACGACACAAGGGTGAACAAACAAAGTCATGATTTTAATTTTAAAGTGAAGTATCCCTTTAACCGTATAAGCTTTACTGTTTATAAGTCTAATGACTAGTAAGAGGACGAAATGACCCGTGAAATAAGATGCCGATGTTTCAGTAAACACAAACGATCACATAATCACCAATTGTAAGGGTACTGACAGCTAAATTCATCACTGATTAGATGAAAGGCAAGGGTCCCAAACCCCCCTTAAATTGAGCCTGTAATTGCCTATGTGATGCATTATCAAACAAAGGCCCTTGTGCAAACTCAGGTGCCCTTATTAGAGCAGAAATTCCCAAATCAGAAGTAATCACAAAGGCGCACACATAAGGAACTGTGCCATGTTTGATCTGTTCTAATCAAACTCAAATCCAAATGGTCGGAAATTAGGAATTCTGACTCCTGAATAATTAGGGCGCACTTTGAAAGAAGAGAAAAGGCCTGTGATTGCGCAGCACCAACATTGTCTATTCTGATTCTCCTATTACGAGTGAGTTGATGGACAGAATAAAAAAACGCAGATTCGAGAAGCGGAGGGGAGACACATTAAAGAGCGAATCTTTGAAAAGTAATGATTATCTACCCAAAAGCACTGACAAAGAACGTTTTCCGTTTCTAAATGCAAGGGGACGCTTATAATGACTGCCAACCCTGCAATCTGGAGGAAACAGGAAAAACTCTGCTGCATTCGGAAGATTTCCCACCCTTAGAAGTAGACGGGGCGCTACGTGGCTAATTTGCATATCTTTTTTGGCATTTCTGCTCCTCATTTGGTATGAATGGGAGAGATTGGGATGTTTTTGAAATGGGCTTGTGAAATTGAGCCAAACAGCTGGTCGTGGTGAGATGCTGGTGATACTCAGCGTGAAAGGCCTGCAGCTTCTGGAAGCATACTCTCTGCTGGAGTCGTGACGCAGCAGGTTGAGCACGTGTTCGCTGGGATCTAGGTTTGAGTTTGCCCTGCGTTGTGCGTCCTGAATGAATTCCCATCAGCGATGCCTTCATGTTGCCGTCTGGCTCCTGCATATTAAAGGAAGAAAATAGATCAATAACCTATAGGGGGTGTGAAGATGAGGGTTTAATGAAAGCACACACAAAACATTTGGAATTTGAAAACGCATATGCTATGGAAATGCAACCTCAAAGACATTCTGATTTCAATTTTTTGACAAACATTTCTGGAAGTTTAGCTTTTTTTGCAGTTAATAACTAAGCGAAAATGAATAGGTAAAAATGTTTGTATAAACTTCATACATTTAACTAACCTAATCACAATCAAAACTATTGTCATTTTAATGTTTTTCGAGAGAATATGCTCGAAAAAAGAGGTAGCTAACAGATGTTACTATGCCATCCTTTTTTTTTTTGCCTGTGACTGATTAAAAACAAGGACTAGGTGATTTAACAAGTCATAACTTATGACATTTCTGTAAATATTGCAATGCAAAGAGCAAAACTAGTTTTAACTTTTCTATAACTTGAGAAATGACCAAGGAATCTGCATTGTGCATTTAAAATCTGTTAACACACTGCAATCCATTGATTATCCGTTAAATATTTTTACATTTTATTTGCACAAAAGTTACTTGAAATATTAAGAAACTTCACTAGTTTCTATGTATATAAAATCACTTTTGTAAATGGCATTTGATGTAAACATCAAAATAGGACGTCTCACCAATAGCCTACAAATGTAGTCAAGCCTGAAATTATTCATACACCTGGCCAATCCGAACCTAACATTACTTTTATAAATTTAGTTTTGACTAAAAATTTTTTTCCTCCCAAAAATAATAAGATGATTTATATGAGGCATTATTGTGGATAAAAAAATAGTTTTTATAAGTCAGACTTTGCCTGAGGTACAAATAATTTCAGGCTTGACTGTATATACTGTATATAGTTCCACCAAATATTGATTTCTTAACTCTTCAGAAGTAAAACAACATCAGTATTATGTGCATGCATGAATATAAACTGTATATAATCTATAATATAATATTTTTATTTATTTTGACCAGTTAGATGACAATAAATTGTTGATGTAACTTAAATTAATTACACATTCCCACTTATTTTAATTGCAATATTTCAACTTATTTTAGGCAAATGGAACCCAAGAGCAAAATTAATTACAAATCACATTTGAAACATTTGAATTAAACTTCCCTGGCCCGCAGTTTAATCTTGTGAAGCCAATTAATCTCAATCACTTAATTTGGACAACCAGCTTTTTTTTTTGTTATTTATTGCAGCTCAGATTTAACAGCTACATTAATAATGCTTATTGTTGACTGATATTTATGTAAGAGCTACAGCACAGTTATGGCTCTCTGAGTGAAGCAGCAAACCTAAATGTTGTTAATAAAACTGCCAACACACAAATCAAGAGTGTTACTTTTCTGCAAGGTGGTAACCTCAAAACCTTCTAACTTGAAACTCTTCTAAATCTATGTGAAGATTAAACTCTAACAAGTCTTTCTCTTAACTTAACACATCCACGATTACTTTTATTGCCTTCATGTTGTCCCAACTCAAAATTATAACTTTTGTAAAATATGAATTTAAGTAGATTGAACATAAAACAAATAAATTGTCTTTGTTTTGAGCAAGATTTGTGTTGATTCAGCTCATGTTAAACAAGTAGTTTGAACAAGCAGCAAAACAAATATTTTTGAGGATACACTCCTCAAAAGAGTTTTGCTGCTTGTTCAAACTACTTATTAAGAATTTTGTTTTTTCTGCTCATTTAATGTTTTGGGATAACTTAATTGTTTTAAGTTCAATCCACTTTGTTATGCTTGTTATTGTGTAACAAAAAAAAGGATGAATCTAAGCGCAAGTAAAAATAAATGTCAGGTGCAACAGGTGCAAGAAAGCACAAAAAAAAAAACAAACAAAAAAAAACAAACGAAGAACTTAAATGGATGAACGCCGTCGATGGAATGAGTGCCGTAATATGATCCATAGACAGCTGAGACCAAGAAAAGCAGCACAGGAAAAAGTCTGGAGCACAAGTTGCCACAGAGTTGCCTCATCGTTAGAGCAATCGACTCCCATGCAATTGGCGGGGTTACATTGGTGCTGTGACCCAGATGAGAGTGAGGTTTAGGGGGCTGAGTGTAATGGAGGCCAGCTAGTGAAGTGCTGTGCGGGTAAACCTCACTCCTCTGACCTCTAAAGATGCTCTAGTAACAGACGCTAGAAGTCATGCTCTTTAGCCTCCTTGTTAGAGCAACCGAGCCCCATGCAAAGAATTGCCAGTTTGATGCAAGCTCAAAGTGGGTTGAGTGGTGTAGGACCGGCAGGGTTACATTGGTGCTGTGACCTGGATGGGAGTGAGGTTTAGGGGGGTGACTGTAGCGGAGGCCAGCTAGTGAAGTGCTGTGCAGGTAAACCTCACTCCTCTGACTTCTAAAGATGCTCTGGCGACAGACGCTAGAGACCATGGTCTTTAGCCTCCTTGTTAGAGCAACCGACTCACATCCAAAGAATCGCTGGTTGGATCCCCGCTCGGAGCGGGTTGGGTGGTGTAGGGCCGGCGTGCTTACATTGGTGCCGTGACCCGGATAGGTTGAGGTTTAGGGGACTGCGTGTAACGGAGGCCAGCTAGCGAAGTGCTGTGCAGGTAAACCTCACTCCTCTGACCTCTAAAGGTGCTTTAGCGCCAGACTCTAGAGGCATGTTCTTTGGCCTCCTTGTTAGAGCAACCGACTCTCATGCAAAGAATTGCCAGTTTGATGCAAGCTCGGAGTGGGTTGAGTGGTGTGGGACCGGTGGAGTTACATAAAGCAATGATGAGCATAACCAAATGACCACAACAACAGACACACATGATAGTAAAGAAAACATAACACAGTGACAATAACACAGACATGCAAAAAGTGACATAAAACAAACACTGTAGAAAATGCAGGGTTTCACACAATTCCTTCATGTTGTCTTAACACAAATCCATTTAGTTAACTTAAGTGGATTGAACATATTACAATTAAATTGTCCCAAAACCCTCAAGAATTGTGTTGTTTTAGCTTATTTATTATTATTAAGTAGTTTGAACAAACAAAGCAAATGTCATTAGTTTGAGTGAGTGTAGATTTACAATTTTTAGTAATGAGTTTGAGGTAAAAGTAATTTTTGATTTGTTCAGCAAAGAAAAATATCAAAATGTATTAATTTAAAAAAACATTTTTAATTATATAGTAAACAACAAATAAGGTAAAAGTAATACTAATTAATTAATAGCAACATGAACCAGAGTTAGTATAGAGGCTAATGGACAGGACGAAGAAATAAATGTTCATGACGCTGCACATGCTGGAATCAGCTGATGAGATCTTATGAGTGTACCTTTCATAAATGCATTCATGAAGCCTCGGATGAAAGCATGTAGGTGTGGGAATTTGTGTGTGTGTCTTTCATAAATATATAATTACGTGTCAGAGTGTGTATGTTCATGTATGTGCATAGGGAGTAGGGGCTTGGTCATAAATATGTGAATATACGCCTAAAATGAGTGTGTATGGCATGATGAATTATGTACTTAGTGGGTGTCCGACTGAATAAATATCATTCTGTTAACAGTTCGTGAACTCTGCGTCTGTTTGTATGAGTGTGTGTTGTGTGTGTGTGTGCCTGTGTTAATGGGATGTTAGATAAGACTTCTAGAAGTCCAAAGAGAATTTCACAAAATGTTTTATTGAAATTTAAGGCAAGACACTGCAGCTGAATGTTTTGACTAAACATATATAGACAGATTTCCACAGATTTTTAGACCAACGTTGAGTATTTATTGACTTGTATAAATTTATATTTATTTGGTTTTTAAATTAATTTCAGTAATATTATTGACTAATATGAAAATGTTCATTCAATTTATTTATAATACAGCACAGCTTGTAAAGTAATATGTTCTGTCTTTTAGTAGATGACTTGCTTTGTTTACCAAATAAGTGAATCTGATTGGATTTGTGTTGTAAACTTTATTCTTTTTTTATTATTATTATTGTTTTTAATTATGATACTCCTAAGATCCCCCCCAAAAAAGTTTTTTTTCCACACAATTCTACGCAGAAATAGCAAAAAAAGTCTGCAGATTCTGTCTGGCCCTATTTATGTCCATACTTCAGTTGATTGATTACACTAGAAATTGCTATTTTTTTGTGCAGGAATACAACTTTTCTAAAATGTTGTTCAAATATGCATATGCACTAATTAGCATATATCTCTAGCACACATATCTGAACATGAGACAAAGTCAACATTTCTTTTTTTCTTTCTTTCTTGACATTAAAATCAAAGGGTTTTAAAAAGGGGATTTTGGACATCTCTATTATCACGCTATAATTCAGAAAATAAATAAATAAATAATAAATAAAAATTTTCTCAGTACTGGGTTACGGCTGGAAGGGCATCCGCTGTGTAAAACATATGCTGGAATAATTGGCAGTTCATTCCTCTGTGGCAACTCCTTATAAGGGACTAAGGGGAAAATGAATAAATAAATAAAAATAAAATAAACAATCACTATTAATTTGATCACTCAAAAAATTATCTTTGCTGCTTGTTCGAACTACTTATTTAAAATGAGCTGAAACAACACAATTCTTCAGGTTTTTTTTGGGACAACTTAATTGTTTTATGTTCAATCCACTTAAAATTGAAAATACTAATAAGTGTTATGTTGTCTCAACACAAATCCATTGTGTGGAACCCAGCATTTTTTACAGTGTTTGTAAATTTTTGTATATAATCAGGAAATTACATCACAATCTCACAGCAATTCTTAACTTTTTGATTTAGTGGCTAATTCGTATGAATTTGCATGATCTCATTTGTACAGTTTAGTACAATTTGATAATCCCCCAATGAGTTCAGGGGCAGGGTTTGGTGCCACGGCTCCTTTTTAAAACCTTACAAATTAGCCACTTAACAGACGAAACGTAAAATACTTTTTTGTCGTGAGATCAAGCTGGAAATTATAATATCATTTTGTAAAGTCCTTTAGAATGCAGATAGAAATAAAACTGAAGTTTGGTGTGTATATGAACGTCAGTAAGGGAGATTTATGAAACACTCCTACACTCAAAAAAAAAACTTTACTGTTTGTTCAAACTACTTGTTTAAAATATGCTGAAACAACAATTCTTAAGTTTTTTTGGGATCAACTTAATTGTTTTATGTTCAATCCACTTAAATTTGTAATTCCTTCATGTTGACCCAAGACAAATAGATTTTGTTGAACCCTGCATTTTTACAGTGTTTGTAAAATGTTGTATATAATCATGCAAATAACAATATCCTTCTGTAAAATCCTTCAGAATATAGATATGAGCTTCTGAAATGGAGATTATTGAAAAAAACCCCTCAAAGAAACAGCCTATTTTAGTACATTTATACTATGGTATTGTAACTGATCTATATCTGATGTATATATAGCCACAAATTGATAGTGAAGCAAAAGTAACACTTAAGAATGCATGTTGGAAGTTTTCTTTACATTCGACTGATAAAATACTGGCGACATGGTGGCTCAGTGGTTAGCACTGTCACCTCACGGCAAAAAGTTTGCTGGTTCGAGTCCCTGCTGGGTCAGTTGGCATTTCTGTGTGGAGTTTGCATGTTCTTCCTGTGTTGGTGTGGGTTTCCTCTGGGTGCTCCGGTTTCCCCCAAAGTCCAAAAACATGTGCTATAGGTGAATTGAGTAAACTAAATTGGCCGTAGTGTATGTGTGTGAATGAAAGTGTATGGATGTTTCCAAGTACTAGATTGCAGCCGGAAGGGCATCCACTGTGTAAAACATATGCTGAATAAGTTGGCGGTTCATTCTGTTGTGGCGAACAATGATGAGTAAAGGCACTAAGTCGAAGGAAAATGAATGAAAACTATGAGTTGGAACTTGGAAAAACAGATAAAATATTATTGATTAAAGTAAATCTGACATTTTCCCATTAAATGTATTTTTTAAGCTTGTGCCCCGGCGGGTAGAAAATGGCTTGTTATTCAGGTCATGTCTTGACCCCTCCTGCAATGTACAATCAAACTTACAGCAAAGAAAATGCCTAAGAAACTTGTATTGTTGAATTGTTCTGGCTTGTGTCATAATGGCATAGCTTGGAGTCTAGTAGCTGTCAAGACTGTGGCAAATGTTCATTTTATTTCTATACTAACTAGCGGCACAGATGCTGTTTTCTCGGAGTGCTAGAGATCCCAGCATGCACTGGGGCATGAATAAATAATACACTTGCATTGTTTGACCGTTTGCCAGTTTTATTTACCCAGTCGCTGTGTTCAGTAAGTTGTTCTTTGGAGGTGTCTGGAAGAGTTTGCTTCTCTATTAAAATGATCAGTTAGCTGATGGTGTTTAACGTCTGTGTGTGAGTGTGGTTTTGCATGAGCGTTGTTTTCTTTCATGAGTGCAGATGTGACTTTGTTAATAATTTAATACTGTGAGCACTTCCTTCTGCATGTGCATTCATCACGGAAAGCATTATGGTAGATTTTATGTTAAGTGAACACATGCATTTCGAATAATGAAGTTTGTTCACTTAAAAACATAATGGAGTTATCGGTTGTGTTTTAAGTATTAACTTAGTTCCAGATTTTTGTAGAGAAGTAAAAGATAAACAACAGCAGACATACAATAACTTTGTATGAACCATCCACCTATTTTTATGCACATTTTAGATATGCGCATAAAAAATGGTTGATGGAAACGCCAAGATGCGCATTAATTTACAAAATGTGCATAAAAAACAAATCTGAGTAGGATAAACTTTTTATTCGATAAGAAAAGATGCGCATAAACTATGATGGAAACTTTTTTACTGAACAAATTCCAGTATGCGCATTAAAAGTCATGTGATTTTGTTATAAGAGATCATGTGATGATAAAAATGTGTGAATGGACAAACCAGCAGGCTGAGCACACTGTAAAATCTGAAATGTTGTTTTGGTCATTCAAAAACGCCTTAACCATTTCAGTATTAGGCTGAATTTACACGGAAGATCTTGATGGTCAATTCCGACTGTATCCAATTTTTTTTGATGACCCGCTTACATCATCTTTTAAAAGTGACTCGTATCCGATTGTCTGCATTTACACAGCACACGGTAAAGGCGCAATGACCAGGGAAAAAAAGAGCTCGTTAATATGCTTAAGTACTTGTGCTACATGACAATATAAAAGCTTTTTTTTTGTACTAGTATATGGGATTTAAGGTTTGGGACTCTCCTGAAGTCTGTTCTGAAATGAAAGCATCGTCATTCGCTAGTTTTTGCATGACTCGCATTGACAGGTAAAAAAAATCCGATCTACCTGCCTACACTGCAGACACGAGGGCACAAATCCGATTCATATCGGATAAATTTCCACATATGAACAAGGCCTGAATCTGATTTAAGTAAATTGGAATCCATGTGATTGTTTTTCCTGCGTACATGCGCCATATCCCATCTGTAAGAAAAAAAATGGAATTGAGTCACTTGAACCATGCAGTGTAAATGCAGGCAAAGTGTTATTGTATTATTAATTACTTTCTAGAATGGTCAAGAGCGTCTGTGCTCCGCGTCTCACGCCTCAAATGCCTACACGTGTTTATTGCATGTCAGCATACTGTCTTCTGAGGCGCAAGTCTCTTAAATAATTATTATATAAAGAAAAGATTCACGCAGCTTCTCCTACGTCAGTAAATGCCATTTTTACTTTTGATATTTGCGCCAGTTTATCAGGAAGTGACAATTTTGTTCTGTTTGACTTGTTGGTTGGAAACACTGCTTTATTCACACGTCTTTTATGCGATATTCCAGTTTTGTGCATAAATTAAATTAGCATTTTGGATGGAAATATAGCTAGTGTCAAATATGATATACAGTATGGGTTGAGGGCGAAATGATTAGCCCTCCTGTGAAATGTTTAGGCCCAATTCCAATTAGCCCTTTTCTTTCTCCCTTGTTTTGCACATATACGTAAAGAGGTAGGGGTGTCTCAATTCTCTTTAGCTTAGGGCTAAGGGTAAGGCGTAGGGATAAGGGGAAGGGTATATCCCTTCGAACCGAACTTTTTCAGGACCACACTCTGGAAAATTTTCCAGAATACACCAGCCACAATGGCAGCATAGCTGCACCCGGAAGTAAGGAGATCTACAAATGAATATCTTTTGTCATTATTACCAATTTTTACAACAAACTTATGTTTTAATAGATTCATAACCGTGTTCGTGTTTTACCATCATGCCAAAATCATGCAAAAATAGAAAAGTCCAAAAATAGAAAACTTAAATTTTATATAATATACCATGTTACCTAACATCTAACATCTTGGCTAACAGCCATCATAAGAGCTGAATGGAGTGAGGACCTAATTAAAAATGCTTGACTCTGCAGTTCTTATTTTATATCACCCAGGCCTTGTACAGCTCTGTCTTCTTTCCTTGTCTTTGGCTAGGCAGAACCTCGGTTTTTAACACTACAAAGTTTTGAATCTGGTAATCATGAAACATTATTTCTTGCACATGACCACACAGAACAAAATTGTAGGCATCCAAAGACTTGTAGGCCTTTAACGTATCTCTTGTAAAATCACTTGGAGTTTCAGTGAGATAGTTGTATATTTTGGGCTGGATGCTTGGCAATTTCGTCTTATCCAATATCCATTGGGAGGGTGCTATCGCAAATGGACCTGTCAGACAAATGTTGCTCACTTTAACATGAATTTTGCTGAATAACTGGGTCACTGGGTAACAAGCTGTTATAATACGCTGAAAGCATTATGTAAATAATATGTATATATAATATGTAATCAATATAACTTATCTCTAATACAACAACAAACTCTGTACCGCATTGGATGTCATTACTAAACATCCTGAATGTTTACAAACCGGTAATTCACCTATTTAATGGAGCAAGTATTTTCCATAATATTTTTTCTTTTGGAGAAAGTCTTATTTGTTTTATTTTGGCTGGAATATAAGCTGTTTTAAATTTTTTTTAAAACCATTTTAGGGTCAATATTATTAGCCCCCTTAAGCAATATATTTTTTTTCCGATTGTCTACAGAACAAACCATCATTGTACAATGACTTGGGTAATTACCCTAACTTGCCTAATTTGCCTAGTTAAGCCTTTAAATGTCACTGTAAGCTGAATACAAGTATGTTGAAAAATATCTAGTAAAATATTATGTACTGTCATCATGGCAAAGATAAAAAAACTGAGTTATTTAGCTTTAGTCATTAATTCTATTATGTTTAGAAAAACTATAAAAGAATTCAAATTTAACAGGAGGGCTAATAATTCTGACTTCAACTGTATATATATATATATATATATATTTCAGCTTAAAGTGTTTTAATACTTTCTTCACTTATTGTATGATGTATATTTTATGCATGTTTAAAATCTGCAAAGCTACAAAGCTTATAATCTCCAATATAAGAACTCTGGGAATTACATAAAGTCTACGTCACGTTTAAGGATGATGCTTAGGATAATTTTTAGGAAATTGCATATGCAAATTAAGAAGGGAGGCTTCAGTGTGAAGAGGCTGTGGGTTTCCAGAGAATTAAAAACTTCACACTGAATTCTTCTTCTTACATAGTTGGATCTGCTTGATCATCTGCATTGTCAGAATCTGACACGGTCAAAAATGAATATGATAAACCCGACGCTATTATTAACAGTGGGTTTATGACTGCTTTTTAAGACTTGGGAGTTGAAATTGGGATTTTCTGTAAGGGGCATTACATTTCTGACCAAAGTGTTTGGCCAATCACAGCACACTGGGTTCAGACTGCCAATCAGAGCACTTTTCAGAATGAGGAGCTTTCATTTCATTTAAATTAGGGGCCTCATATTGAAGTGATTTGTCAATATACTTGCATATTTGTAGCAACTGTGCTAAATATGGGAAAAGGGCTGAATACATTTGACAATACATGCAAATACCTCTAAGTGCCACCTAAGATGTTCTTCTAATATGAGAATTTTTTATCAGGCTCCCATCTATTGACTTTATTCTGCAATGTGGAAGTGCGCTCGGTTTTGGGATTGTTTTTTAAACTTTCAATTCAATTGGCTATAGGAAAAATAATAAAATTCAATTCAATTCACCTTTATTTGTATAGCACTTATACAATGTAGATTGTGTCAAAGCAGCTTCACATTCAAGATTAAAGTAAATTGAAACAGTGTCAGTTTGATTTTCAGAGTTTCAGGTCAGTTCAGTTCAGTTCAGTGTGGGTTAATAATCACTACTGAGAGTCCAAACACTGAAGAGCAATTCCATCGATGTGCAGCTCTACAGATCACAAACCATGCAAGCCAGTGGCGACAGCGGCGAGGAAAAAACTTCACCAATTGGCGAAAGTGAAGAATATAAAAAACCTCGAGAGAAACCAGGCTCAGTTGGGCATGACCATTTCTTCTATGGCCAAACATTTTGTGCAGAGCTGCAGTTTAGGCGCCGGAAGCTGGAGAATGCTGGAACCTCAGCGAAGACTCCTCTGTCCTTGGAGCGTCACAGGAATCAGTCTCATGCTCTCCACTCCTACATGACCACCACAGCAGCTGCTCAGGAATGAGAAGCGGCAGAAAACCGATTGCCGTCGAACTGCGTCATAGATTATTACCATAAAGTTGACTTGATTTCAACTCTCCTCGACGCCCACATTGGCGAAGATGTGCCGCGCTGCTCCTCCTCGCCGGCTTCCATTGAAAATGAATGACTTCCAGCTACTTTGATGCTCTCGCGGCTTTCGGTGTGAACGTAAAGTAAGAATCAATGGAAGTGAATAAGACTGGAAGTCTCAAGCTAAAAAGATTCCAATGGCTGCGCCCGCTCATACATAAAGCATAAGGTCAGCGGGCTCAGTAATTTCACTTTTATGGCAAAGAATAGGTCATTTTCATTGCATTTAAAGTGAAAAACTTGAAAATATACATGGGAGAGACATACATATTGAGACAACTGCTTGTTGTAAAACACTTCAGACAGCATTTAGAGGTTTTTGCATCTAAAATATAATTAAGATTTTGACACTTGTTTAGCCTTATATATACCTTTTCAAAAGGTATTATTAGACACTTAAAAGATACTTCAAGGATACCAGGCTCCAAAATAACACAAACACTACATGCGCAATATTTGTTTTAAATAATTATATAAAGAGTTCAAATGCAAGAACCAAGTGCCATCTGGAATTTTCTTCTACAATGAGCATTTTTCTCAGCCTCTTATTTTTATGTTTAGTTATTTCATGTTAAAAGTAATTAAAATAACCTATTCTTTGCCATAAAAGTAAAATTACTGAATGAGCCTGAGAAAACTGTTAGAGGATTTTGCCTCTGAACTCTTCATATCTCTTAGGTCACGTTTACACAGTCAGGTCTTGATGCCCAATTCCGATTTGTTGCCCATACCAAATTTTTTTGCCATATCCGATTCATGTGTTTACAATTGGCATACAACTTACGACGTCACGCATGCGTAAAGGCGGGTTCTAGCATCTGTGCCACACTAGACATGATGGAAGAAATTGTCTTACTTTGAGCTCTGCGAAATATGCGTAGTTCACTCAACTTTAAAATGATTTTGAGGTGGAGGAGGAGGGAAAGGGCCGTCATCGCAGCTTGCACCTATGGTTGATATATGATGCCCTCCACCATTCAGAGGAATTTTTAACCCTTTAATCTTATCTTGAACTGACTCATCTCCCCACAGGGCATAAAGGCAAGTAACTTCTGCCGTCGACCACTGACCACTTTCCTCCTCCATGTTTCCTCTGTTGTTGTTGTTTACCGCGTCAGCGTCTCCACAAACGCTCTTCCTTCTACATCATTAAACCGGGGAGAAGTACCACATTGTCGCACGTTTAATGACTTACAAAACAGAATGCCTCAATAAATTCGATCTGCTTGTTTACATGATTGTCATATTGTCACATATGCAAATTATATCTGATTTATTTCCATATATAAAGGAGGCCTGAAACTGATCTCTGAATATCTGAATGCATGCATTTTTTTTGTGTTTACACAGTCATAGAACAGATCCGATTTGTGTCACATATGAGCAAAAAACCTAAATTTAGTTTAACAAATTTAACTGGCAGTGTAAACGGGGCCTTAAAGTCTTTGTGAAATCAACATTTACAATGTTTACTTTGCTAGCACAATGTTAATCCACACAAAAAATTGTTTTGGTAATCTTCAAAGTCTGACCATTTGCTAACATGTTTTGAGTGGCTGTTTTTCTCTGTTGATGTCAGTTTGACGCTTCAGCCAAAATATTCTCAACCATGCCCCCACTTACCATTAGTCTGCTTTGAAAGCTAATAATTCACAAAAAGAAAGCCAGCCCCCTACATTTTTTGTTTTAGTTGCAAGTACACCAACACACTGAATTTATTACACTACCTGACAAAAGTCTTGTCGTCGATGCCAGTTGTAGGAGCAACAAATAATAATTTGACTTCTAGTTGATCACTTGCAAAAGTGGCAGAAGGTCGATTTTTCTGATGAATCATCTGTTGAACTGCATCCCAATCATCACAAATACTGCAGAAGACCCATTGGAACCCGCATGGACCCAAGATTTTCATAGAAATCAGTCAAGTTTGGTTGAAGGCAAAATCATAGTTTGGGGTTACATTCAGTATGGGGGCGTGCGAGAGATCTGCAGTGGATGGCAACATCAACAGCCTGAGGTATCAAGACATTTGCGCTGCCCATTACATTACAAACCACAGGAGAGGGCAAATTCTTCAGCAGGATAGCGCTCCTTCTTATACTTCAGCCTCCACATCAAAGACCCTGAAAGCAAAGAAGGTCAAGGTGCTTCAGGATTGGCCAGCCCAGTCACCAAACATGAACATTATTGAGCCTTTGCCTTTCATGTAAGCTACTTCTGATAGCAAATGATCAATAAGTAGTCAAGTTATTATTTGTTGTTCCTAAAACTTGGATAGGTGACAAGACTTTTGTCAGGTAGTGTATAGTTTGCTTTCAGTCAAAACAGACCTAAGGTTAAACTTATTTTAGCCTGTTCACAAGTAAAAATTCATAACTAATATTTTAGTTGGCAATAAGAACACTGAACTAATCAAATCTTATAATATGCATAATTTCTGCCACACAATTTTAAACAAACTCAACTTTTCTGATGGTCATAGATCAGTTTAGCTGAAGTGGTCTTCCACAATGGTGTGTTGTTTGGGATTGGCAGTAGTCTTTTTTTTCAGCTATCGACAGAAGAAGCCTGCTGGTCTTTACACCCTCTTCCAACTGCCGTCAACTTGCATATTACTCCCACGCTTTCTCCAGCTCTTTGTTTTTTTTTTTTTCATTTCTTTTTTTTCCATCTGAATGTCTCCAAAACCCCAAAGTAATCCCAAACCCCTTAATATATGTTTAATGAGTTAGCAAGACCGAACAACCTCTAACTATAGTACAGTAATTGCCCACTGCCAATTAAAGCAGGACAGGCTCCCCTCGGGTCTGATTCCTCACTAGGCTTCTGCTCGCTGCTCTTCTCTATGGGATTCATTCCTCCCACAGGTCGCTTAAAGGTACCCTACGGCATTCTCGGAGGGTTTCAGACCCAGCATTCTGTGAAGTTGCTCTCTGACAAGATCCATTTGAAGATGCATCGCAGTAGGAAGAAATTTAATAATGCATGCAGTTGAATTGTTGGAAACCATCAGTGTAAGCCGTTGTATAGGAGCAGACATCCGGCTGAGAAGGTAAAAGATCTATGATGGAGATGGAGAGCTGCTCATCTAGTGCTGGAGATACTGACTAAAGCCGGCGACTCCAAACAATTGGATTTATGATAACTGATGTCAGACTTCCCAAATGGTTTTGCTCAAATTCTGTCGAAATAACCAAACGACTGCTTTTTTTTTACCCACATTTGCAAAGCTCGCCGAAAATCTGAGCGGGGACATAAACAACAGCACAATTCATGGGGTAACTTTATGCTGTGAAAGTGTGTGATTATGTGTTTGTCCCTTCAGGGCTGTTAAATGTGCACGCACAGCTTTAGCGGGAAGATGATTTACATTTAATAAACAGACTGTTCTGCCTCCACTTTCTTATTTTATTAGTCATTTAAATGCAGGATAAAGGCTTACCGCTGATAAGAATTCTGTGTTTTGTGATTTATGGATTTGAGTTGAATATGAGGACATTATTTCAATTAGATTTCAGCATGAGTCAGCACAGCAACAGTAGCTCGACTAATGAGGTGAATTGGGGGCAGAGCCAACTGTTTGCTGACCAATGGCCGATGAGGAAAGTGTTCTGGAAAACTTGTGGGAAACACTCATTATTATTGCTATTTATTATCTATATATACAGTTGAAGTCAGAATTATTAGCCCCCCTGATTTATTAGGCCCCCCCTGTTAATTTTTTTTCCCAATTTCTGTTTAACGGAGAGAATAATTTTTCAACACATTTCTAAACATAATAGTTTTTAACAAATTTAATTATAACTGATTTCTTTTATCTTCGCCATGATGACAGTAAACAATATTTTATTAGATTTCTTTCAAGACACTTCTATACACCTTAAAGTGACATTTAAAGTATTACCTAAGTTAATTAGGTTAACTAGGCAGGTTAGGGTAATTAGGCAAGTTATTGTATAATGATGGTTTGTTCTGTAGACTATTGAAAAAATAAATAGCTTATAGGGGCTAATAATTTTGACCTTAAATGGTTTTTTAAAAAATGAAAAAAAATAAAACAAATGAGACTTTCTCCAGAAGAAAAACTATTATTATACATACTGTGAAAATTTCTATGCTCTGTTAAACATAATTTGGGAAATATTTAAAAAAAAAACAAAAATTCAAGGGGGGGGGGGTAATAATTCTGACTTCAACTATATATATATATATATAATGTCTGTGCAAGAAGAAGATCAACTGCTGGAGATCGTAAATAGCAGCATCCATTTGCATATCACGTCTTTTCCGCGCGCAAGTTCGTTATTTCCAATATGGATTGCGCATGCATATTGTGAGTGACACGTTTGTGCCTTCCAGGTGCACCTAGTTGAAAACATCTTAATAACTTTTCAGAATGCCGTGAGTGCACCACGAGTCATGTGACATGAAGTGAAGTTTATTTATAAACTAATTTTGAGAGGATCAAGTGCTTATGATGGAACACAGCTGGTCATGCATTAGCCAATTTATGATTCACCAATCAGACGATTCCTAAGTCACTATAAATACCCTAAGTTCCATATAACAGCCATCGTTTTAAAGAATCCCTCCTTCCACCCCTACTCCTCCTCCTTTCCTAGATGGGTGGCACGGTGGCCCAGTGGTTAGCACTATTGCCTCACAGCAAAAACGTCACTGGTTCTAGTCCTTCACCAAGCCAGCCGACATTCTGTGCGGAGTTTACACGTTTTACTCGTGCTCACGTGGGTTTCCCCCGGGTTCCCTGGTTTCCTCCCACCGTCCAAAAACATGCAACTTTAGTTAATCGACTAATCCAAATCGACTGCATAGACGTGCTCCTAGCAATCACTATCTGTTCATTAGCTACTATGGTGGGGGAGTTTCGAGATCTACCTAAGCTCAAACTCCCCTCTCGCCCTTGAATGGGAGGAAGCCCTGGGCTCGAGAATCTTATGAGCTCAGGGCTCTCCCCCAGGACAGCATGCCAAACATGCTTTATTATCAATCATCAGCTAAGTGTGAACTCTTGAACTGAGAGATCAGCTTCATACTTTGTGTGGAATATATAAATTTCGGTAGACTTTATCTCAAACAAACACAGAGCACCAAACACATTTCCATAAATAAAACTTGTACCAGAGTTGGAGCAATGTTTTGTTAGCTTGTCATCCTCTGAGAAAATGGTTGCTAGTCACCTAGCAATCTATGTACACCTACACCCACCCCCCTTCCATTTTCCCGGCCCCCACTGTGAGGACCACTGCTGTAGACATACTGATGTTTCTACTTAAAATTTTTTTTTTAAATATTCTATTCTTTAAATATTCTATCCCACTACACTCTCAGAAATAAAGGTACGAAAGCTGTCACTGGGGCAGTACCTTTTCAAAAGGTACATATTTGTACCTGAAGAGTCCATATTGGTACCTCAAAGGTACATTTTAGGTGCATTTGGGTACTGATATGTACCTTTGAGGTACCACTAAAGACTCTTTAGGTACAAATATGTACCTCTTGAAAAGGTACTGCCCCAGTGACAGCTTTCGTACCTTTATTTCTGAGAGTGTACCTTTAAATCCAACTCTCACAGGAAACAATCTGTATTTTTACATTTTCAAAATACTTCATTCTGTGTACTGTTAAGCATGTTTACCTATAGGGACCTAGATTTTGCTCTGCATGGTGTAACAAGTCCCCATGAGTAAGTTTGCATTCGGGTTTAATCCCACTTGGATATAAAAACAAGTACATGCGCGCACAGGTTTGGTTTTGTGAAGTTTGGGGACATGCTAATGGGGTTCCATTGGTTTTTATACTGTGAAAACTAAAATTTATTTTGCCATACAACAACCCTACACCTAATCCTACAGAAAAAAAGAGTGCTTTCACTTATTCCTGATTATTTATTATTATTTTTTTCTTTGAATATGGGCAATGTCCTCATTAGTTATTTTCTCCTTTAATTACCAGTGCCATACCTATTCATAGGGGTGTCAAAAGTAATTGTTTCTTCGATGCACCACAATGCAGATATGAACAATTCGATATTGTTTCAGTAATAATCATAATCATTATTATGTACTGATGTCATTTATGACGTTATATGTGTTATATGACAGTAGAGAGGAGACCGTGAGTAATTAAAACGCTCCAACTTCTACTAAAAATAACTGCATAATTTACTGCTTGTGAGTTTGCTGGACAGTCTTTCACTAACAGGGAAGTACATCAGAACACTATTGAGAAAATAAAAGCTGTAAACTCTATCTCTCTCTCTCTGTGGCTCTGTGACGTTTTACCTCCTCTTTTAGCTGTTACAACGATAACATTACTGGTGGATCCAGACACGAGCGTGTCTGCATAGCAAGTTTTCTTCACTGCGTCGCCGTCTATAATAGTCTATCTAGTGTCCACTGTTTGCTAAACAGTGCAGAGCTGTGCTGACCATTAGAGCTAATCGTTGTTTTCTCAGTGCATGACCAATCATAGGCGTTAAAGATCTTGCTCAACAACACTCAAAAAGCAAGCGGGATAATATTTACATTTCGTCACCTTAGAATTATAAGGTTCTATCTGACATTTTTGTCAAAATTCAGTTATTGACATTCTTATTAAATGACAACTTATTTACATTATGGGATGTTTTTTTATAAGTCGTTTTAAGGATTTTATTAAAAAACAAATGTTACACAAATACTGTTTGCTATATGGAATGCAAAAACTTTGAATACCTCAAAATCATTCAGAATTCAGATAGAACCTTATAATTCCAAGGTGATAATTTGTGTATTTGCTTTAAATGCACAATAATTATTGTGTTGTGAAGTAAAATATATCAAATTGTTTATGGAAAGCATCGTCAATGCACCGTGATGTACCAAGATATTGGCATGATAATCGTAACTGAACCGAAACGTGAGACCACTGTAGTATTGCACCCCTACCCATTTACATATATAGAATTTTTAAAATACAAATAGAATGAATGTATCATGTTCAGTTAATGATGCTATTTCTCCCGAATTTAAAACAAAATCTGAGCTATTTTAAGAATAAAAAAATCCCATGCTTTTAAAAATGCTTATAATCATTTTTAGACAACACAATGCCAAACTTTCAGATTCGAAAGAGCCAAGAAATTAATATAACTCTTGGAATAACCCAAGAGTCGGAACAATCACAACAAATGAAAACATTTATTATTCTCACAAATGGTAATGCTTGAAATGCCAATTTATATATATTTTTTTTAACAAGCTTAAACAAGCTTTTCCAAGAGCACATTAAGCATGTTCAACATTAATGAGCTTCTTAGAAGACAAACTCTTCATGAAACTGCCATGGAAAGCATATTCTCAAAATTACAGACCCAAATACACAAAACACACACACACTCACTCCCATTAGGGTCAACACCTGCCAAACTAACAAAAAACACTGTAAAACTACCGCAGGTTAGCAGCTTGAGTTGCAAGTGTGTGTGTGTATTCTCATTTTGGGTCTGTCGTCAGGTTGTCCTACTTAAGTGTGTCTATGCGTGTGTGTTTATGGGCTAATATTACAGACCAACTGGAAACTTTGGTCCATCTGTTACTAAAATGTGTTCTCTCCACAATTAGGTCTAATGGAGACTCCCTGGTAGAGAAGTTCGAAGTGCCGACCTCGTCCCCAGCCTATTAAAGCCTGCTACAACACACACACACACACGCACACACATAGGGGTAATTAACTGTGACCAGTGCTTCACACTCTTCAAATTACTGATGGACCTTTATTTCGTCCTGAGCCCGAGGAATAGATCCACACGCAGTAGGTAAGTCTACTAAGTGAACTAAAAGTAAGAATTATTCAAGGGTTGGATTTCCACCCCCTCTAGAGAGCAATTAGTAAGACTTATAGGGTATTTTATGAGGAAATCACAGGGTGGGTATTGGAGAAGAATATAATCTGGATCAAAAGTGAATTACTTGATTGAATATGTCCAATTTACGGTGGCATTTAAGGAAGTTGGAAAGTTACTTTCTTGCTTCCCACACAGAGCACAAGCAGTGGTTCTGCACTGATCCATGCTCACTTTCCCATGAAAAACTGCCCTTATTATTTCCATTTAGTCATCGAAATAAAACAACTGTTTTATACATATGAGATCATTTCACTTTGTACCGTTTTGTTGAAACAATTAGTGGTGAAACATGTGCTGTGGTGTCTTTACTTGCTTTCATTCTTGTATTTAACCACTCGTACAGGGCAACGCTGTGGCACAGTGGGTTGAAGAATGATCGCCTCAGAGCAAGAAGGTCACTGGTTCAAGCCTCGGCTGTGTCAGTTGGCAGTTCTGTGTGGAGTTTGCATGTTCTCCCCGTGTTTGCGTGATTAATAAAGGGACTAAGCCAAAAAGAAAATGAATGAACCCCTCATACAGTGCATCCAGAACTATTTCATATACAGTGGTCTCTCATTAATCGAGGGAGTTTAATTCTAAAAATAACCCACAATAAGCGAAATCCCTGAAGTTGTCAGTTTTTTTTATAATTATTATAGATTTTTAAGGCTGTAAAACCCCTCACTACATATTTTATACATTTTCTCAGACAGGCATTAACATTTTCACACTTTTCTCAATTGTTTAAACACTCTTAAGTCTAGTATTATATAGTGAAACCAAAGATCAAAACCTGTTGTCAGGCGCAAACATTTATTGCTGTCAGCAAAAGGTTCATAAAGCTTTTGTGCAGATAATGTCGGCATCCAGCGTGATATTATTTTTCCTGCAGTCACTGATACAGAAAACTAGCAGACTCCATCCTTAAAGAGGGTCACACTGGATGCGCCGCCCACATAACAGTTGGAAGTAACACACACCAGATGCGCACATTCGCATGTTATTTAAAATGAAATTATTTAGATGGTGCTCTGTGGTGCGGCAAAAATATGAACAGTGTCCTAAGTAGCTGGGCACCGCAGACAACCAGCAATTTGCGCCGCTGGTGTGAGTACCTTCAAACACTAGAATACACAAGATGTGTCACTCGTATAGTTTTGAATAGGGAAAAGTGTAAAGGTTAATATGGTAAATGAAGCCCCACCTACTAGTACAGGAGCCAATCAGCGATCACTATAGACTGAGGATTCTCCTGGGATGGCCTCCGACTAGACGTGGGAATCTGCAAATTTTGTGTGATACTGAAAACTAAATGAAACTAAAGAGACAGTTGTTGTTTAATTGTACAGGTAATTCCTAATATGAAATCTACTCGTAAGCTTGGCAAGCAATTTTGGAAAAGTTGATGTATCTCCCATTCAAACAGAATGCCCTGAGAGGCATTTCAAAGATGGTTGCTGAGTGAAATGACTTGCCTTAAAGGGACTTTGGTACCTTAATATAAACCTAGGTTTACAAGCATGGCGCTGTGTGGGGCAGCGCATCCGGTGTGCAACCCCCTTTACGATGGTGTTGCTGCGGACAGTACCAACCCCTTTTTGCATCCTTGTTGAAACTCGCACTGCTAGCGTTCAAAGATTTATGTAAATTCGGCAAGCTGAACGCATTCTGTTCTCTACAGAAGACATGAAGGAGATTGATTGACAATGGTCTACAGCCAATAAGGATGCAGAACACAATGCACTGTAAAAAAACCAAAAAGCATGTCAAATTGCACATATAAAATTTGCGAAACCGCAAAAGGTGAACTGCATTATAGCGAGAGACTACTGTACTTTTCTTTCATTCGTTATTTCATATATCACCCTGCAATCTCTAGAAGTAGCTAAGCTAATGTCTTTTTATATTTAAGATTTGACAAAAAAAACTACAATTTCACAACTCAGTACTGGGAAATATCCATACACTCGCATTCACACACTCACTCACACCCACTCACTCACTCACTCACTCACTCACTCACTCACTCACTCACTCACTCACTCACACACTCACTCACACACTCACACACTCACTCACACACTCACACACTCACACACTCACACACTCACACACACACACACACACACACACACACACACACACACACACACACACACAACGGCCAATTTAGTTTATTCAATTCATTTACAGAGCATTTCTTTGGACTGTGGAGGAAACCGGAGCACCCGGAGAAAACCCACATGAACACGGGGAGAACATGCAAACTCCAGACAGAAATGCCAACTGAACAAAGAAAGTGGTTGGGAAAGGGTGAATAAATGATGACAGAATGTTCATTTTTAGGTGAACATTAATAGCTGCTTATTACACAAAGTTTGCATAATCATAATTGCTTCATATTTAATCTTAAAATCACCCTTAATCAATAATTAGCAAATGTGCAAAATTAGCATAGTGGATGATGGATAGTTTAAGCAACGTTCACACAATATTAATGTTTTAGGACTGGCAGACATTTAAGTAAATCCTCTAAAATGTTCAGTGTTTAGCCTACAGATCATGACCATCCTGGATGGTTGGTAATTAACTGTCAGGCATCTCATGTGTTTAGTATTCGCTATCTTTAACCAATTTAATATAACACCACCAGCCGTGCTTTGTGTGTTTCTAGTGTTGCCATGTCCACTTATTATAAGCATCTATGAGCTTATTCTTTAGGCTTCACTCATAAATCTATCAAGTTTATTACACTTATTAAAGTACAAGATTTAGATGTTTTTCGGTTTATAATAGGCTTGTGTGCTGTTTTTTTTTGCACCAAGATCTGTCACGACACTAGGCAGAGAGGATCCAATTGCAAGTATTTAATGAAAAAATTTAAAATATGTATCAAAGGATACAACTGGATGTTCCGGAGACAAAGAAATGTTCAAAACAAAATGAAGCCCACTGGCCACAATAAAGACGCCAATCGACGAACAAACTGCGGACAAGGACAAACAACGGACTGATAACCAGCAGTAACCACAGGCTGAATTATATAGCCAGGGATCATAAACAGGGATAAACAGGGATCAGCTCGAGGTCAGCTGATCAGTCAGCTGATTCGAGAGCTTGCCGTCAACACAAAAAGGTAAACAAGCCCATGACAACACACAAGGCATGACACATAACATACAGAAGGAACACACAAACCCATAAACCATGACAAGATCTGGCAACAAACACTAGTCACGTTTTGTCATTATGTAATTACGACACTCATTAAAATAGTCAGTTGAGGATAGAGATATATTGGTATTATTTTCTATATAAATATTTAGATTTTTCTTGGTTTGTAATGAACTTGTGTGCTGTTTTTCCAGTAAGATTTGGCAACACAAACTAGTCATGGTTTGTAATTATTTCTGCATGCATACAGAAGAGATGTGCTGGCAGACACATTTAAATAGGCATTTAAATGATCTAAATAGTTCAGTGTTTAGCCTACAGATCCCGGATGGCTGGTAATTAGTGGTCAGGTGTCTCATGTGTTTATCAATTCACTATCTTTGACCAATTTAACATTACATTACAGGAATTTCGACACAGTATGTTTTAGGCAGTGGATGGCCTTCCAGCCACAACTCAGTACTGGGAAATATCCATACACTAACTCACTACTCACTCACTCACTCACTCACTCACTCACTCACTCTCACACACACGCACGCGCACGCGCACGCGCACGCGCACGCGCACGCGCACGCGCACGCGCACGCGCACACACACACACACACACACACACACACACACACACACCCACACACACACACACACACACACACACTACGGCCAATTTAGTTTATTCAATTCATTTACAGAGCAATTCTTTGGACTGTGGAGGAAACCGGAGCACCCGGAGAAAACCCACATGGACACGGGGAGAACATGCTAACTCAAGACAGAAATGCCAACTGAACAAAGAAAGTGGTTAGGAAAGGGTGAATAAATGATGACAGAATGTTCATTTTTAGGTGAACATTAATAGCTGCTTATTACACAAAGTTTGCATAATCATAATTGCTTCATATTTAATCTTAAAATCACTCATTAAAGAGATGTGCTGGCAGACACATTTAAATAGGCATTTAAATGATCTAAATAGTTCAGTGTTTAGCCTACAGATCCCGGATGGCTGGTAATTAGCAGTCAGGTGTCTCATGTGTTTATCAATTCACTATCTTTGACCAATTTAACATTACAACACCAAACCTGTCAAGGTTTGTTTGCGTCTGCAGTGTTGCAAGGCTCATGAGCTTGTTCTTTAGGCTTGACTTAAAAATCTATCAAGTTTATTAAAGTAGTCAGTTGAGGATGGGGATATATTGGCATTATTTTCTATATACCTATTTAGATTTTTTCTCAGTTTATAATGGACCTGTGGGTGACACGGTGGCTCATTATAAGCGGGTGTTTAAGGCCATGGTTATAAGTACAAACTTCACACAGTTTATGTAAAAATGCAAACTTCACAAGTTTAAAGTTAGGGAAGCCAGGCTTGCTGACACAAGGGCACTGGCCACTCCTAGAATTGCCACTAGCGACATGGAGGAAATAAAAAACTAAAAGATTCAGCATTATTATAAGATTAGTCCTCATTCATTATCAAATGCAGCTTTACTTGGCTTAGCAGACCTGGCAGAAATGCTATTGGCTATTTAAAAAAAAACAGGGAGGAGCTGCTCGATATGCACCACCCTGTCTTCATGTTTCAGTGGAAATTAGATCAACCCGCTGATTAATCTGCACATTTCAGAGGACCTAATCTGCTCTAAAGTGATGCCTCAATGTCAGATTTAGTCTTTAGGTTTAGACCGCAAAAGATGATTTTTTTGGCAACTTCAGCACCAACCTTACCGATTGAAACTGAACTCCAGGCACAAATGGCACCGTTTCCTCAAGAACAACCCATTTGCGGTGCCTTGACTGATAGGTACTGAGAGTGAAGTTGTCAGGACGTCATGTATTGTTAGGTATGATCTTAAACCTGGAGGGCTGGAAGCCATCAAACAAAAGTTGTAAGGCATCAAGCAGCAGCTTTTGTCCCAATGACCCAATATTTTTTTAATTGAGATGTTCTTTGTGTGTTGTTTCTGAAGTTTGCCGAATGTCAAGATGACATCATCGCTGCAGCCCACACTCCGACAAGCCAACACTCGGGAGATGCATATTAAATCTTAAGATATCGCATTAAAAAATAAATATATAACACTCATGCTGAATTAAACATGCGGGGGGCCACCTGCGTAATGTTGCAGACTTTCCACTGTCTTGTCATCCCCATCCACATTCATCTCTCTCTTTCTCTCTCGCACACACACGTTTACAAGAGAAACTAGGTTTTTGCATCTACTGACAGCTACATGAAATCCCCAGCAAAACAGAAAATGTTGCTTATCTTTTCCCCAAAAGGCACAAGATAGAAGCAAGAACAAGCAAGAGTAATGAAGTGTAACTCCTTTCAATTTTAACGTTTTAGCTCTACAAATAAAAGTTCAGGTCTTTTTTCCCCCATCCAGTATAGTATAAAACATCTGCTATGATTTACTTTTATTTTTGCGTAGGCGAACGTTTTTAGACTTAAAAGTGAAATAGATGGGTGACACAGTGGCTCAGTGGTTAGCACTGTTGCCTTACAGCAAAAAGGTCACTGGTTTGAATCCTGGCTGGGCCAGTTGGCGTTTCTGTGTGGAGTTTGCACGTTTTCCCCGTGTTCATGTGGGTTTCCTCCGGGTGCTCTGGTTTCCCCCACAGTCCAAAGAGATGTGGTGAATTAAATAAACAAAATTGGCTATAGTGTGTGTGTGTGTGTGTGTGTGTGTGTGTGAGTGTGTATGGGTGTTTCTTAGTAATGGGTTGTGGCTGGAAGGGTATCTGCTGTGTAAAACATATGCTGGATTAGTTGGCGCTTTATTCTGCTGTGGCGAGACTAAGCCGAAGGAAAATGAATGTATGGTTTAACATGTGAATACAAAAAAAAAAAAGAAAAGAAAAATGCACTGTAATGTAGAACAGAAAAATAATGATTGTAAATTTTTTTAAGCAGGTCTGGCAAAATGTTTAAGCTTCACATAGCCTACACTGTAAAAAGCTATTAGTTACTTTATTTAAAACCAGTTGTCACTTACTAAGTTTAAGTTGACTTAAATGTAGATAAGTATGCACATATTTTAACGTGTTTACTCATTTTTTTTAATTGATTGCTTTTTTATACTGTGTACAGTATAAAAGCATGGAGATTAAGCTAAATAATACCAAAGTCCCTTTAAGGCAAGTCATTTCACTTGGCGGCCATCTTTGTAACGCCTCTCGGGCAGTATGCTCGTGCATTCAGTCTGAATGGAGAAACATCAAATTCTCCTAAACTGTTTGCCAAGCTTACGAGTACATTACATATTTGGAATAAGCAATAAAATTAAACAACTCTTTCATAAGTTTAGTTTCTAAATGCCCAAATCAAACAAAATCGCTCTCGAAAAGAACAAGATCACGACATCAACCTCATTTTTGGCCGTTACATAAATTAATCAATTCAATTCAATTCATCTTTATTTCTATAGCGCTTTTACAATGTAGATTGTGTCAAAGCAGCTTCACGTGGAAGATTACAGTAAATTGAAACAGTGTCAGTTCAGTTTTCAGTGTTGAAGTTCAGTTCAGTTTAGTTCAGTGTGGTTTAATAATCACTACTGAGAGTTCAAACACTGAAGAGCAAACTCATCGATGCGCAGCTCCACAAGTCCCGAACTATGCAAGTCAGTGGCAATAGTGGTGAGAAAAACTTCACCAATTGGCGAAAGTGAAGGATAAAAATCCTAGAGAGAAAGAAGGTTCAGTTGGGCATGACCATTTCTCCTATGGCCAAACGTCTTGTGCAGAGCTGCAGTCTAGGTGCTGGAGGCTGAAGAGCGTTGGACGTTCATCGTGGAGAGCTGCAGGTGGGAATGGTCACCGGCTGGTGTATAGGCTGGCACTTCAGGATCAATGCGAGGACTCGAGGATTATCATCCTCTAAATAATGATTGTCAGATCGCGCTGTAATTCACATCTAACTTCAGAGCTTGATAGTAAATCTTCTCCAAAAATGGCAGCGACTCTTTGTTTACAAGTTTGTGGGTGTTTGAGTAGTTGCTGTCATGTGATGTGCATTTGACAGGAAGGACTGTACTTTGCGTTAGTTTCATACAGATTACAAAACCAAAAACCTTTTGTTTTCAGGTATAATTGGTTCATTTAAAAGTACAGATTTCAAGCTTTATGTGGATATATTTCTAATGTCTGTGAAACAAGTATTCGCTGAGATTCTAGTGTCGTAGTGTCGTAAAAGCCCACGTCTGTAGAGGGGTCTGGCTGCAGACTCGGTGCAGTGCAATCTGAGCTGCATCCAATGCTTTTTAATGCGCTCATCTAACCCCACCCCTAACCCTACCCCTCACAGTGACGCCACTAGCTCCATTGAGTGCATTGTGTCTGAGATTGCATCTCTGAGCGATGCAATCTCAGCTTGCATCATAAAGGCTGCATCCAGATACTATTGCACGTCTGGCCCGAGCTTCTCTCCCAGAAGAGTCTCTCCCAGGCTCCTGTACTAGTAGACGGGGCTTCATTCGACATATTGACTGTTAAACTTTCCCTTATTCAAAACTATACGAGTGACAGGTCTTGTGTATTCTATAGTCTTTTATACTACTGATACTGAAAAAATATATATAATTGGTAAAAAATGCAGTTAATTTTACAATTACACTCACTTAAATGTAAAACTTCAAACTTCAAATAATATAATAATTAAAATAAAAATAAATTTTTTTAAACATAAAAAATATAATTTCTGCAGTGTAACTAATCTATGCAGCCAGGTTAGCCACAAAAATAAAAAATGAATACAAGCACAGCCCAATTTACGCATACAAAATCCAATTTGTAAATTTGTAAACACATAATTTGTAAATACTTATGCCAAAAGATCTGGATTAGCATATTTTGAATCATGTTTTGAAATTATGAATTGGATTTGCATATTTTGAATCATGTTTTGGATTTATGAATTGGATTTGCATATTTTGAATCATGTTTTGAATTTATGAAATTGATTTGCATATTTTATTTATCATATTTTGAATTTATGAATTGGATTTGTTTTTATAAATCATGTTTTGAATTTATGAATTTGAATTAGTGTTTTTTGAATCGTGTTTTAAATTCACGATTTGGATTTTACAAATGTGAATTGTGTTGTAGATATATGAATTTAATTTTGTAAAAGTATAATTTTTGAGAGTATCTGGCTCCGTACAAATCAGCTTAATTCTCCATACTTAATGGTTCTTAAAGTTCTCATGAACCGGAAGCAGCAACCTGTATTATTATTTGATGCAACCTGTATTATTATTTGATATTATTTGATTTATCACAATGATGCAGTTCCTTGAGAAACGGAATATTAAATAAGAAAACAGTGGGCGTGGCTTTTATTTTTTTCTACTGCAAGCTGAATGTATGTAGTAAAGCAGGCATTTCATTCAGAAAGATGGGGAAAGGGGTTTTAGTTGAGTTATTACAACCTCTAATTAGTTGAGTTATTACAACCTCTTGCTCACCATTTCTGTTTGTTGTCAAAACTGACAGTTGCAGCAGTGTAGTTAAAAATGTTAGCCACACCCAAGTCATAAAATATAAGTAACCTGACAAATTAACTGAAAAAACAAACAAAAAAACAAACAAACAGGAAGTGCTTTTACAGATTTCCATTCAAGATTAGAAGGGCAAACTAATGACAGATGAATTATTCACCACAAAACTAGCAATGTAAACTAATAAAATCATACGGTTAGTTTTGAATTCTTGGAGACTTAAAAAATAATAATTGTTAGTCAAAATTAATTTATTTTGATAAAATGAATATAACTCTTAGACTGTGAACCATTCATTTATATTTAATCATCTAAATTATATTCAGATCATTATTTTTTATTGAAGCAGTGTATTTGTATCATTGTGTTTTCTTTAGAGTGCCTGCAATTCATGCCCAAAAAATATGTGCACAGCCGAACCTCTCATCCATATGTGCCTGCTGAACATTTAACAGCTTCAACTCTTCTGGGAAAACTTTCCACAAGATGTTGGAACATGGCTGCAGGGATTTGCTCCCATTCAGACATGAGCATCAGTGAGGTCAGACACTGATGCTGGGTGACGGAGTCTGGCGCGCGGCCCAATTCATCCCAAAAGTCTTCAGTGGGATTCAGATCTGGGCTTTGTTCGACTTCTTTCACACCAGACTCCAAAAAAAAAAAAAAAGCTTTGTGCACTGACAAGCTGAAACCGAGCAGACTCCATTCTGCTGGAAAAGAGATTGCTTGGCTGCACGCTTCATTTTATGCACCTGTTAATAATACGTGCAACCTAAAAGCGTCCGTTCTCATTCTTTTGGCCAATCGGTGTGTGTTTATTAGACACACTTCTGGCTTACAGTTCAAACACACATCCCTTTCCACTAAGTATCAGTCTGATATTATATTAGAATGAAACCTCATCACATTCTGCTTGATGGTACGTCTAATGGCGGTATATTTAATCCAAACATTTTGACTTCTGCCTGCAACTGGGGAACTCACCTAAAATAACACTGATTTGCATGCATTTGCATAAACAGTTCCCATTTGGTGTGTTTTTGAACGCATAATTAGAGTCATAACTTTGCTTTATTTCGCGGTCTCTCTCCCCAGTGACTTTATGAATGAACATATTCTCATAGACCGACACTCTCATAGGAGTATTTGTGTACACACACACACACACACACACACACACACACACACACACACACA
>CAIGQZ010033037.1:5298569-5320302 GCA_903798205.1 Danio tinwini
ACACACACACACACACACACACACACACACACACACACACACACTATTGGGTTTACGTGCAATACATCTAGCTTTATATTGCTCATTTGGTTAGCTTTAAAATGCTTCCAAACTGAATGCGCTGCACATGAAATCTGTATGTATAATGCATTATGAAATCCTTAATGTAATAATTATAATCATGTTATAAAAATTGCAAAAAGTTTTTTTTAAAATAATTATGACCACCGTTGTATAGATTATGATAAATGTCTACTTGGTTGTGCACCGTAAAGAGAACAATGCATTAAAACACTCAATAGCCAATTTTTCATATATAAATCACTATTAGCTGGATTACAAAGCATTATTAATGCATCAAGAATGTCTTTATAATTAATTAGGACACTTTATAGAGTGTTACATGAAGCAAATCTTTGATCGTTATGAAAATTAATTCAAAAAGATTGTAATTAGTATGCTTTTATTAATTACGGCTGAAGGGCACTGAGCACTGATGAACGCAGCGGCTAGGCGAACAGCTGTTTTGCTTTATTACTATTATGTTGATTTTTTAGCACAGCAGCAAAGTTATATGGTCAAATCAGCAGTCAAGACATCTCGCTTTTTAAATGCATGGCTTAATTATATACTACTATATATACTTAATTATATACTATATATTAGTAATTATATTACTAGTTGACAAATAATTATATTACTAGTTGACGTATAATATTCTAGTTGACATCGAGCATTCACATTATTTTAAATGTTTTTTTATTTGTTTTTCATGTTATACAGTGCAAACAAAAAAAACACCCCTTTCCCAGAACACCAGATCTAGGAACAATATATAATCAAATGTCCATAAGACATGACATGAACAAATGACACTAGTTTCTTTTTTCTCATATTGTCATGTTGTGTGCGTCCATTTCCATCACAAGAGTTAAAAAAGGTTGCCAGACCAAATAGTATGCCTTGTTTTCTCCAACTTAAGATGGGACATGACTTCTATTATCCAATGGTTGTGTTGGTGGAATAGGGTCTTTCCATTTAACAATATCTGTCTTCTAAACAGAAGAGAACCAAAATCTAACATCTTAATTTGTCTTATGTTGAGAGGAGCGTTCTCAGGGGCCACCCCGAACGATAAAAAAAATGGTGATGGCGCTACTACCACCCAAAAATACCCCAGAAAAGGTCTCAAAAACTAATTCAGTACATGTAAAGCTTTGGACATGTCCAGAACATGTACAGCCGAGTAGCAGTAGCCTGCTTACACTGATCGCATATGGGATCTATGTCAGCATTGATCTTAGAGAGTCTGACCAGTGCAAACGATGAACTATTTTGAAATGTATTACAGCATGTCTGAGGCATATGGATGATGAGAAAATTCCTTGTATGATTTTGTGCCTTTCATCTAAGATTGGTGCATCTAAATCTCCCAAATCCTATATTATTATACCAAAACAACAACATGCAAGAAACATAATTAGGAATCACAGCATTATAATGTATCATATCTATACTAAACATGGTATAACTGATTGTACATAAAACTGTACATTTATTAATAAAGTGTATTATTTAGTAAAATGTGCAAATAAATAAATAAATTAATAAAAATTATACAAACAAATAAATAAACTAGGAAATATACACATAAAAAAATTCAATATCTGTAATATGAAATGCTAACTAATGACTTGGAATAAATATGGAAATAATACGGATATGAGTACATGCTTAAAAAAACTAACATCTTTAATCTCAGCCATATTGGTTATGTTGAACGGTGATTGAACTGTATTTCACAAAAGTTATTTTAAACGTTAAAGTAAATACTTCACTCTTTTGTTACAATCCAAATCTGGCTAAAATTGGGTAGAAATTGATGCAAATTTGTTTTGGTTGAAATAACTACACATTTTTAAAGTGATGTGTAGGTGTAGGTGTATAGGTGAATTGGGTAGGCTAAATTGTCGGTAGTGTAATGTGTGTCAATGAGTGTGTGTGGATGTTTCCCAGTGATGGGTTGCAGCTGGAAGGGCATCCGCTGCATAAAACATATGCTGGATAAGTTGGCGTTTCATTCTGCTGTGGCGACCCCAGATTAATCAGTTATTAGAAATTAGTTAATAAAACTTGTTTAGAAATGTGTTGAAAAAAATCTTCTTTCTGTTAAACAGAAATTGGGGAAAATGTACAGGGGGGATAATAATTCACTTGACTTCAATTGTATAGTTACAGTACACTGTGAATCATAATAAGATAAATATATGATTTAAAAGAGTTTTTTTCATGCTCCGGACATATGCATATGAAATAAAAAAAAAAATAATATTGTAAAAATTCAGCAGCAATTTAAATTCAGATTATGAAAGACAAAATTCCATTTTCGCAGTAACCTAAACAAAAACCATTCACACCAACACACATAATGGCTCAATTTCCAATCTCCCGTTGATTTCAAACATACATATTAACCCCTTTCACACAGTGATACCAGTAAATATCCAGAAAATTTCTGGAAGGACTTTACCGGTAAGTTCAAAAAAGCACTGATCACACAGGCGAGGACGTTCCGGAATTTTTCAGAAATAAGACTATTCACACATCCGGTAAATTCTGACATTATTAACCAGAAATGAGCTCTAAACGGCTGCGCTTGTATTTGTAAACATAAGGGGTCTGGCTTTTGTTGATGGTTTTACTTTTATTTAAAGCTTTAGCATTCACGCAGCTGCTTGGTCCCAGAGACATCCAAAAGCAGAAGCGCGAACTGCAACTAAATGTTTACACATTTGACATTACAAATTCTGTGGATGGATAAGTATAGTGAACAACTTTGATGAAAACATATGGAGGAACAATTTCGCATGTTGAGATGTTCATAATATGTGTGTGTGCTGGCACTCACCGGAGCACTCATTCACGTGCACATGCGTCAAGCAACTGAAGCAGAACTTGAAGGTAAACAAACAGCAGTTTATCATAAGCATTTTATCAAAAAAAATTACACAGTTGGCATTAAGAAGGAACACAGAAACATTATCTAACTAACATCTAGCAGCTTAATGTGTCTGGAAAAATATTCAAAGGCTTTAATTTTAAAAACAACGAGGATGTGAATGCATCTGAATGTTCTGATTGGCTGGATTAGACGTTTCACGTCAGTGACCTCTAAACGTGAACGCGCTCTTTCCAGCAATGTGCGCAGAAATCCAGCAAATTACAGGTAATGTTGCCACTTCTTTTTCCGGAAAAATGCTGGAACGGATTTACTGGTATTTTCAAAAAGGGCCTGTTCACACTTGATCCCTTTTCGGAAAATTGCTGGTAATTTTCCGGAAAGGTCTGTATGTGTGAAAGGGGCTATAGTTACACTGTGAATCATGGTAAAATAAATACATGATTTACAAAATAATTTTTTTTATACTCAGGACACATATCAGGACATATTTTGTCTATCTGGATTTTAATTCAGAATTCCAGTTGGCAAAAACAGCATCATCAACAAAAACCATTCACACCGATACCCATAATGGCTCAATCTCCAATCTCCTGTTGTCTTCAAACATGCATCCGCTCCAGAGTCCTATACTCCGGCTCCCCACATAATATGTGACATGTGGCATTTTGGTCACACCGCATATGGAGGCCTGGAAGAAAAGTCTCACACATCTCTCTGCGACACGCACAATTAGAAAAGGTTGCGACTCTGAGAGAGCGATTGGAAAAGAGAAGCCCTTCGCTTTGCATGGTGTGCCACGTGTGCAGCGCTCCCCTGCTCGCCCAACGTCATCCTCTCCTCTCTCTTCCACCCTCCCTCTCTCGCCTCCAACTATCTTCCTCTGTATTTTTAGTATTGGAGAGTAGGCGTCGCGCCCTTATGAATTTTCATGGCTTCTTCTATGTGTAGGCAGAGCGCGCTCTTCTGGCAAAAGCTCAGAAATACTCACATGCACACAAACATACACGCATTCTTTCCAAACTGCAAACCAGAAGAAAACTCATCATCATCTCTGATCCTCCTGTTTGGCGCACACACACACACTTATACACCCACACGAGTGAGAGATACAGTACACACCTAACACTACATGAACATTCAATGTCTCACAGTAGATTAAGCCAATGAGAAATGACTTCTGTCTAAAAACGGATAGATCTGGGTCTCTCGCTTCTTTCCTCCTCACTAAAAAATCCCTCGACTTTCTGCTAGCGCCATGCTAGTGACATGATAATACAATGTTAATCGGGTTTTACGGCAGGCATACTTCAGAGATTTATTCGGAGTCGTTGACCTCTCGGTTTAAGCTCTCACACGTATGTGCGCACACACGCTCGCAGTCGTGCGGGCGAAACGCACTCGCGTGATTAAACACAGCCCGAACTTCAACAGTACTCACTGACAGCAATCCAGCGTATGAAAGTCATGTGCGAGTGCAAATGCTAATCTGTAAGCATATTATAGGCGCTCTTTTCGCTCAAGGGGACGTCGCATATGTCCACATTAGAGTCTTAATTATGCTAATTCTTCAAATCTGATTCACTTAATGGCACTCTTGTATTTTTTGGGGGCATGCTTGTATGTGTGTGAGTAATTATCTGTGGATGCTCTCTCTCTTTCTCTCTGATAGGCATCAATGTAAACATGCGCCGGGCGAGTGCGCAGTTACACTGTGGGCTATAATGTTGTGCATATGGATCACGTCGTGATTAATTAGATTAGGATGATCTGACTGCAGATTAGGGAGTGTGCGTGTGTGTGTATTTCAGGCTGTTTGTTTAAAGGGGTATAAATGATGGAAAGTTTGACAGACTCGCTTCTGGCCTTTGCACTGACTCCACTCTCAGCCTCAGCACAATACATCTGGACCTTTTAGTGCCCAGCGATGAGTAAAAGTATAATGCTTTCACCCGTGCGCATTACTAAACACACTATGACACATGCATGCACACTGTGAGAGATGCAGACTGCAGATTTCCGGAGTGGGAATGTATGGAGGCGTTCGGTCCTTGATGTGCATTAAAACATCACAGATATTATAAATATAACAGTCAGAAGCCATAGATAAAAAAATAATAAATAAATAGAAACAGAATAAAAATGTAAAAAAAAGTTGTATTAAAAATTTAAATGAAACAATATTTTTTTTATAAAAGTAAGTGTATGAAAATAAAAAAAAAGATATATAATAAAAAAAACAGTTGCGATGGAAAGCAAAATAAAGGCCAGAAAAGGCTAGCATTATTGTTATAACTGTCACAAGAGGCAATTCAATCATAACTTTGTTAAAACAGCTATCATAACATTATTTATCAATATGTGGACCTTTTTGGATTCTCGGAAGCTATAGAAATTAAACATGCAAAACAGAAAATACGTTAGGACCATTGTTTTTGTTTACATCCCTCAAAATGGTCTATATAATATATATTATAATAGTACATAAATAATATTAAAAGCACACTATATTGCTATTAATAAAGAAAATCAACTGTTACTAGCACATGCCTTAAATGACAATAATAATAATAAAATAGTAATAATACTTTCAAAAATAAAACTAAAGTAAAAAAGAATTAGAAGACTGAACAAAACGGGGGAAAAATATATACACCTACAATTCTCAGCATATATAAGTACACCCCTCTAATCTGTCTTTTAAATTCATATTTTTAATAGGAATCTATACAATATTATTTTGTGCATACTGTATATATTAGATTAGTCAGTACTGAAGCCAAACCTGGAGCTTATCTAACAAAATAACTTACCATAACTTAGGGTCTAAAAACTAGTACACCCAAATTTATATGCTAGGACAAAATATTAAATACAAATAAAAAAAGAGGAAAAATCAAGAGAAGCAAAAAAAAGAGAAAAATTTAGTTGAAATTTTGTAGGTTGTATTTTCTTTTGCAATATTTTGCTAGAATTTAATTATATTATCTTTCAATTTCTAAACATGTTTGGTGACTAAAATATTACTTCAATAAATATATCTGTTTAATAAATCAGTTTTGTTGAAATGCACCACAATACAATGCCTATATTCACTGAGAAATGAATAAAAATGTTACATTTAAAAATGGGGTGTACTCACTTGCTGAGCACTGTGTGACAAGATCTCACAAGATTAAATCGCGTCAAGATTTCTTGTCGAGATGAAAAGTTGTCTCATGACTTTTGACGTTATAATGGAGCGTGAGGGTGACTTTGGCATTAAAGATTGGAGGCAGGATTTGATTTGAACTGCAAATCAAGTGCTTTGTACACTCCTAGCAACCCAGGCTGGCCTCTGAGTTGCGTGTAACGTTGTTGCTTGGGCGGGTGTGATGTAACCGTATGTTTTACAGGAGTTCAATGGCTGCCACATCCAACAGAGGCTACAACTTCAGCCACACACATTATGGTTCATAACCATGCGATGCAATAGCACTTCAGATTAAAATCACAATCGTCATAGACATAAAAGGAATTATGGCAAAGAATTCATTAAAATAGAAATAAAATACCATTCATTACAATTTCTTTTAAAAACACCTAAATGGTTTGGCAGTTTGTAATTCATTTTTCAGCTGAATAAAAATCTTTTTTTTCCATTTATATATTAGCTAATATTTTGCCAATATTTAAAATTATATATAAAAAGACTATTTTATTAATAGACTAAATATTGTGCAGTGTTGTACTGTTTCACTGCATATAACTCATTAAAATAGAAGTAAAATAACATTCATTACAAGTTAACTTAAAAAAATTGCCTAAATAGTTTTGCATTTTGTGATTTTTGGGTTGAATAAAAGACTACTTTCCATTCATTTCATCATTGAAAATTTCTTAAAATTTTTTTAATTAAAATCTCATCTCGTTCTCATGAACCCAATCTCGTGCCTCGAGGAGTAAGCGTCTCATCACACTCATATTTATTAATTTTCCTTCGGCTTAGTCCCTTTATTCATCAGGGGTCACCACAGCACAGTGGAATGAACCGCCAACTATTCCAGCAAATGTTTTACACAGCGGATGCCCTCCCAGCTGCAACCCAGTTCTGGGAAACACCCATAGACTTACACATTCACACACATACACTATGGCCAATTTAGTTTATTCAATTCACCTGTACCACATGTCTTTGGACACCCAAGCCAATACATAGAGACCATGCAAACTGCACACAGAAATGCCAAGTGACGCAGCTGGGATTCAAACCAGTGTCCTTCTTGCTATGAGGCGACAGTGCTAACCACTGAGCTACGTGTTGCCCACACACACATATATATATATATATATATATATATGCATGTGTGTGTGTTAAAACATAATGCTTAGGCCATACTGATGGACAGATACTTCTTGTCCATTTCATTAACACAGTGGGAATGCTTTGTATCATTAGTCAAATGGGCTGGAACCACATAATGCTCTAGAATAGCCTAAAGCGTGTCAAATGACAACCCAAGTCATTATAAAATCATCTAAATTACAGCATTGAAAATCAAACAGTTCTGTAGTGCACTTACATCTTTCCATTGAGGTTCTCTCATGAAGTGTGTTCCCTGCCATTAAAGAGCTCTCAAGAAATAGTAGGTCACATCTGCTTGAAACCTGTAAAGCATGCAAAGCGGTCTTTAAGCGTTCATGAAAAACAGTTACAGTGAAATAAACTATATGGCACTGTCCTTTATTTCACTTCAAAGGGTCTTAATGGATGCAGAAAAATATTTAAAAAGTATGAACATATGAATAGCTATGTATAAATGAGGTATGTCTTATTATACGTAGTGCAATTCAGCAGAAGTAAATTGCTTTTTTTATTAATTTAACCAACTTTAATGCATATTAAAATCAAATTTACTGATATAATGTGTAATTTCTGTGCCACTATTTTTTATCAGGACTTCCCATTCTATTAATGCTTTTTTATAGTGTACACACTGTATTCCCTAAACCCTCAAAGGAAATTTTCTGCAGTTTTACATTTTTAAAATATTTCATTTTTTGTGATTCAAAATTTTTTCCTCACGGGGACCAAAAAAGTCAAAATTTACTGATATTGCTATACATATGGGGACATTTGGTCCCCACAACATAAGGAATACAAGGTACTCGCACACACAGTTTTCCTTCGACTTAGTCCCTTATTTATCAGGGGTTGCCACAGCGCCAACTTATCCAGCATTATTCATCCATTTTTCTTCAGCTTAGTCCCTTATTTATCAGGGGCCACCACAGCGGAATGAACCGCCAACTATTCCATCATATGTTTTACACAGCTGATGCCCTTCCAGCTGCAACCTAGTACTGGGAAACATCCATAAACACCCATTCACACACTCACTCATACACTACAGTCAATTTAGTTTATTCAATTCACCTATAGCATTTGGATTGTGGGGAAAATTGGAGCACCCGGAGGAAACCCACGCCAACACGGGGAGAACATGCAAACTGGCCCAGCCGAGACTTGATACAATAACTTTTTGCAGTTTTACTTTTTGACCAAAAATCCCTAAAATTAATACACCTTTTGAAAAATGAAGACATGAACAATGTCCTCACAAGTTTATGTCCTTATATATCACAACCCCCAGACACCAAGCGGGCACTAGACGTCAACATGACGTCAGATTGGCGTTGTACCCCAACGTTGTGGGGATGTTGCATTTTGTTTGGAAATGAAAATCGAACCCAATATCAGGCCAATGTCCATTGTCCAACCTAAAACCAACCAAATATCAACGTCTAATGATGTTACAGCTTGACGTCATGTGGGTGTTACCACTATGACGTTTGTCAGGTGTTGGATTTTTGTTGCCATACCTGACGAACAAATGTCAGTATTTGACGTCAATATGACGTTGGTTTAAGATGTTGGCTCAACATTGAACAAAATCAACCAAATATCAATGTTATGTGACGTCGTTATTGGACACCAAAATAACATTGTTCTTAGACACTGGCTAGACATTGAATTTTGGTTACCTGACATCACAACCAAAATCTAACCTTATATTAACTTCTTATTACATTGTCTGCTGGGCAATAACTAAATGCACTACAGAATGTTACGTTTACACACATCTACAAATTACATGTAAATGCATCAGCTTTTTACAGCATAACACTCACTACTCATGAGTACTTTTGAAAGGTTTACTTTTTACCCATACTTTGAGTAATATTGACAGCAGATACTTTTACTCTAATTGCACTACATAAGCAAGTAATGGTACGCTTACAGAAGTATGATTTTTCAGTACTCTTTCCACCACTGCTGACAGGTTTTGAGTAAACGCCAACAAATGCCTGAAATCACAGGTAAATTGGTGCTCGTTCACGTGAGTAACAATCACACAGTATGAACTTTCAAAGACGCCATCTAAGAGAATCGCAGATGAGTTGCTGACACCCGTGAGATATTTGGCGTGTTAATATCTGGACCTGTCAGCGATTCAATGAGCAGCATCTACTAGTATGGGTATCCGCATGCCAGCGGGAGGTTGGGGATGAAGTTAAAAGGGTTTCTTTTTGGTCTATTTAGACCCAAGAAGGAAAACCTAGTGGAAATTTGGTAGGAGCACCCGTGTCTGTTTGACGTGACATTTGACCAATACCACAACCGAGTCAAAAAAAAAAAAAAAGCTGACGAGAAATTGCTAATTCCTTTTAAAACCCAGGTGAGTAAAATAAGTACATTTTCTACCCCATTAAAGGCTTCTTTCCCATTATGTAGTTACAAGTTAGATACACTACATGACCTCGCATTGTTTCAATGTTACTTCTCACATGTTTGGTTGTGAGACATGGTTTGCGGACCGAGACAATTGTCGACGATTCTCCTATTGTAAAGTCATGCAGTGTGAACCCCCTGTCGTCAATCCATATTGCAGTGTAAACACATCAGTGACCAAATGCTACCTCAGATAGTCATGCAGTGTGAAAACATCTGTGACACGACTACTTTGAAAATCGTGCAGTCTGAACTCGGCATGTACTGTGTGTAGAAAGGAAAATGTATAAAAGAACAAATGTGACAAATGACAAACTGATGATGTTTTTATCTCAAAACCCTTGTATAAAATAATGCAACAAAAGTGTTTATAACTTGAGTATTGAGAACAGCAACATATTTAGCTGTGACGGATTCAAAACACTTCTTGCTGCTCTGAGCCAACTGTTGTGCCACAAAATGCCAGATTTGTCAGGGTCTTGGCAACCACAAATTATAGGAAAAAAGGAATAAAATGCAATGCAAAGTTGTTTTGAAAGATCTGCCAAAAGCCCATCGTGGAGCTGTTATCAACATCATTTTGTTTCATTTGCAGGGAATGGGCTATTTCGTATGTTTCTCAGTATCAACATGATTAGGCATACTCCAGTGCTGGCAGCAGGCTATATAAACAGAGCTCATACTGGAATCAAAAATTGCTGCAGGTCACAGGTATACTAAATATGAGTGATTCACCTTAATGAAGTAGGAATGGGCTATATTTATCATCTACGCTTTTATGTTCATTGTTATTTTAACAAAATATGGGCTGAGTACACCCTGTCACTCACTTTACAAAAAAACAAAAAAAAGTCTTGACAGTGCAAAAACCTTCAATGCGAGATGATGAAGCCTTATAATGCAGTTCAGAGCTGCACAATATATAATTTAAGCATCGATATCGCAATGTGTGTTCGCAATAGTCACATCGATAGATATGCAGTGTTAAGTTGGGATTATAATTGACCAGAAACCACAGGTCAAAACACAAGAGATTTGTGGAGACACTGCAGAATTCAACTATAATAGAGTGAAAGTTTTGTCACTTGCGTGTGTTTTTAAGGCCTGCGACTATGTAAGCATTTTAAGAGAGTGTAAAGCATTTTAGCAATGCATAAAGAAGCTTAATAAACATTAATTTTATTGAATTATTTATATCGATGAAGACTCTCTAAAGAAAACCATAATGCACGGTTTGTTTCATTTTAATATTTGCTCCATTGTGTTTATTACTGTAGTTTGTTAATTTTACAACAGTGAGTGAAGTTAAATACCTAGGTGTCATTATAGACTCAAAGCTTAAGTTTAATGCCCATATTAAGAAAAAGTCTAAGACAAATTTAAACTGCTTTTGTATGATAAAACCATATACAGTTGAAGTCAGAATCATTAGCCCCCTCAATTATTAGCCCTGCTGTTTATTTTTTCCACCCATTTCTGTTTAACGCAGAATTTTTTTCAACACATTTCTAAACATAATAGATTTAATAACTGATTTCTTTTATCTTTGCCATTATGACAGTAAGTAATATTTGACTAGATATTTTTTCAAGACACTTCTATACAGCTTAAAATGACATTTAAAGGCTTAACTAGGTTAATTAGGTTAGTTAGGCAGGTTAGGGTAATTAGGCAAGTTATTGTATAATGATGGTTTGCTCTGTAGACTATTGAAAAAAAATATAGCTTAAAAAGGCTAATAACTTTGACCTTAAAATGGTTTTTAAAAAATGTAAAACTTTTATTCTAGCCAAAATAAAACAAATAAAACTTTCTCCAGAAGAAAAAATATTATCAGACATACTGTGTATTATCCCTGCGTTTGCGTGGGTTTCCCCCACAGTCCAAAGACATGCTGTACAGGTGAATTGGGTAGGCTAAATTGTCCGTAGTGTATGAGTGTAAATGAGTGTGTGTGGATGTTTCCCAGAGATGGGTTGCGGCTGGAAGGGCATCCGCTGCATAAAAACGTGCTGGATAAGTTCATTCAGCTGTGGCGACCCTGGATTAATAAAGGGACTAAGCCAAAAAGTAAATGAATGAATGAATATTGTAAAAAAATGTCCTTGCTCTGTTAAACATAATTTAAGGAAATATTTTAAAAAAGAAAAAGAAATTCAAAGGGGCGCTAATAATTCTGACTTCAACTGTATATCTCTTAAAGCAGCGCAAATGTTTGTGCATGCTGTGATATTATCACATATGTCTTATTGTGCATTAATCTGGGGTCAAGCTACTCAGTCGGTTGTTAAGCTTGTAATGTCACTTTACGAACTTTAAAAGTAATGGATCAGAAATCAATAAAATGGCATCACTGTCAAATTCTTAAAAAATATCACTTGTTAAGTTTTGATGTTTTTTTTAAGTTTTCATTTTTTAAAACCATGTTTAGGTGTATACATGGTCTTTTCCCTAAAGTAGTCTGTAAGTTGGTATTTAAATTCAGCAGTGATAGGGCAAAGACTAGAGGGGCAGTAAGTGGGAATTGTAGAATCCGCAGATGCAGAACCACTTTGGGTCAGTCATCCTTTTCAGTAAAAAATTCACATTTATGAAATGCCATGCCTGTTGATTTAAAAATACAATCAGAACTCCCAGTTTTTTTCTGTAAATTTGAAAGAATGGTTGAAATCTTTACAGCAATGTGAACATTAAGTATTCTTTCAGGTTGGTCAGGTTTACATTTCTCTTAAGTATGCAGATAGACTTACATTTTATGTTTGTGGCTTTGTATATACTGTACATATTTGTTGTATTGTGTTTTTTTTTTGTTTTAGTTTTTTTTAACATTTTTTAATGTAAAGCCTAACCAGGGACGAGGGCTGCGAATTAGCTTTATGCTATATGCTCTATGTACACAACATCAGTTGTCTTTGTATAACAATCTGAAGTGTATTGTCTCTGTTAAATAAACAAGCAAATAAAAAAACTTTTTTTTTTTGTCAAGTTAAGTGGTTGTAAACTATTTATTTGGGCTGAATTCAAACAAACAAATTTAGTTGAACATTACTAAATTTAATTAGTTTAAATTAAACATATAAATTGTTTGCTACAATTTTGCAGAAATCTTTTTTTTCAGTGTATAGTACATAATAAATGCCATACATATATTAATAAAAGTAAAAAGATATAAATAAATATAAACATAATATAATAAAAGCCATTTCACTCCCTTACAATATCATCATAATCAGTCTAATGACTTTAAAAATACACACAAAAAAAATGTTTTTGCTGCTTGTTCAAACTACTTATTTAAAAAGACAATTTTTAAGGTTTTTGGGGGACAACTTAATTGTTTTATGTTCAATGCACTTTAATTTGTAAATACTATTAAGTTAATTTAATCGATTTGTGTTGGGACAACATGAAGTAATTGTGTGGAACCCTGTATTTTTAACATTGTAGAGCTATTTAAGTCATCTGCTAAAATTGCGTTTATATAGCAGTCAAATTCTTTCAATATCATGCAGCCCTAGTTAAAATGGACCTTATAATTCAACTTACGATATGAACTCAAACAAATAAAATGTATAAGTAATATCTGTTACACAAGCAATAACATCACACAAGCATGAGTGCCACTTTCCTAAATATCAGCTATGTGTGAATGCAAATAACTTTGATTTTATGAAACAATTCAGCAAACAACACATTAATATTGAGTGAATTATATTTTACACACATATTGTCTGTTTTTCTTTTCATTTCACCAACAAAAATAGCCCAATCAAAGGGCACATTTGTGTGTCTCCAAGCAAGACATTGAATCAATGTTTCGAGAAAAGACCTACAGTATTCATAGACAGTACCTTGCTGGCATAGTTGAACAGACATTTTAAAGGTCCCATTAAATTAAAATAAAGTTTTTTAGATGTTAATATTATTAATCTTTAGGATATCTCAAAGCTATTGTGCTCCAAAACAGTGGCAAAATTCACATTTAGAAGATATAAAACTAATATAAACATGTAAAGCTTGTAGTTTGTAACTTCCGCCCAAACGGATCCACACTACAGTTTTTCATCACATCATAACCAATCAGATGTTCTCTAGTGTCTGACATGCCTTGCCCCCTTTAAGATGCTTCTCATTTGCTTTCATTTAAAGCACTTGAGCTCAAGCACTGAGATTTCTGGGATCAGTTGATCTTTTTAAAAAGCATTTAAAGACACATCTTTTTGGTCAAGCTTTTAAATTAACAGTATTAGTGTTTCTGTATTTGGATTTTTAACTTGTTTTAATATGTTTTCTTTTATTGTTATGAGTTCTTTTACTTGTTTTCGCTTATTGTAAAGCACTTTGTGACTCAATGTCTGGGAAAGGTGCTATATAAACAAACCTTTACTTATCACTCTCGCTGGCAAAGCGGTGATAAAACAAAACACTATTGGCTGTTTTTTTTAAAGGGGAGGGGCTACTCTATGTCCCACCCTCTCATCATTTTTCAGTTGAGATTACACCCAACATTGAATAAAAATGCACATTTCAAAGCACTTGACGGGATTTTTAAGTGGGCAGTGGTCCATGTAGAGTAAAAAGACCACCTTAGATAATTATAATATGACAATGCTTGAATCGAGATACTATTAAAATCTAGAGTTAAAAAAAAATTAAATATTAAAAAAATAATCTTTACAGTTCTCCTCAATGCATATTTAAAGATAAAATGAAGTTTTAATATACAGTAAGAAATTTACTAATTATCTTCTTGGAATAGGATCATTCATATTTGAATGATTTTTGACATAAAATGAAGCTGAACTGAAGCTAAGCAGGGCTGAGCCTGGTCAGTACCTGGATGGGAGACCACATGGAAAAACTAGGTTGCTGCTGGAAGTGGCGTTAGAGAGGCCAGCAGGGGGCGCTCAACCTGCGGTCTGTGTGAGTCCTAATGGACACTATACTGTCAGAGTGCGCCATCTTTCGGATGAGACGTTAAACCAAGGTCCTGGCTCTGTGGTAAAAATCGTCCCTTACGTTTATGGCCTCCCAATCGATCCCATCCACTGAATTCGCTCTATCACTGTCTCTCCACTCCACCTATAGCTGGTGTGTGATGAGCGTACTGGCGCCGTTGTCCTGTGGCTGCCGTTACATCATCCAAGTGGATGCTGCACACTGGTGGTGGTGTGGAGAGACCCCCCCCCCTCCCCCATGATTGTGAAGTGCTTTGGGTGTACACAATAAATGTGCGCTTTATAAATACACATTACATTATATTACATAAAATGGTATCATTTTGACCCATACAATGTGTTTGTTGGCTATTGCAACATAAGACAACATAAGGTTTTGTTGTCCAAAATATTACATATTGCAAAAATCAAAAGATTTATCACAGTTGCTTTTAGTCTATTCCGAAGCAGTAATATACAAATAGGTTTAAGTCCTAAACAGTTTCAAATCTCCCTTTCCATTAAGAGGCAATATTTTCAGTAGCGGCGGCAAGACAAAACTCTATTTCAAAATGCAACTCATTCTGGATTAAAACAGCATGATGCTTGGAGACGCTCATATACTGTACATGTCCCAGCTGTGTTTGTTTGAAACAGTTTTCATTAATGGAATGGAGAAAAAAACATACTTTATTGACAGTATTATGACTAAAATAAAATATAAATAAACAACTTGTTTTTTGACCTGTTGTATAAAGTGAGTACCACATTTGTAATCATGCTGATAGACTATCTGAGAAAAATAAAACAGCTGTTATGCGATATTTTGTTTAACAAGGAAAGTTTGCTCGCAGAAATATGACATACGGGTAGTTCACCACTGAAAGACTCCATTCAGTTTGATGAAAATGTGCCATATACTTGAAATTTCTATGCACTTTTGCATAGACACTATGCACTTTTGCATAACATGTTTTAATGGCATGTTTATTTATCTATAATCAACCTATACCAAGTCAATGTACCAATACAAAAACACAGTATTGAGATACAATTTTTTTGTTGTCATAATTGCACACCCCTACTTATACCCCTGCCTTTGTTTTCATTTATTTATTATTTACTTGTTTAACCAGTAAAGTCCCAGTGAGATACAATATCTCTTCTACCAGTGAGTCCTGATCAAGACAGGCAGCAGATGAGAGTTACAAAAAAACCCCCAAAAAACTAATATTACAACACACAGACAGACACAAAAATAATATAACCCATAATCAATTATAAAACATTTGGACTGTTCTAAATGAGGTGTGAACCTACACTGGTCTCACGATTCGGTTCGGTTATGATTATCATGCCATCGATTCGGTACAATTCGATATCTCGGTGCATCGACGATGCTTTCCATACACAGTTTTATATTTTCTTCACAGCACAACATTTCTTGTACTAAAATGTATAAATATATTTATATTTATATACTATTTGTAATACAATTTTGTCCTTTAAAACAAACAATCAGATATATAAACTACCTTTAAAAACTCAAGTACATGCACAGAACAATAAGCATTTATAGCAATAAACAAATGTAAATATCCCACTCGCTTTCTGAGCCTTGTCTAGTGAGTTCTTTCACCCAATGACTGGTCATGCGCTCAACAGAAAGGGCTGCGATTGGCTCTAACGATGTTCACCGATGAGTGGCACTGATAAATTCAATTCATCTTTATTTGTATAGCGCTTATACAATGTAGATTGTGTCAAAGCAGCTTCACATGGAAGTTTATAGTGAATTGAAACTGTCAGTGTTTAAGTTCAGTTTAGTTTAGCTCAGGTCAGTGTGGGTTAATAATTACTACTGAGAGTCCAAACACTGAAGAGCAATTCCATCGATCCGCAGCTCTACAGATCCCGAACCATGCAAGCCAGAGGCGACAGCGGTGAGGAAAAAACTTCACCAATTGGCGAAAGTGAAGAATTAAAAAAAACCTTGAGAGAAACCAGGCTCAGTTGGGCACGACCATTTCTCCTATGGCCAAACGTAAATGACAGGGGCGATCAAACTGATCCATGATAGACGCTGTGGAGAAAACTCGCTCTGCAGACACGCTCGTGTATCGCAGACACGTATCGCTGTAACAGCCGAGAGGAGAGGAAACTTTACCTCACGCCAGCAGGTCCACAGTGAGAGAGCATGAAAGAGAGAAACGGAGTTTACTTTTAGTTTGTCTAGAACAGTGAAATAGGGACTTCTGCTGTTCAGTGTCAGTGAAAGGCTGTCCAGCAAACACACACGCAGTAAATTGTGCACAGTTTCTGCATTTTTAAAAAGTTGGAGCGTTTTAAATACTCGCGCTTGCCTCCCCCGCCATAGTAAGCTACCGCAATATAGCGTATATGAAATAAATGACGTCCGTACACAATAACCGGTTATGATTATAACTAAACCGATACCAAATTGTCCGCGTCTGCATCGCGGTGCACAGAAGAAACAATTAACGTTGACACCCCTACTAAATAGACCTTAAATATTTATGAATATAGCGATAGATGGTACAGATTTCATATTTCACCTAACTCTGTGTGAAAAAATGGCACCTTAAAAAAAAAGTACTTTAGATAAAGAATAACTGTAACAAGTACCATGAATTATTTACCTCCTTTATGTTTTATTTAAAATCAGTCAGACTTTCATAGGTTAAAATGTATCTAAGACTAAAATTGCTGCGTTTTCATTTACAAAGCTGCAATCTCTCGAAGTTTTATTTGTCAGACACTTATGTCTAATTTAAAGGCTCAATAAGTATACAAATCAGTGTTGAGAGCAGCTAACTACAAGTACACTATAAAAATGCAGGGTTCCACATAATTCATGTTGCCCCAACACAAGTTAACTTAACAAATTTAGGTGGATTGAACAAAAACAACTAAGTTGTCCCAAAAATTTTCAAGAATTGTGTTGATTCAGCTCATTTTAAATAAGTAATTTGAACAAGCAGCAAAATATTTTTGAGTGTAGCTATGCTGCTAGCTTAGCTGCAACTAAGTTAACACATACAGTACAGTAAACGTTACTGTTAACACAACGTAAAACATAAAACATTTTTATGTGTTGATCTAAAAACACAGTGATGTTATAATTTACCTTGTGACCTACAGTATATCAATAGCAATTTAGCTTTTAGTCCAACTTTACTTCCTACTAAACATGGTTTCTGCCAGCACCGTCAACTTGATTTTCATTTGCTGCAGAATACAAAAATTCTCATGATTTTATCCTCATTTACAGCATCATTAAGCTAAATCTTAATTATTGTCAGCAAATGGTAATACCAAACATTTACAAAGTGATGTAATACTTTTGAAAATCACAATCACAGTATAAATATCCATACCTAACATCAGATGGCCAGAAATGTGATTCCTTTATTATAAATAGTTAAAATACTAGTGTCTGTGATGCAGCACGTCCAGGGACTGTTGTGTACACATGATGTTAGATGTAATTCACTGTGTGATATGACTAAAAAGTGGTCATAAACGAGTAGTTTATCAATTAAATTGAGTAGCAGTTTGAACCTGGAAACAGTATTTCATACGTCTCGACTTCACAAGAGGATAATGTTTTGAATGAGCAAGCTCCAGCAGCTATAGTCTTACTATGCCTTTAAGATAAGTAATCAAATGATAAAATTAAATCAAATTGGTTGGAGTCTATAAAATAAGACACAGCTATAGACTTAACACAGCTTATAGACTTATAGTCAGGAATTAACTAATTAAAAACATTCAAGTAACCACTTTAAACTCACCTACAGCTCACAACACCCTAGAATTGTTTTGCATGAATAAGCGCTACAGGATTTTTTTCTGTTACTTTTCCCTGACTGTTCGGTTGCTGTTGAAAAAATGGTAATATAGTAATTAGCAATTTTCCAGTGATTATAAGTTGATTAGCTTAACAAATGGCAGCAGTTTTCTGCAATCACATCAAAGAAAAACAATTCAGCACTACGCAGTAGGAGCAATTTCTTGTGCAGCTTCATTTCACAAAGCAAATGCCATTGTTAATCCCATTTGAAAAAAAAATGTGTGCAAATAATCTACCTGATTAAAGCTTTACTATCAGGAGGCTTCTTGTCTGCAAACCTGTCAGATTTATTTGCATAGTTAAACTTCACCTAAGAAGACGAAACATACTGTTACTGGTCTAAACAAAACAGCTATCAAATGATAAAATAAATCATCAATATTATTAATAATTAAAGGTGAAGTCGGTTTCATCTCACCGTTTCTTAAACATTTTCTTCAGTGGCACATAAATGACTTGCTGTCTGTTAAACAACCTGCTGGAAAACAATTAAGAAATCAAACATGACAAAACAAGACATATAATGAGACAGAATAAATTAAATGTGGCATCCATTAGGTTGTTGTGTGTTGTTAGAGTACATACAAATTTAACACAACAAACCACACACACAATTGAACATATATACAGACCCCCTAGTAGCTGAATCCAACGCAAAATCAACAAAAAGTCTTGAAAAAACTTCATTTAAATGCAAAATGATTGCAATTTTTTTTAAATCTCACAAAACATCCAATTCTAAACCATATAATCAAATTATATTTATTTCAGTGTGCAATTAATAGTTTTTCGTGACTTATAGACATTGCATATGCAGCGCACACAATGTATTTGAGTGTCTTTTGAATAATGTCGTCTCACCTGTGTCCTCACAATACTAACATTACACGAGAGAGGGTGGAAATTGTTTTGCAGCCTATGCAGCAAGCAGATGTGAATGAAGCGTCAAGCGCGAGTGATTTAAGCCTCATTCATATTATGAGCAACTCATGATGGCAATATATATATATATATATTAGGGCTGTCAAAAGTATTGTGTTAACGCACGCGATTAATTCAAAATATTTAACGCGTAAAAAAACACATTTAACGCAGTTGCAGTTTTTTTCCTGTTGTGGCCGACGTGTGTTCAGGGCCGGCGTGTCCATAGAGGCGACCTAGGCGGCCCCCATGGGCGGAAGAATAGTAAGCGAAGCCCCCGGTCCTCACTTTCATCAGCGACACCCGCCCACCCCCACCCTCCCGGTCCTCACTTTCATCCACAAACCGGTCATTTTCTTTTTTACTCTTGGCTTGAGGGCGGTGTGATTGCTGTCCACCTAGAGCTCCAGTTCAGCTTGCTCCGGCCCTGCATGTGTTTTATGTGCAAAGAAATATGGATAAGACCAAGGAAGCGCTTTTAGAAGGAAGGTTTTAGTATAAAACAATTAAGGTCGCATCACCTGAAGAAAGTGCGCTGTACTGCGCAATCTCTCTCTCTCTCTCTGTGTGTGTGTGTGTGTGTGAGTTGTCCCCTGATAATGTCAATAGACTGTGTGTGTGTGTTGTCTCCTGATAATGTCAATAGACTGGACTGTCTTAGCAACTGGCTAAATGTTAAGGTTAACTAAGCAAATTTGTTTCTACTTTATAATTATGTTCTCACCTCGCAATACAACTTTACAATGAGTACAATTGTTTGTTTTCAATACTTTATTATTATTATTATTATTATTTTCCAATTTCCATATTTGCAATGCCTGTATTTTGGATTTTTTTTTTGATTCATGATTAATCACAAAAAAAGTGTGATTAATTAGTTAATTTTTTTTATCAATTGACAGCCCTAATATATATATATATATATATTAGGGGTAAAACGGATTACTGTTGATCCATGATCCGTCACAACTCACGGTTCGGAATGCACGTCACCCGCAGATTAAAAATTTATTTTGAAATTGTTGGTAAATCCAACAATTATAACCATATATATATAATTTTTTATAATTATATATAATTTTTCTACAAATTTCAGGGAAAATCTGTCATTTTTATTGTAAAAATCCCCCAAAAATTGTGAAAAACTAGGGGGTCTGATTATAGCAATAAAGTGCAATGTTTAAAGAATGAAAGTCAACATTAGCATAATTCAACATTATTACACTATTTTAATATCACTTCTAGGCAAAGTATCAAGCAAGTGTAAATGAGTCTAAATCTGCATTATGAGAGTTATGCAAATGACAGATCGATGTGCAAATAGATTTATTCAGACGAAAGTCAAATCTACCTGTAAATACAAATTCATACTCGTCTACAATCTAAACACAGCCCATCTACTCTTGACACTGAAATATCCAACGGTGTGTCTTGGATCTGGATGTTGTTGTCTACATTCAAGTGAGACGTTGATGCACACAGACATGGCCTTCTCCACCGAGGCTAATATGAAATATGAATATGCTAGTTTTCCGTAGACATTAATGAGGTTAAAAACAAACAGCAAATTTGAATATTTCTTGAGAGTGTAAACAAGAGCGCCTGTCCGGATACATCTAAAATGTGTAGAGGCAGACGTGGAGCATATGACAAGACTGACCTTATAAAAACTGCTTCTCTTTTCTAAAGCCACAATATATTCTTTATTATGTTCAAACAAACCCGATACTGTAAATAACCTGAAGTATGTTAGCCTCACGTCTCTTCTGACACAGCGGTGCGCTGAAAACACAGCAAAGAAATGTGGTCCAGTTAACATTTGGTCATACGACAGTTTTATGTTTGTATTCAAATGAGAATCAAAATCACATCTGAGATGAATTCATATTTTCACATTCACTGTAAACATATACTCTCATTCACATCAAAAATCAAAAAGAACAACTCTAAAAGTTTGACCATTGAGAAGATTAACATGCTGTTATCTTTTTTTCCTTTTAAATATATACGCAATTAAATCACATTAATAAATTAATTCCACATGTATTAACGATTCCAAAAATAAAAGAAACTAATAGTAAAACATATTAAAACTAGGAAATTTCATACATAAATATAATATTGCAACCTGATATTGTGCATATCGCTGGAACGACCATTATAATTCAAAACAACCAAAAATATTCGTGAAGTATGAGTGTGTCGTTGGATTCTACAGGAAGTGATGTGTTTGTGTGTTTCGAGGCATATAAAAACTGTTAATAATTCCA
>CAIGQZ010033037.1:5320702-5333895 GCA_903798205.1 Danio tinwini
TATATATATATATATATATATTTGCATTGACATCATTAGTTGGTGTGGGCTTTAACACAGTCTACACCTTCTTTGAGCCCCTTACGATCACAAAAACCTCCAAAACAAACAGTAGGCTATACCTCTTATTCTGTCACTTCCTTGCATCTCTTTTCCCAGCACTCTGAAATATGCTTTGCACACCTTTTCCCCCCAAATATTTGGCAGTGTATAAAATGGTGTAAAAATCGACTATCACTTTTTTCAGTATATTCTAGACAACTATAGAAATATGCTCAAGATGATCAAATTGAGAAGAACGAACATCGACACTTACTACACTGTTGTGCGGTGAGCAGAGGAGTGCCTTCCTGCGTTTGCGCTCTGCATGCAGGCAGACAGATTTAAGGGCGGGGAGGGTTGAAGACTATTTCCCTCTCCGTGTCTTCAGAGACACAAACAAGTCGCAGGCCTTGTGTGCACCATGTTTTCCTGCTCTGAAATTCTCTAACCTACTTGATTTCAGAGATTTCCCCCGAGACTAATCGTTCAGGTAGTGCATTTTGTCACAGTTCAGGCTGGAATGGAAATCTAATCTTTGAACTCTGAGCAGTCTTTGTGGATCGTGCCTCAGTGCAGCTTTTACATCCAAATGCATTTGTACATGCATTTAGAAGCCGTTCAAACAGTGTAACAGATGTTCTGCCACCTTTCCAAAAATCCAATCAGCTCTGAATCTGCTAAGCAATAATTTATTTCAGAGCATGTCATTGTGTGCAAGAGCACACCTGTCATTTATGCTATTCCATTATCTGTGGTAATATATATATATTTTTGATCAACAGAGTTTCTATTATTATACCTAATGCTGTCCTTGCTATCATTAGTGCCTCTTGCATGTGCATGTGTATTCTGTGAGTGTAAAAGTGCAGAGTGTGGATATTCACGTATGTTTTTATTTATTCAATTTTTTGGTTGCTCGTGTTGCGTGAAAAAAAGGAAACTCTTTGGAGCTGCCCCTGTACTTCCAAGCAGCTTTTGCTGCTCTTCCTTCGCTCGAAGGCGCAAGAGCGTCCTGCCAACCGTTTGTGATGTTTTCTGGAAGACACAGAGCTGCCGCTCGACTAGAGGGGAGGACCTGATGTAAAGTTGAACTCTGACTTCAGTTCAGACAGATAAGTCCAAGAAGGGAAACAAAATATATTCCAAACTTGCTTGCCTCACAGTCATAAAGCTTTACAGAGTTCCACGGGTTAAGCTGGGTTTTATCCTGGTGGTGGTATCCATGCATGTCTTTTTTCACAGTCTCTCAGACCACCTGCTGCTCTCTGTATCAGACATCAGACTCGATGCTCGGCATCCTCTTGTAGACTCGCCGAGCTCCCCCGGCGCTCATTGCCCTTGGGGCGGTGTACGTGCCGATAGGAGGAGGGGCTACATAAGGCATGACATGCTCGGAGTAATAGATGTCAGGGGTCGGCATCCCCATGCTGAGCACACTGCCATCAGCCTGGCCTAATGTGAGCGGCACCAGCTGCTTATAAATGTCTGTGGAGCTGCGGCCGTGAGCTAGACGCTGGTCGTCTCGGAGCGTCTGGAGAAAGGGGTTTTCTGTCGGGCGTGCTGGATACATGGACTTGCTGCGACGGCCGATGCCGAGCCCACTGACACCCACCCCACTGAGTGTGTGGTTAAGGTGCACTGGCTGAGTTTTCAGGGGCTTGTCTGGCATCAGAGTCGCCGAGGGAATGTTGGCATACGGCGTGTTGTCTTGCAGGCTGACCCGCCGAGAGGAGCTCTTCTGCGGCAGGTTCTCATACGAGTGCTGGCGGATGATTACGTCCTCATTCTGGTAGTGACTAATGAGACCGTCGCCCTCTTGGTCACTCTGAGGAAGATAGGCTGTGAAGGAAGCATCAGGCTGGGGAAGAAAAGGAGAGAAGGCCCTGTCAACACTTCCACCTCCAGTGCCCCGACCATCTGGATGGAGAAACTGATCTTCACTGATGTCATACAGGTTGCCAGAGTGCAGGCAGGCATCGCAGCGGTACTGAGGGGACCGTACAGTGTAAAGCCCAGAATAACTGGAAACTTTCGACAAGCAGCTACGGCAGTGTGTCTGTCGTGGATCCTGAGTAGAAGCAGGCCCGCCGGCAATGCTCCCCGCCCCTCCGGGCTTTCCATAAGTGTTGTATTTCTTATCCTTAGCGACAGCGGTTTGCATCACGTCTGGTTCATGGGCCTGCGAGAGCAGACTGCTGCTGAGCTGCAGGATTGGCTGCTGCTCTGAGGAAGAGGACGGACGATGCTTGTTGTCACGGTGATCGCTGAAGATGTCAGGATAGTGCAATCCGTGCTCCTGGTCAATAGAGTCAATGGAGTAAATCTGACTCCCCTGGCTGCTCTGAGAGTAGATGTGAGCACTGTGGTTGCTTTGCTGGCTGGGCTGGCTCCGCAAAGTCGAAAGCTCCACGTCACTCGGGTCCCGCGGTAAGCGGTTCCGTTTTCGAATTGTTTCTTTTAACTTGTGTTGTTTCTGCAAGTCCACTCGGGCAGAGCAGTCTGAAATATCAATAGAAGGAGCCTCTTCAGGCAGGTAGCGCTGACTCTTCATGGGTAGGGTCTCAGCTGCCTGTGGGGCAGATGGCGGGGAATTATCCTCAGGTCCTTGGTTCTGCCGTAGGGTCTCCACAGACTTTTTCCACAGAGCTCGTGGCTTGGAGGCAGGAGGCCGCATGGTCTCACCTCCACCTGCCGAGCCACCATTTCCAGCAACACCCGGCTGAGCATCCGTCAAGCTCAGGGCACGCTGGCCTGGCAGCAGAGTGTTGTTAAGAGGCTCTTTGAGGCGGTTGCTGAGCATGGTGCTGGTGTTGCTGTAGGGCGCATTTTTCGGAGCGAGGTTGTTGCCTTTTCCTCCACCCATTAATTCCAGCAACCCCGATGTAGGAGGGAGAATGCTACTCATGGGGCGTTTAGGCGAAGTAACTCCAAGGGTGGTGATCTCTTTAGCCGATTTAAGGAGGTGTAACATGTTGGCCTGAGGGCTGAAGTCCAATTCAGGAGCTTTCTTCAACTCGATATGGACACCGTGAATACAGCTCCAAATCCCCTATAGGTGGAATGGAGATGGAAAGGTTAACAGAGTGGAAGCTAACACCAAAAAGTATATATTAGCACAATTTTTCTCAATCTAGTCTTGCTGTATTGTTTCTTGTCTCTGAAACTCTATAAACCGATGGAATAAAGTAATATATCCTGCTGTGATAAACAACCGCACCCTGTAACTTTATTCTAGAGACGGGGGCTTGTGCTATTAAATTCTGTTATATAAGTGCTTTCTTATTTCACAGCAAAAAAATGTGTTTGTCAGCAAATAAGCAGAAATCCCTGCACTGTTGATGGTAAACATGGCGGTGAACAGCCACCATGACATGTTAATATGTCAAGATTGAGCAGATAATGGTGGCCTTCAGCATTGGAATCTCTTTAGTTAATTTAGCATAGTGTTTCTGCAACATACCCTGCTGATAGTGAAGAGGATTCCTGGCCGACCAGAACAGAGACCAGTGAAACAGTAACGTAGCCTCCAGTAGAAGAGGTGCTCCCAGACAAAAGTAATTAGCGAGAGAGCCATGGCCGCCGCGAGCATATAGAACACACCAGCCATATTATCCACATCCAGCTGACTGCTCATCACTTCATTCTTCTCATTATGACAGATACCAGTCAGCCACTGGGCCTCCAGCTCCTCCATCTCACCTAACACACAAAACAACATCACACAGTTAATGCTTATGCATAGACTCAGGAAAAAAAAAACAGGCTGACATGCTGGCTCTGCACCAACACTAGTGTGCTGTTTACCTGGGCAGAGTTTTTAAGCATTTTAGGCAATGCAAAGACTGAATTATGTTGCCTTGTGACACATCTTATAAAATAAATTAAAATAATTAATATATATATACCGCCAGCATGTTTTACACAGGGGATGCCCTTCCAGCCGCAACCCAGTACTGAGAAACACCCATACACTCTATTCACACACACTCATACACTACAGCCAATTTTGTTTACCCAATTTACCTGTAGCGCATATGTTTGGACTGTGGGGGAAACCGGAGCACCCGGAGGAAACCCATGCGAACAGGGGAGAAACATGCAAACTCAACACAGAAATGCCAACTGGCCTAGCCATGACTCAAACCAGCAATCTTCTTGCTGTGTAATGACAGTGCTGACCACTGAGCCACTGTGCCATCCGACTATAGAAAAGTTTAATCCAAATAAATAATTTTAGCCATTATTTCTCATCTCTCTGGAATAAAACAACAATCTATGGTCAAATTATTTTCAGAATGGCCGCTAAATTGCAAATCTGACTGCTGTTCCACGCTATCAATCTCCAACACTATAATAGATTGGACTGTTAGGCTATGTTCACACTGCATGGCTTAGTGCTCAAATCTGATTTTTTTTCAGATCTGATATTTTTGCATAGCTGTTCACACTGTTGTTATAAATGTGGCCAATATCAGATTTCCAGTGTGAAGAGATCATGGTCTTAAGCTGACCTGCATGCGCAAACGTACAACTACGCACAGCACAAAATGTCTAATTATACACACAATGTGTGTACGGTATGAAGTGAATAAAGCCTGTTGTCAGATTATGTTTAATATGATTATTGGCTTTTTCACAGGCAACCACTGTGTTTTTATGAACTGTAAATGGTTGCTTTTCTAGTACTAATGTGCATGTCAATGTTTGAAATCTAAAATATGTGTTTTGTGATGATTTGTTATTAATGAGAAGTGCGATACGCGTCTCATTGACCACCAGTATGTGGTAAACTCATCAAGGGTTAATGAGCAGCCGCAGATTGAACTGTAAAGGCAGGGCTAACACCTGGTGTTACAAATTGTATTGTTTGCAGAGTCTGATAACCTAGCCTACTGTTAATTCATGTTAGGATAAGATCAACTTTATTTGTCTGCAAGAAGAAATTTGTCTTTGGCAAAAAGGTGCTACAACATTGCTCCAAGCAGACAATAAAATAAATAAAACAAACAAAACAATTACGAACATACATTGTTTACAAAATAAGACCATTCATAAATATATAAATATGAAATATATAAAGCACAGAACACAGTCAGGTGCTAATGTACTACAGGTGCATTGTTCTTGGTAGAATTTAACAGTTTTATCGAGGTAGGAACAAACGAAAGCTTCAATCTATTGGTCTTACACATTGGCATTCTTAGTCTTTTTCCTGATGGTAGCAGCTGATATTCACTGAAAAGAGGATGTTTGGAATCAGCACTAATATTTATTGCTCTTCTCATGATTGCCTGTTCATATATAGTCTGTATGGGCTCGTATTGTTTTATTTCTATGATTTAGCTGTTTTTTAATATTAGCCTATTTTTATTTTTCAATTGAACAGACAGATTTCAAAACCAGACTGTGGTTCCATAGCGAATAAGACTTTCAAACATAGCTCGGTAAAGTCAAGCAAGATATTGCTACCCACCCCATACAATCTCAGCCTTCTAAAAAAATAAAGCCTCTGTTGTAAGTTGTCATTGCTGTCAATATGTGTTCTCCAACAAAAACACTGTCCATACAGAACCCCAGGTAGCTGTAAGATGTAACTTGCTGTATCACTGTGTCTTTAATGATCACAGGCCTATGTTCAGATACACTTCTTGGGTCAAAGACCATTTTTTGTGCCTTTTTTAATTTGTTATAAACAACATAGGCTGTATCAAGTCAAAACTCAAAGTGAATCTGAAACTTTGCCTATCGTCATATGTCCTTAACAACAACAAATTTTTTTTTTAAAAGAGCATTAACGTATGTAATGCATTAACTATTTATGTGAAAGATAGCTATTTCATGTAGGCACATGTATTTTATTCTTTTTCATTTATTCATTTTCTTTTCGACTTAGTCACTTTATCAATCTGGGGTCGCCACGGCGGAATGAACCGCCAACTTATCCAGCATTTGTTTTACACAGCGGATGCCCTTCCAGCTGCAACCCATCACTGGGAAACATCCATACACACTCATTCACACGCATAAGACTGATTCCTGTGATGCTCCAAGAACAGACGTGTATTCACGGAGGTCCAGCTACTGCGCCTAGACTGCAGCTCTGCACAAGACGTTTGGCCATAGGAGAAATGGTCGTGCCCAACTGAGCCTGGTTTCTCTCGAGGTTTTTTAAATTCTTCACTTTCGCCAATTGGTGAAGTTTTTTCCTCACCGCTGTCGCCACTGGCTTGCATGGTTCGGGATCTGTAGAGCTGCGCATCGATGGAATTGCTCCTCAGTGTTTGGACTCTCAGTAGTGATTATTAAACCACACTGAACTGAGCTGAACTGAACTTAAACACTGAAAACTGAACTGACACTGTTTCAATTCACTATAAACTTCCATGTGAAGCTGCTTTGACACAATCTACATTGTATAAGCGCTATACAAATAAAGATGAATTGAACATACACTACGGACAATTTAGCTTACCCAATTCACCTATACCACATGTTTTTGGACTTGTTGGGGAAACTGGAGCACCCGGAGGAAACCCACGCAAACACGAGGAGAACATGCAAACTCCATACAGAAATGCCAACTGACCCAGCTGGGACTTGAACCAGCAACCTTCTTGCTGTGAGGCGATTGTGCTACCCACTGCACCACCATGCTGTCCCTTTATTCTTTTTTTATATGCAATTTTATTATGGTGGTATTTTTAATGAACAATCATTTTTTGGTTACAGGTTAATGGTTAGTTCAAAATAAACAACCTTAATTTTGGGGGTAAATCATTGTCCTGTGTGCTATTCTGCTATGCCGCTGAGAAGTAGAGGTTGTTTGCAGCACAAACCAATACAGGATAATGACGGGTGTCAATCAAAAATGATGTAAAAGTCACATGAATTCCAACATGACCGTTCACACTGCGGTCGGATTGCAAAACATAAGATCTGTATCTGATTTAATACCACATATGAAAGTGGCACAAATCAGAATTGAAAGATCAGATTCCATGCGGTTTGGGCTGTTCACACTGTCATGACAAAAACAGATCTGTGTCACGTGTAGGCAAAAAAACAAAAATCAGATTCGTGCTACATTTGCCAACAGTGTAAACGTAGCCTTATATACTAAAAAAAACACATATAGAAATAGTTCATGTCCTGGCAGAAAATGACTGGATTAAATATATATAAATAAATAAATATAAATATGAATTTTGATAATTAAATAGAAGTAAATATTCATAAAAAAACATGAATTAAATTTATAAATATATATATAAAAATACACAATTAGTAGATTTTTCCCCTGTGTAATTCACAGTATATTAATCATTCAAACAATAAATAAACAGTATTTAATTAAAAGTAATTTTTTTAATAAATGCTCATTTTTTTAACGAATAACATACTGTTAATTCGCTAGAGACACTACACACACATTTATTTTGTATTCAAATCTGCACTTGACTTTCAAGGTCAAATCTAATCTAATCAGGTCCTACACACTTCACGCTATTCCTGCTGCACATCTGGCTGAGTGTTAGCAAATGAGACCGCTATGCGGTGTGATAAATCAATTACTTATGAAGATCCGTTTAATTTTTGATGTGGCTAATTAAGTAGAGATCAAGGAATCTTACAATCTTTCGGGAATAGGGATTAAGAGAGTGTGTAATACAAAAAAATCTGACAATAAGTCAAATAAGTGCAAGGAAAAAACTTATACCATCTCCAATGATCCCAAGGATAGCAAGATCGACAAGCCGTTTCCAGTAGGATCCCTTCTGCATGGCAATGCCGTATCCTGTTGTGGCAAATATATAGCCACTGCCGATAGTTACAAGCTTACAGCCATCATCACGACCTGCCATATAGTTGAGCACAGCCGCATCGTATATAAAAGCATCCAGTTTACTGCAAAACCCAATAAAATCACAATCAGTGCTTTATGCATAAAGAAAATGACCATGCAACACCAAAAATAACTAAATATAAAAGCCATACCCCGTCTTGAGGCTGACCAGAGCATCCACCACTCCAGTTTGATGGTATTTCACCATGTACTGGTGCATGGCTGGGTAGTTTTTCCTGATGTTTCGCTCTGTGCTCCCATTAGGCACGGTCCCGAAGCGGAATGGTGGTGAATAGGAATATGGACTCTGAAACTAAAGACAGGGAAAAAATGTAATAAATTACATAAATATATCAATTGTGAGAACTGTGAGGGCGTCTTTAAGACACACATTGATAGAATCAATACAAACTCAAATACAGAAATATATCCTGGGAGGAAAAGCCTAGTAACCGGTGGAGTTCAGACACTCCATCTTGTAAATTTATAATGACATACGGATACAATATCCAAACCTAGTGAGCTGCCAGCTACAGAGCATACTGTAAAATAGGTTTTGTCAGGTAGCCTAAGAAAATGTGCTTTATGTGGTATCGTCTAAATTCACTGGCTTTATTCAGCCAGAGCAATAATTTATTATGACTGAATCAATGTACATGAGGTTACGGCAACATCTGAAATCAAACTGAAAAAGCTTACAACCGATTGCATTCATTCATTCATGGAAAGACTCACAATGGATTTGTGATGAACTCAGCAACAAATGATAGCAGAGATGGTAGACACGGCCGATGTTAGATGTCTATAAATGTATTTATTTATGTAGAAATTTATATGAAGTTACACATTTGTGTTAACAGGAATGTACAAACATGTATTTTCTAGGCAAATACAACAAAACTAAGAATTCTCATAAAGATTTATTTTTTCTATGCAAGATAACTACACTCACCGGCCACTTTATTAGGTACACCTGTCCAACTAATCGTTAACGCAAATTTCTAATCAGTCAAACACATAGCAGCAACTCATTGCATTTAGTCATGTAGACATGGGCTGTTTCTCAATATGCATTCTTCAGCAATCTTGCGTAATGCTTTAATGTTTAAATAATTAAAATACAAAACACATGAAGGTTATGTGACCATCAAGAAGAACGCAGCATCTCATTCCTCACAGGACGCCTTCTACGTTCTCGCGGTCTCCCTAGTTTGTTCTTCCAAGGTGACCTGGCAAGACTGGTCTTCAGAAGAACACAAGTCTGTTCTCTGCGTTCTTGTAATTGAGAAACAGCCATGGTCAAGACGATCTGCTGCAGTTCAAACCGAGCATCAGAACAGTGAAGGAAGATAATTTTAAGTGACTTTGAACGTGGCATGGCTGTTGGTTTCAGATGGGCTGGTCTGAGTATTTCAGAAACTACTAAATACTGGGATTTTCACGCACAACCATCTCTAGGGTTTACAGAGAAAAAGAGAAAATATCCAGTGAGCTGCAGTTCACTGTGGGCACAAATGCCTTGTTGATGCCAGAGGTCAAAGGGGAATGGTCAGACTGGTTTGAGCTGATAGAAAGGCAACAGTAACTCAAATATCCACTCGTTACAACCGAGGTCTGCAGAAGAGCATCTCTGAATGCACAACACGTCCAACCTTGTGGCAGATGGGCTACAGCAGCAGAAAACCACACCAGGTGCCACTCCTGTCAGCTAAGAACAGGAAACTGAGGCTACAATTTGCACAGGCTCATCATAAATGGACAATAGAAGACTGGAAAAATGTTGCCTGGTCTGACAAGTCTCGATTTCTGCTGCTACATTAGGATGGTAGTGTCAGAATTTGGTGTCAACATCATGAAAGCATCCTGCCTTGTATCAACGGTTTAGGCTGGTATTGGTGGTGGTGTAATGGTGTGGGAGATATTTTCTTGGCACACTTTGGGCCTATTAGTACCAATTGAGCATCATGTCAACGCCACAGCCTACCTGAGTGTTGTTGCTGACCATGTCCATCCCTTTATGACCACAGTGTACACATCTTCTGATGGCTACTTCCAGCAGGATAACGCGCCATGTCATAAAACGTGAATCATCTCAGGCTGGTTTATTGAACATAACAAAGATTTTACTGTACTCAAATGGCCTCCACAGTCACCAGAGGTCAATCCAATAGAGCACCTTTAGGATGTGGTGGAATGGGAGATTCGCATCATGGATGTGCAGCTGACAAATCTGCAACAACTGCGTTATGCTATCATGTCAATATGGACCAAAATCTCTGAGGAATATTCCCAGTACCTTGTTGAATCTATGCCATGAAAGATTAATGCAGTTCTGAAGGCAAAAGGGAGTCCAACTCAGTACTAGCAAGGTGTACCTAATAAATTGGCCAGTGAGTGTATATATTTTTAAAGAACTTAATACTTTTATTCACAGATCTAACGGTAATATAATCTTATTAAGATAACACGAATAGCTTTTTGAGCATCAAATCAGCACATTAGATGATTTCTAAAGGATCATGTGATTGGATATACAATAATTGATATTATAACACATTGTGGAAAACATTAGAGTCTTTCTAAATCATCAAATGACATGTAATGGCATAAAGTCACAGATATACATTCAAAAGGCAGCCCGCTACATTTCATGATACACAAAAATTACCTTTCGATCACTAAGGCCTGTGACTTGGTCCACAAACTCCTCTTGGATCATAAACGCAGCCAGGTTTGCAGTGTAGCTGGCCAGGAAGATCACAGCGAAAAAGGCCCATACAGACACAATAAATTTACTGGTGGTGCCTCTGGGATTCTGTACCGGGACGGAGTTGTTGAACACCAGACCCCACAGCAGCCAGACAGCCTTACCGATGGTGAAGGAAGGTCCATGAGGGTCTTTAGAAATTCATAATAAGAAAGAGATAAAGTTAGCGTGGAGGAGTGAGCAGGAAGTTACATAAGCTTTGTGGATCCACAGGTACTCAAGGTGCTTGCTGTTTAAATCTTTAATGACTTCAAGATTTTTAAATTTTAACTTCTTAGGAGGCCCTACACACAGAACACGTCTTTGTGTCTAAAAACACAATACAAAGCGCTCTGGAAGTGCAGTGTGGAACCATGTTGCTGTCATAAAAAAGATTTGTCAAGCCAACTTGCTACTGTTATTGGAAGTTTGCAGTGCTTGCCCCGCCTCAGAGTTCTTCTGATTGATCCACTGCTTTGGGACTGACATTGATAAGCATGCACGGTGCAAGTAAAAGTTTGCTTACTGTATATGCAAGGTACTGCAAAAGAAAATAGACACGAGCATAACAGTCAAACACAGTTTTTATGTTAACATTTACATATTTTATGGTGGTAAATGGTACATGCTTTTATCTAAAGTGATTGAGGATAAAAGAAGCACTTCAAATAATGCTTTGACAAGTCTGAGATATGGTCTATATGTGAAGTTTCACAAACTAATTTTGAGAGGAGCACGTGATATGATTGATCGAGGCTGGTCTCTCATCTGTAATCATTAGTAAGAATCAGATTATTCCAAACTCACTATAAATAGCCTGACTAACACTACTCCGTCATCTTCATTTTTTGAAGAATCCACCATCACTTTTCTCCTTTACCAGGGAGAGCCCTCAAGAACTACCTGATCTCGTACCCCTTTACATGCTCATTTACCAGGCGGGAGCCCTGGGCTCAGTTATCTTCTATTTACTTTATGAAAATAACCCACCATCCACGAAGTAGTCATTTTTTAGGAATGTTATAGATGTTTTAAGGCTGTAAAACCCCTCACTATATATTTTATTCACTTTTCTCAGACAGGCATTAACATTTTCACACTTTTCTCTCTTGTTTAAACACTCTCAAGTCTAGTATTATAGAGTGAAACCAAAGATCAAAACCTGTTGTCAGGCACAAACATTCATTGCTGTCAGCAAAAGATCCTTAAAGCTTTTGTGCGTATACTGTTGGCATCTAGTGTAATGTTCTTTTTCCTGCAGTCACTGATCCCCAAAGCTAAAGCAGACTCCATCCTTAAAGAGGGTCGCACACCGGATGCGTCGTGCACATGACAGTTGGAAGTAACACACACCGGACGCGCACATTGGAAAATTATTTAAAAATAAAATTCATGAAATTATTTAGATGGTGCTTTGTGGCACGGCATGATATGAACAGTGTCCTGAGTTGTAGCTGGGCTTCGCAGACAGCCACAGACCTTATGTTTATGCTAGATTTATGTTAATTTGGCAGGCTGAATGCATTCTGTACTGTACAGGAGACAAGGAGGAGATTGACTGACAGTGGTCTACAGCCAATCAGGATGCAGAACACAATGTATATACACACACACACACACACATTTGTTTTCCCTTGGAGCATTTGGAAAGGAGAGAGCATGTCCTATGGGTGGTTTGTCAAGCCCACTCACCTGAGTGATGCAGACTTAGAATAGTACAACATTTTCAAGTAGTAAAGCATATTTATAAGGTGTCTGGTGTAAATAGAGAGAAAAAATATGTTTACGTAGAACAACAACAGAGAAGTAGGGCTTTGCAGTGGAAACATGTGTTCTGTGTGAATGGCCCTTTATTCTGCATATTTCAGAGCATTTGAAAGCAGAGGACGATTGAATGTGTGGTTGAGGTTGAGCATCATACCTTTGCCCTGTGCTAAGTTTCTATTAAAACCAAGTGGACTGATGAATTCAAAAAGGAAAACGGCGATTGCTGTGACGATGAGTAACATGACAAACATCATAACCCACACTGAAGCGCTGAAAGGTTCTGAGGGAGGAGAGAGAAAAAAGAAAACACACGAGAGAAGGCTGAGATTACAAAAAAAGGGCAACAATAATTCCAGAGGGATTTCAAACATATTATTTGATGTAGTACCTAGAAACGCAGAGGGTGACACCGTCCCATTGCTTCGTGACACCATCACGCTGATGCCAGTTTCGACAAATGGAACGGAGAAGTCTATAGCCTCTGACCGCTCTTCATTTATGGTCAATGAGCCCACGGCCATTACAGCCTTTTTATAGACTACCTACAGAGCAGAGAAGAGAAACACATCAAGAAAAAAAAATAGACAGAGGGATATAACGATAGACAGGCAATATTTAGATAAAATGACAATAACAAGAAAAATATATAGAAAAAATAGACAGATAGATGAATAAAATAGAAAAAAATATAGATGGATAAATAGAAAAAAATTGATGGATAAATGGATGGATGAAGATAGGTAGGTTTGGATGGATGGATTCACGGATGAATGGATGGATACATGAATAGACAGA
>CAIGQZ010033037.1:5335300-5347260 GCA_903798205.1 Danio tinwini
TAAAGACTGTCCAATCAAACTTCACTGTATCTTAGTGTAAATTCATTTGTCAAGAGATGTCGTGTAAATAGTCTGAGTACTATCTATTTAACTGCTGTTTTTTTTAAATAGAAAATGTTTCCAGATCTGTTTAACCCTTATGTGTGCTGTTGGGGATGTTTTCATCCACTCTGGGGTGATTTTGAGTCTTAATTGAGCCACCTTTTCTGTGTTTCAGCTTGCAGAATGATTTTTGGTGACAAATCTTATTTTTACACATATTTTGAGAAAATGCTTTGAATTAAAAAAAAAAACCCTCAACAATACACTCTGGACAAATTTACTACACTTATGTTATGTTCGGGATGAAAACATGCACTAGATTAAACTGCTGTAAAAATGCATTACATAAATATTGTTTTCTACTTTTTTTGCATAAATCTGTTAATCAACCTCAGTCCTAATTAAAACTACTAACTTGCTTAGAAAATTACAGGATTTTAACTCTTTAAATGCAAAATTCCTAAATAATGTCACTGATTTGGTGGGCAAAATGACATATTTTCAATACACAAAGTAATTGTCGACTGATTTTTTTTATCAAAGTCTTAGACGTGAAACAGCATTGATGGACAACATTGTATAGTTTTTTATTCACTCATTTTTTTCTCCCTAATTCACTGTTGGTGGCTGTTTTTTTTTTTTTGTTCTGTTGACTTCCATTATAACCACTTTTTTTATCACAAAACCATGACACCATATAATCATGTATTTTTGGTTGTTGGTGGTTTTCCCTGTTGGGAAAAGGTAAAATTTGTAATTTTTACTGTTGACTATCAGTTGGCACCATTAACCCTGTGCAAAAAAGCGTAGTTTCTAAATCTTTATGGAGTATAACAGCAAATTAAAGTGCATCTCAGCTCTCAGAACTACATGGAGTAAACAAAAACAAAGACTGTGTATTTATGCACCATCAAATGTGGTCATAATGGAAGTCAATGGGGTAAAAACAGCCACCAACAGTAAATTAGGGAGAACAAATGACAATCTAACAATGCATCAAAGCCAATGCTGTTACTAATCTTTCACATGTCCAAGATAAAAGGTAAAAAAAATACAGTCCACAAATACTTTTTATATTGAAAATACGTCATTTTGTGTAGTTTTTTTTCACCAAATCAGATACATCTTTTGTGAACTTGCCAATTAAAAAGTTAAAATCCTGTAATTTTCTAAACAATTTAGTAGTTTTAATTTATGAACAGATTTATGCAAAAAAAAATCTGATGGTTTTTTAAAGCAGTTTAATTCAGTGGATGTTTTCATTCCGAACATAACAAAGAGTATTCAATTTGAACAGCGCACAAGGGTTAATGGGCTTTTACTAGGAGTAGGACAATAAAAATACTTCTAAAAGCAAATCATGAAATACTAACCATACAATCTGGTGTAGTCAGGGCAAAAAATAAATAAATGCGCTAATCAAGAAGAAAAAGCTTTAAATATATTTAGTTCCTGACGTTAAAGGCAGTCCAATCAAACTTCATAGTATTTCGGTGTAAATTCATCTGTCACTTTTATAATATGACTAACCGCAATATTATATCTGGCTTGGTATTTGTTCCATGTGTTAGGCTGGGAAATCACACTGCTGTTTATGCATTCGCAAAATTCTCAGTTTTCCCAATCAGCCTATGTCATGTTAATAATTTCGCACGTTGTTTGGACTGTGCATTTCAAGCCAATATTAATCAGTGTTAATGTAGGATTTTCAGTACTTCAGTTCAATTTTTGCCTCAACTTGATGCCTACGATAATACCGGTGTCCTCATTTGAAACCAGCTGGAACAATGGATTTACACGTTCCTGCGGTGTGAGAATGATTTTTGGGGCTTTTAAAACTGCAGGCGTGCTAATTGCAATAAAAAACGCTGTTTAAAGTACTTTCAGATAGCAGACTCGAAGCAACCACTGGTGCTACTTGTAAACTGCCCATGTACCAACAGGATGTGCAGTAGTTCTGTCTTCGCTGATGTGCTTGTGCTCGTCTATAAGCTCCGATAACGCGATCGGCTCACACCCTGTCCTAGCCCCGCTGCAGTGAGAAATGATTAGTGTCACACTCTTCACACAATCACTGCAGGGTTTTAATATGAGTGTGTGCGTCTTCACACACACTGCAGGGCACTGTCAAAACACACAGCATCCAACACACCTCAGAGAAATAACAACTCATTAAAAGAACGCATGAGTGAGCAAACGATTACCAAAACCAGTGTGTGAAGCACCGAGATAGAATAGCAGAACATGTAAAGCTAATTAGAGAAAGGGAGCAAAGACAGAGAATAGATTACTGTACAAAAAGCAAGCAAATTATTTATGCAAATAGGCAAAATAGAGAGCGAACTGGAAGAAAGAAGCTAGCACAATAGAATCGGACGGAGACACATGTGCACTCCTCTCTGATTTAATACTGGGAATAATTCTGCAATAAATCAGTTATGAAGCCATTGCCTTAATATGGGCTATTTTGACTCCTTATGACTAAGTAAACAATGTGCATGAAGAAAAACCCCAGGCTGTGCAATGGGAAGTTCAAATGAAATGTTCTTTTTCCTCTAATAGCGGAGTCCAGTGCGCTTTCAGTCACAGTCACAAAAAAGCTTTGAGCTAGTAAACAGAATATTGATTGCTTATGGTTCCTGAAACCCCTTACAGGCAAGGCTAATAGAAGAAAATGAAGATTCAGGAGGGATATAAAGATTAAAGGCTCTTTATCTTACCTTCTCCCATTCCCTCTCCGTGTTTAAGACAATGACAACCAGTTTGGGATTGACTTGGTAGCCGTCATCCATGAATGAATGATCTTTACCGCCAAGATTGACTCCCATCATATATCTGCAACACACACACACACACATACAAACAAATGATATCAAAAGGGTTGCAAAATGCTGTAAGATTTACCTGTCATATTGCATTTAGACCAACGTTGTTTTCCTTTACTAAATGTGGTTTCACACACTGTTTGGGGGCATTTGATAAAACGGAAGTAAAAAAGGCTTGAAGGTAAACAGTATAAATAATGTCTGATTGAATGTCATTAGGTGTCTTATCTTTTTTTTTTGCAAGACAGTAAATTGCCTTTGTGATTTAAATGACTCAAACAAAGCAATCTTTCCCATTCCAATGTTTTTCAAGTCGAACCCCAAAATTCAATGAACCAGCACATAAACACAAACAGTCTTAGAAATTCATTAAGACCCTTAGCTAATTCATTTTAAATGGACAGATTATGCATTGTTTTGTTCCCCTATACTATCTTTTAAAGCATTACAGCTCATTTGGAAAGTTTTTTGAAAAACAAGCATTCAGTCTTCATAATTTAATACTTTATAACTATTTAAGCTTTGTATTAATAAGCTCATGAACTGAGAAATCAAAAGACGCCATTATAAAAACATCATGTAAGCTCAAACTCAAACCTTTCTCTTTAGTTTAAAACAGCGATTCCCAACCTTTTTATCACTGTGGACCGGTCAATGCTTGACCATTTTACCGAAATGGGTTGCAGATCCATTTCTTGGCAGTTCGTGAGTCCTTCACTGGGCCTTTTCCTCTTCGCAAAAACTTTCCAAAGACGTCTGTTTCTTACTCATTTTGCTAGCTTGTAGGGTTACATTTTGGTATTCAAATGATTGAGATGTAACAGAAAGAATAGTCATTTTTCAAAATAAAAGATTTTTCATAATAACAGATTGTTCAGATTCAGATAATAAATAAATTGGAAATAATAATAGCGATTTCTTGTGTGGCCCGGTACCAATTAATCCATGGCGAAGACAGGGTCCTCAACTTATATTGAAGCCAATCTGGCAAAACAATAGGATACATTGATTACATAATTGAATACATAATACACTATAAACTGTAAAAATGCTGGGTTCCATATGTTGTCCAAACACAAATCAATTAAGTTAACTTAATGGTTTTTACAAATTTAAGAGGTTCAGTCGCTCCCCCCCTTAATTTTTTTGTGACTGAACACAAAACAATTAAGCAATTAAGTCGCCCCCCTCAAAACTCAAAAATTATGTTGATTCAGCTCATATTAAATAAGTTGTTTGAACAAGCAGCAAAATAATTTTGAGTGTAGTTTGTTTAAACTCCGCCTACTTAGAAGATGACTGCCTCACTGCCTGTTCAGCCCATTTTCATACCCCCCACCCCCCATTTGTAAGATGTCAAACATACATAACAGAAGGACACACAGCTGTCCTTTCTAAGTTGGTACCTTACCTTTGAAGCAAAATGTTGAAAGGTTTTAAATATGCAAGTTTCAAAGTTTTTTGCTAACCATTCACACAAGTTGGCGTTAACATCCAAGTCTAGAATCTGCCATGACTATTCAAATTGTGTTTTTCAATTTGAGGGTACACTCAATAGACTACACAAAAAATACATTTGCTGTTTGTTCAAACTACTTAAATAAAATGAGCTGAAACAACACAATTCTTTTTGAATTTTTATGGGACAACTTAATTGTTTTATGCCCAACCTACAAATTTGTCAAAAAAAAAAAAAAAAACAACTCATGTAACTTAATTCCTTCATGTTGTCCCAACACAAATCAATTGTGTGGAACCCAGCATTTTTTACAGTGTACACTCAGAAAAATATTTTGCTGCTTGTTCAAACTACTTATGTAAAATGAGCTTAAACAAGATAATTCTTGAGATTTGTTTGGGATAACTTAATTGTTTTATGTTCAATCCACTTAAACTTGTTAATCGGTTTGTGTTTGGACAACCTGAATGAATTGTGTGGAACCCTGCATTTTATTCAGTGTATTATTTCTAAATAATGATTTTTAATTGCAGAGAACTACTATTATTAGTAGTACCCAGAGTAGCAAAGTCTACTAAAGGAGGTCGAGCCTTCTTATAAATGGCTCCTAAACTCTGGAATCTAAATTTGATTGTAATTCAATAATGTGCTGCTTTGAAACTATTCAATAATTCAATAATAAAATAATTATTGTGAAAAGTGCTATACAAAATAACTTGAATTGAATTGAACTGAATTGAGAACTACATTACAGAGTATGATTACAGAGAACAGAATTTTATGATGCCTTAAGATGCCTTTTGGTCGATTTAATCGCTAAATGCATGTATGAATGAGGTCTGAAACATATTGAGCTTGACCCCTTTCGACCACCTTCGACTGGATTACTGCACTGGTTGAATGCATTCGAGCAGCCACAAATAAAAGCACTTTGGTCACCTCCACCCACTGACCTAACACATGATCTTTATGAGACGTGCTGTGAAAAAGTGGACTAAAGCCATTTATTCACACTGCACTGCATCAAAACACTCCGATTACGAGGAAAACTGTAGTTGTCATCCACAATTCCCTGCTCACTCTTGCATTATTTGTACTTGTGCATTGCGCTGAGCTTAAAGGGGTAGTTCAATCAAAAAAATGAAAATACAGTTCTTCATCCTCAGGTTGACTTTTTTTCTTTAGTAAAACTTTAATGAAGGTTTTTAGTTAAATCTTTGGGGTTTGGATATTTAGTTTAATGCAAGTCAATGGTCACCCATGATGAGATACAAAAATGTCCAAAAAAATGTCCAAATCAATTTCCTTGCCTCCTGAAAATACACTGAGAAGTAGGGTTGCATGATATTGAAAAAATCTGACATTGCGATATGAATAGGTTCACCAGATGATTTAAATAGCTTCATTTGATGTTTTTTTTCTGGGGAGTCTAGTATTTATCTAGAGAAATTGAATAATCGCAGTGCAAAAAAACCCAAATGTTTACTTAGGAGTGTTTGACTCGTTTCTAGTCTAAATATCTAAAAAAAATCTTAAAAGTAGGGTTGGATGACAATTCTGCAATATAAATTGCAATATGAATACTGGTTCACCAGATGATTTGAATAGCTTCAGTTGATGTTTTTTCTGGGCAGGCTAATAGTATTAATATAGAGAAATTGAAAAAAAAATGTTTACTTAAGAGTTTTTGTCTCGTTTCTAGTCCAAATATCTAAAAAAAAAATCATAAAAATCAAGTAAAACTATTTAGTTTTTACTTTTTAGAAGCAATAGGTCAAAATTAAGTTAGTTTTACCTTAAAACAAGCAAAATAATCTACCAAACGGCATGAGTAAAGATTTAACTGAATTTTTTGGCTTGAAATGTAGGTTTTTGGACTAGAAACAAAACAAAAATTCAACATGGCACATCATGCAGTGGGACTATTGCAAATGTGTATATTGCGATTTCGATGCTGGAACAATATATTGTGCAGCCACATTAAAGTGATCACTACACTAGTGTGCAAATGGAGAAACGTTTACCCATGATGAGGATTAAAGCTAACAGTATTGTAAATAATTCAATTTCTTGCACAGACCCATTGTTTTGCTTCATAAAACCTCATTTTTATTTTGTTCATATGTGTACAATTATGTACAGTTGAAGTCAAAATTATTAGCCCTTGTGATTTTTTTTTTCTTTTTCCCAAATATTTCCCAAGTGATGTTTAACAGACATAGTTTTACACTATTTCCTCTAATATTTTTTGTTCAAGAGAAAGTCTTATTTGTATTATTTTGGCTAGAAAAAAAAGCAGTTTTTAATAAAAAAAATTATAATAATTTAAGGTCAATATTATTAGCCCGATTGACGATTGTCTACAGAACAAACCATCATTATACAATGACTTGCCTAATTAACCCAGTTAAGCCTTTAAATGTCACTTTAAGCTGAATACTAGTGTTTTGAAAAATATCTAGTAAAATAAATTGGGAAAAAAATATAACGGGGGCTAATAATTCTGACTTCAACTGTATCTTCGATGAGCTGAAGGTGAATGAACTAACTGTAAATGTTCATTTTTTTTGTGTGAACTATCCCTTTAACCACAAAAGTGATGTATAGCATTGCAAGACTTAAGAGTCTCAATAAAATGCAGACACAAGAAACTTACTATACACAGAAGTAATCTCAAATAATCACTGATTATAAGACTATAATCAACATAAATGAGTGCACCGCGTTTTGAAAATGAATATTTGTATCCATTTCTCAGTAAATATAGGTGATATATTTTAGTGCATTTGAACAAAACAGATTTATTAAACAGATATATTTATTAAAATAATATTTTAGCCACTGAAGAAATAGAAAGATAAAACATTTAAATTCATGCAAAATATTAGGAAAAAAATGACAAACTACTAAATTTCACTCTTGAATTTTAAATTTTACTCTTTTTAAAATTATATATATCTTCCTTATTTTTTATCTATATAACTTCCTTAATTTTTACATTAGAGTGTGCTCATTTTGGACCATTATCATAAATTATTTTGTTAGATAGATTTGATTTGACTAAACTAATGTATATACACACATAATATTGTATAGCTTCCCATAGAAAATATTCATTTAATTGAGAGATTTGTGAAGAGTGTACTCATATGTTGAGCACTGTATATGCTTTCCAGGTGAAACCAGAGGCTTGACAAGCACTTTTTAGGGTGTCTGTAGGAGATTCACACAATCTTGCAGGTGTTATTTTGCCCTTTAATTTAATTTTGGCAGATTTGCTCCGGGTTGTTCAGGTTAATAGGATGACTCTTATGCTGTTTGCAAATTTAGTTTCACAGAGTGACATTGTAGGACATTCACCTTGATGTTCGCTGATTTTTTTGGCATTGTTTTTTTTTTTTTTTGATCAGCAAATGATCAGCGGGAAAAGTTCTCTGTCAGTTTTAAATAGCTTTCTGCTGTATAAGAAACACTAATTTACATCAAGTTGTTATTCGCTCATACATTTTCTCCTCTCTTTCATGGTGCTTCTAGACAGGAGCTTGACAGACTCAGTCCATTTTCAAAGCCTCAATATTCTTTAAAAATTCACCTTTTGTGTTCGACTTGGAAAACAAGGTCACACGGGTTTGGAAAAACACGAAGGTGTGTAAGCAATGTGAGAATTTTCATGTTCTAGTGACTTATGGTTTTAAATAATTTCCTCTTGAAAGATTCAGACGCAAATTACCTATAAAAACCCTACCTTATTGTAGTTACGTCTGACAAATTGGTTTGTTTTGCTCCATCATCCTCCCATATGGCGCTATGCTAATGCTTGACTGCGCATTGCATCTTTTACTTTGTTCTCGATTGCTGAACTCTGCAACTCTTTCAAAGTGATCACTGGCCTCTGCTTGTTTGTGCAGAGTTTTGAGGGATGACCTTTTCTGGATGGCGTCTGGGGGGGTTTGTGGTAGTTTCCACTTCTTCATAATTGAACCACCACCGCTGGGACATCCAAAGATTTGGACATTGTTTCGTAACCTTTTCCGAAAGCATTTTTCTAACATTATCTCTGACATATTTAGAATGCTCTTTAGTCTTCATTTTCCACAGCTGTCCTTTAGATTAACAACCTACATAATTATCCCATAACCATGACATTTTTGTTTATCTAAGAAAAGGTTATAATGACTCACAGGTACAATCCAGTTGTGCCTGGCTACATCCTTGACAAGGAAATATTGTTTTACCTTATTTGGGGATGTCAACCGATTACAAATGTTCATCCAAATCAATTTAATACTCAAATATAAACACAGAAACAAACATAAATAAAGCTGAAATATTGTAAATAAGTATATTATATGAAATATTAAATTAGGTTTGTCACAATAACGAGTCTAAATAAACAAAAATTATAATGTTTATGACTATTTGCATTATTATGCTGTTATATAATGATTATATAATCAGTGGCATAAAATGATATCAAAATGACAATAATATTGCTTATTGCAATAATTTCTGTGACAATATTTTGCACAAAAAGAAATTCCTTGAACAGGGCTTCTTGACAGGCCTAATTTCAGTTACTAAGATTTCCAATTTTATTATTTCATATTACATTTTTATTTACTATATTTCAGCTATATTCATGTTTGTTTAAGTGCTTATATTTGAGCATTATTTGATTTGGATGACAATTTTAATTGGTTGACACCCCTAAATATGGTAAATATACACTCACTGGCCACTTTATTAGGTAAACCTTCTTAGTACTGAGTTGGACCCCCCTTTTGCCTTCAGAACTGCCTTAATCCTTTGTGGGATAGATTCAACAAGGTACTGGAAATATTCCTCAGAGATTTTGGTCCATATTGACATGATAGTATCATACAGTTGCTGCAGATTTGTCGGCTGTACATCTATGATGTGAATCTCCAGTTTCACCACATCCCAAATGAGCTCTGGTGACTGTGGAGGCCATTTGAGTACAGTGAACTCATTGTCATGTTCAAGAAACCAGTCTGAGATGATTCACGCTTTATGACACGGTGCATTGTCCTGCTGAAAGTAGCCATCAGAAGATGGGTGCACTGTGGTCATAAAGGGATGGACATGGTCAGCAATAATACTCAGGTAGGTTGTGGCATTGTCATGGTGCTCAATTGGTACTAATGGGCCCAAAGTGTGCCAAGAAAATATCCCCCACACCATTACACCACCACCACCAGCCAGAACCGCTGATACAAGGCAGGATGGATCCATGCTTTCATGTTGTTGATGCCAAATTCTGATCCTATCATCTAAATGTTGCAGCAGAAATCGAGACTTATCAGACCAGGCAATGTTTTTCCAATCATCTATTGTACAATATTATTGAGCCTGTGCAAATTGTAGCCTCAGTTTCCTGTTCTTAGCTGACAGGAGTGGCACTTGGTGTGGTTTTCTGCTGCTGTAGCTCATTTGCCTCAAGGTTGAATGTGTTGTGCGTTCAGAGATGCTCTTCTGCATACCTCGGTTGTAATGAGTGGTGATTTGAGTTACTGTTGCCTTTCTATCAGCTTGAACCAGTCTGGCCATTCTCCTCTGACCTCTGGCATCAACAAGGCATTTGTGCCCACAAAACTATATTTTCTTTTTAAAATATCACTGTAAAATATTTGTAAATGTCACTGGACCATTCTCTGTAAACCCTAGAGATGGTTGTGCGTGAAAATCCCAGTAGATCAGCGGTTTCTGAAATATTCAGACCAGCCCGCCTGGCACCAAAAACCATGCCACGTTCAGTCACTTAAATCACCTTTCTTCTCCATTCTGATGCTCAGTTTGAATTGCAGTAGATTTTCTTGACCATGTCTACATGCCTAAATGCATTGAGTTGCTGCCATGTTAATGCAAGAAATTTGCATTAACGAGCAGTTGGACAGGTGTACCTAATAAAGTGTGTGTGTGAGTGTGTGTGTGTGTGTATATATATATATATATATATATATATATATATATATATCCACCGCAGTTCCTTTCAAGCACCGATTTGTATTTATTTATTTATCTATTTGATGTATTAATGCTTAAAGGTAAAAATGTCAGATAATCAATAAATAGTAACGAAGTAAAAGGGTTTAGTTTGATTAAAGAATATGTTCTCTTTCTAGGTATTTACTCACCCTAATGTTGCTCCAAAACTTTCTTCCATGCAAAACAAACAAACAAAAAATGAAATAAAATCTTGACATCTGCCTTAAATCTCCTGGAAAAACAATCAGCATCTTTTCAATTAATTGTTGATCCAGTTCAAGAAACCAGTCTGACTCAACAGTTCACAGGAGGCCAAGATTCCCATTCCACACAAATCTATCATATGGCTTCAGAAGGTTGTATAAACTAGCACTATCATACTTATACACTGCATGTGTGTCCTTTGAAGCCTGAAAGCTTGGGTGCCCATTGACTGTAATGGAATGGAAATGAGCGACCAGTCTTGTAATCCAAAATGTGTCCATCTGTGTTGCATAGAAGACTGTCACTCAGGTTTGGCTCGACATGAGGGTGAGCAAATAAAGACTGAATTTACATTTTGGGGGGAACGAATCCTAGAAAGGGCCGAATGCTTCCGAAAGGCGCCGTTCAAACCGCAAGCACACACACACTCCAGTGAATAACAGATGCTCAATACTGTATCTCTGCCTTCATGTAAAGCACAAAGAAGATTAGCTCAGCTGTGCGCTACTCAGATGGCACAAACACACACATATAGTCTCTTCTGAATTTAATTAAGACACAGGAACAGAACTAGGAAATGGGGTTTAGCTCCAGGCAGGAATGAAAAGAACAGGGTCAGAGCTACACCTGCTACTCTAATACAGCTTCTGTTGTGCGTGTCTGTGTGTGTGTGTGTTTGTGTATGTGCAGGGTCTATATGTGTGTGTATTTCGCATGTGTCTATATGTTTGTTTCTCTGTGTGTGTACGTGTGTGTATGTAGGGTCAAAGCTACATCTGCTACTCATATACAGCTTCTGTTGTGCGTTTGTGTGTTGTGTTTGTGCGTGTGTATAAATGTTTGTATGTGTGTGTGTGTGCGCATGTGTGTATATGTTTGTTTGTCTGTTTGTGTTTATGTGTGTGTGTGTGTGCGCACGTGTATGTGCGTGTATGCATGTTTGTGTATAGGTGTTTGTCTGTGTGTGTGTGTGTGTTTGTGTGTGTGTTTATGTATATGTGTTTGTGTATGTGTGTTGTGTATGCATGTTTTGCTTATGTTTGTGTGTGTGTGCACATGCGTGTACATGTTTGTGTTTGTGTCTGTGTTTCTATGTTTTTTGTCTGTTCATGTGTACGTATGTGTGTGTGTGTGCACGCATATGTGCATGTGTGTTTGTGTATGCGTGCTTGTGTATAGGTGCTTGTTTGTATGTGTGTGTGATTGTGTGTATATGTTTGTTTGTCTGTGTGTGCTTGTGTGTTTTCTTGTGTATGTGTGTGTATGTGCATGTGTGTGTAGTGTATGCGTGTTTGTGTGTATGTTTGTTTGTGCGATGTGTATGTATACGTGTATCTGTGTTGGTATGTGTATATGTTTGTGTGTGTTTGTGTATGTGTGTCTGCGTTTGTCTGTGTGCATGTACGTATACGTGTGTGTGTGTA
>CAIGQZ010033037.1:5347270-5372739 GCA_903798205.1 Danio tinwini
ATGTTTGTGTGTGTGTTTGTGTATGGGTGTCTGCGTTTGTCTGTGTGTATGTATGTATATGTGTGTGCTTGTTTGTGAGTGTGTCTTATTCACATATTAGAAATTTCCACAGCTCCAAAATGAAAATTGATTTGTGTCATGGCTGTCAGCGAGTATTCCCTTAAATAAACATCATCCTTTGCATCTAATCTCAGTGATTGAGAAACAGACCAGAGAGAGTGAGTGTAATATACTAGAGACACTACGCGGGGTGACCTTTATCTTTCATAGTCTTCTGGAAATTATCGAAAGCTTGCGACTAATTATGTCACTGAGAGTTTGTGCTTTATAAAATGTCATTTCAAATGGCTGTCTTTACAAACAGCCTCTTTAATGCATGATCTCAATTAACAGTGAAATGTTAGTAGGAGATTAAACGTAGTTAAATGCATATTAGGTGATGATGGTACCGCATGGAGCCACAAACGCAGTTAATCTTCCTCTGGTCAGGTCTTTGTTAATGCTCTGCCAGAGTGTATGATTACAAATAAGGCTGTCATGATTGTGAAATCCTGCCTCATCCTGACAAATGATTGCAATAGACTGTCTTGTTCAGATGCTTCATGCATCTCAAGTAGTTAGTATCACTCAGTCGGTATTCACATTTTAACTGGAATGTTTTTATTTAGATGAATTATAAATGCAATTCAAAAGAGAGCTATAAAATATATACATTTACCAACACAGGCTCATACTGAAAACTAACCTCTATATACATTTCCGGAGAGCACCAAATATTTCCCAGGAGGTATGTTTTTTGCAGTTTTTGTTTTCGGTATCCGCCAGAGGCTGCTTTGTACGCTTTTTCAGATCTCAAATTTCTCTCGCGAGTGCCATTCGCACCTGCTGTTCTCGCATAAATCCACCAGAAGCTGCTATTGACTGACTGACTGACCAATCAACTGACCCACCCTCCTCCTTTCCTAAACCCAAGCAATAGTATTTTCAAAAGCACCAACTGACCCGCCCACCCACTTTCCTAAACCCAACCGACAGTGTTTTCAAAAGCAATCCAGAAAAAGAAAAACGCTTGCCTGCTTTTTACCATGTTTTCAGATTTTACCACATTCTTACCCTGTTATTTACTTGTTTATTTTATTTTTTGGCTTTTATTTTTGTCCTACCTGCTTTCTGGAACCATTCTTCACTGGACTCAAACCCCATTGTCGTGGTCAACTCCTTTCTGCGTCCGCCGACGTACATGGCGAGCTACTGCACAAACTGGTAACAGCAGAAAAGCCGTCCGTAGCCATCAAACTGCCCCGTAGTGTTCGTTTTACAGACAAAATGTATCCATAAGTACTTTTGGCTTCATAATATGCAATCTGCAGAAATGTGTATAGGACTATGTTTTCAGAATGAGCCTATGTTGACATACATTAAATGAATTCATAAATCGGGGCGGCACAGTGGCTCAGCAGTTAGCACTGTCACCTCACAGCAAGGTGGTTCGAGTTCTGGCTGGGCCAGTTGGCATTTCTGTGTAGAGTTTGCATGTTCTCCCTATGTTCAAGTGGATTTCCTCTGGACGCTCCGGTTTCCCCCACAGTCCAAAGACATGCGCTATAGGCGAATTGAACAAACTAAATTGGCCGTAGTGTATGAGTGTGTGTGTGAATGAGTGTGTAAGGGCGTTTCCCAATACTAGATTGCAGCTGGAAGGGCATCTGCTGCTTAAAACAAATGCTGGAATAGTTGATAGTCCCTGATAATTAGGGACTAAGCCGAAGGAAAATTAATGAATTAGAAATCAAGGATTTGTAATTCAAGAGACAGCTACAAAATATACACATTTACATTAAAGAAGTTCATAAATAAATAAAATACTGCAAATGTTACAGCATAAAATTCGCATGTTACAAATATGTTATTAATATTCCATTCACACTGTTGTTGTTTTTTCATTCTGAATATTAAAGTTTTTTTTTCATCTAAAAGTAATACATTTCTGTCCTAATTTATGTCACATATATTAAACCCACAAGCCTTTATTTCACTTGAAAGAAGGCTTTGAATTTTTGTACGCGTTTCGTGATGGTATTTTCAACATTTTCTCTTATTTCAGCAAGCAAACAAGCAGAGAGCAAATGGTTTATCTCTTCTATTTCATGGTATGTCATTGAGTTGTCCATGCTAATGTAAAAAGAGAATAAATTTGCTATTATATGAATTAAGTAACACTGGAGCACTCAGTGTTCACAATTCACCTTCAGCCTTTTTGAATTTAGTACACAAAGCCATTGTGGTTATCGTAGATAATTATGATCTGGCATTTATTTAATAATTGTGACATCAAGGAATCAAAAAACAACAAGAAACCAATTAAAGACATTTTTGTGAATAAAATCTAAATAGGTGTTTCCCAGTACTGGGTTTCAGCTAGAAGGGCATCCACTGTGTAAAACATATGCTGGAAAAGTTAGAGACTCATTCCGCTGTTGCGGCCCCTGATAAATAAAGGAACTAATCCAAAGGAAAATAAATTAATGAATGAATGAAATCTAAATAGGAGTTTTCCATATTTTGTGATTCATTTATTATTACTATATTTATTATTTATTTATTTATGCTTTTTAATTGCATTGTGGGTTTTTTATCTTTCCTTCAACAACTTTTGATGTTGATAAGTTTGAAAAACTGACTTTCACTGACATTTGTAATAGTTTAAGTGATGTATTGTCTGGTGTGGTGTTGTAAATTACAATACAACCTGGTAATAAACTGCCAGTACCTTTTTTGTTATTTTACAGACTTAATTCTCTACATATTATTGATAAGGGCTGCAAGATACAGGACAAATCGGACATTGCAATATTTTATTTTTCTGTGATATATATATTGAGCTCTATAAAATTTAAATATATCTATACAATTTCACCAAATGTTTGGATAGCACTATTTTGAAAAAATCTATATAGTCAGACTTTACTTTAAGGTTCAATTCTCACTATTAGCAAACCATTTAATATGACTTTTACTTCAATAAACTCCTAATTTGCTCCATATTAATAAACATGAAGTGATTTTAGGTATTGAGTTAGGGATGTAGAAAAAGATTAATTATAATATGTAGATTATAAGTACCAATGAACAGCCAATATCTCAATCATACCTGTCAACTTTGGGATGTGACAATAAGAGATATGCACACCATAATAAGGGATACCCCCCCCCCATCCCCCAAATTACTAAATATGTTCTTCTGGAGCTGTTTCATTTTAAATAAACAGTTAAATGGTCAGTAATATGTTTTATTATTATTTACAAAATACTTATTAAAATAAATAGCTATTATAAAGAAATAGAATCAAGTTAGGAAATCTCATTAATCTTTTCTTCACTGTATAACGTACACATTCTGATTAAAGAGCAACAAATGAATCTGTTATTTATTTAGTTTTTTTGTTTAATTACATCAAATAACAGGTGTCACTTTAAAAATGTATACATCTAATGTTACAATGAAAGCATTCGATTGCTTTCCTAACTTTTTATGCTCATTTTTTATGCTCATATAAGATTTAAAATAATTTGTGTTTAAAAAAAAACAAAAACAAGATTGACATTTTTAGATGTTATTATTAATAATTCTGTGTATACTGTATGTCTGTTCAAACACGCACACAAAACCTAGACTTTCGCTCCGCTTCAATTTGTGTGTACAGAATCTGTTTGGTAAACAGCGTCTATTTATCACTATGGAGCACGTCTGCTGACAGCCATGCACCGATATATTACTGTTTTGAGGATTGCATAGGAGGGGCGACGGCACCTGTATTGAAAAGGAAAGATAATTCCGCCATTTTTATATTTATTTTAAAGTGTTTTCATGCCTAAATAAAACAAAACACCAGAACAGACTCACATTTAAGAGCAAGGGGTGGCCCCTGGTGGTTCGGTGATATGGATTGCTCATAGGGAGGATTGGCTCTTTAATATTTATTGCCACCCTTCAGAGAAAGACTGAAATTATGGGAGAAATACGGGAAAATAGCTTTACGGGATAATAACGGGATAGAACTGTAAAAAAAAAATAGTACAGGTATGATCATAATAACATGCATGCTAATAAGAAACTAGTGAGAACTGGTCCCTAAAGTGTTACCAAATGCATTCATTTTAATTGATTGGAATGATTCTGTAGTGTGAATCATGCATAAAATGTAATAAACTACAAGCAACGATGAATGCAATAAAGCAAAGATACCAGTGAACTAAACAGTGCATGCTTTATGGTTTTGTATATTTAAATGTAAAAAAATACACTGCAAAGTCAGCTCAACCTTGCATGTCTTGCGATGTGACTATTGCGGATATCAATGCTGAAACGATATATTGTGCAGCCCTATTATTGATTATACAATATATTGTTTCAAACTACTAATACTTCAGTAAGTCACTTTGATAAAACAAACAGTTGAATTTTCATCATCAAAAGCCAACAAAGCAGAGCTCAACGTACTTTAATACAATTTACAACCGTAAATAAACTGTAAATGATGAAATACGGAGCCTAGGGCTGGACAATAATTCAATATCAATATATATCGCGATAGATTTTTTTCAATAACGGTAATATGATTTCTGAACCCATTTTTGGTATTTCAATATAAATTTGCATATATATATTTTATTATATACATAAGATCCTATACATGTTTCACTTGTCACTGAATGATTTTCAGTGCTCAGCCATCAGAAAGAGCGTGATGTCACCTGCGTGATGACGTACATCACAGACACGCTGCCAGCGCTCAGCAGCGCAGTCTTTCACAGTCTATGGCAGCACAGCAGTTAGTTAAGCTCCGTGACCGTCTGCACTGTCTGACCGTCTGACTTCAACTGTAGTTTGGCAGTTTCACTTTAACTCACAAACATTTCACGAACGCCGTAACAAACTCTGGTATTAGACGCAAATGATGAGTAAGGACTGGTGAGAGTGTTAAGGAACTTAATAAAGCATGCCAAATGAGAAGAAAAAATAAAAATTCTGCATTTCGCGGTGTGTGTGTGTGCGTCTGTGTGTGTGCGGTCCTTTACTGACAGCCTTCTATGTGGATCTTGTCGGAAAATATGGCGAAAAGTCCTACATGACGTTGTTTGTCAGTAATGCAACTAATATCTGCATACTCCATGTCTTAATTCCATTTCTGTTTAGTTCAGTTATAACTTTAGTCGCATTAAGGTAATCAAAAATCGCTGTTTACTTGAGTATTGTTTTAATCATATTAAAATCGTATTAAAGTATTGTTGTTGCCCATGTAAACATACTCAATGCTTGACACACCGTCAGGGCTCTGTGAACTTGCCTTTGCGAAGCAGCATTTTCTGTATGTACGTACATCAAAAGCAAGTATGAAATCACTGTTTGGAGCTTATGCAGGCCTACAGTCAACATTCATGTTTAACTGAATAAACACAAGTACATCTTATTGAACATCACTTATTTCTACAATTATCATAGTAGAACAGTTTCTCAAGCAGTTTGTGATGCATTTTGGAAACAGGAGATGAGCCCCTGGTCTAATGTGCCACCTGGCTTGAGAAACCCGTTTTCAAAGACGTATTATTTGGGTAGCACACATATTCTGAGTGCCATCAGCAGAATTCAAATGAGCCATTTTAATCTAGATTAATTTCGAGATTAATCTAGATTAATCTAGATTTGAAAAATTAATCTTATAAATAATATAAATACATATAATATATATAAATAAGCTAAGTCTGAGAGTTTTATTTATTTGATAGTTTATTTCACATTTCTTGTTTGTAAAGGCTAAATACAAATAAAAAGTAAACATTAATTTTATTTTTTTGTACTGTTTTTTAAAAAAAAGTTATGAGCCTGGAGGTATTATAGACTTTACAGATTCAGATGTAGTTATTTGTAGGCAAAGACATCCATTGTGTGCATTCTTGGCAGTTTTTTCCTGTCTTTTTAATATTGTCCATATCGATATCGAAATTATATTGTATCGACTGAAATTAAGAAATATATCGTAATATACATTTTTGCCATATCGTCCAGCCCTAACGGAGCCTAATAATTAACAGATAGTTTTACAGTGTAGTTGAACATAAGTAGAGATGAGATGGAAGATGATTTTCACAACATGAGTTATAAAATGCTCTACTATATGACCATAATATAAATAAGACAATCAAAAACAACAACAAAAATAAAAAATTGTCAATTATTAGAATAACAGAGACGTTTCAATGGCATTTGGCAGGCTCAGAATATACTGTAAGTGAATGCAGGTTTGTCAGTAATAACACCCATGCTGACATATCCAATGCAGCCAATAAGAAGAGGCCCAGCAGTTATTATGTTGTTGTGTGCGCGGAAAGACAACGAACAGGAGGTCAACAATGAGGGAAAGCTACAACATAATGCTTTGAAATCGATTTTCAGAGATCTAGCATTGCCTACAAGCAAAGCAAGTAAACAAGGCTAAAATCAAAGAACGGTAAGCGTGGAGGAAACCGTCTGATGGAAAACAGATCCATGTTCCCATAATACAGATATATCTCATACCGCTGAGGTGTTTAATGTTTGAAAAGTATATCAAGCGTGGAAAGAGCCCCAGATGAAGCCGACTTATAATCTGTACAATGAAAAACCCAGTGTGAGACTACATCAAACTCGAGTGAGGGAAAAAAAGAGAAAGAAACAAAGCAAACAGCAGCGCCCTAGACGAGCTGATGATAATCGATGCCATTAACAGTTAATGTGTCAGACTGTGAATAATTTGGAGTAAAGGAGTTGCCACAACTCTGGCAAACAAAAGGCAGACACTTTTGCCTTAGGCTGTGAAATCAGTCAAGCGCTTAAAACACGAGACTTGTCAGCCTCATGGCAGCGTCTTCTGTGTAAAGGTGATAATGTTGCAGGAGGTGCTTATAAAAGGAGCGCTTGTGTTTGCGCTTGAGCAGATACAGCAGGTCTGGGTTCACCTCAAGGCACACTGTGAGATACAGTTGCAATCAGAATTATTCAACCCCCTGATTTATTAGCCGCCCTGTTTATTTTTTTCCCAATTTCTGTTTAACGGAGAGAAGATTTTTTCAACACATTTCTAAACATAATAGTTTTAATAACTCATCTCTAATAACTGATTTATTTTATCTTTGCCATGATGACAGTAAATAATATTTGACTAGATATTTTTCAAGACACTTCTATACAGCTTAAAGTGACATTTAAAGGCTTAACTAGGTTAATTAGGTTAACTAGGCAGGTTAGGGTAATTAGGCAAGTTATTTTATAAAGATGGTTTGTTCTGTAGACTATGGAAAAATAAGTAGCTTAAAGGGGTTAATAATTTTGACCTTAAAATGGGTTTTAAAAATTAAAAACTGCTTTTATTCTAGCCAAAATAAAACAATTAAGACTTTCTCCAGAAGAAAAAAATATTATCAGACATACTGTGAATATTTCCTTGTTCTGTTAAACATCATTTGGGAAATATTTAAAAAAAAAAAAAATTCAAAGGGGTTCAATAATTCTGATTGAAACTGTAAATACAAACACAGACAGAGCATTTCCAAACTCTTCGAAGGCCAGTGTTTAATGATTTTCAGGCATAAGAAATTGTACATTTTGTAACTTTAATAGCGGTTCATTTTATAGAATTATTTTTATTTTTACTATTCAATTACTGTACCTAGATACTGTTAGACTTGTAAGCTGATAATACTCTGTTTAATCAATTGTATCTTTTTCTTTATTGTATTTTTAAATTGTTTATTAGATTTTATGCAGATGCTCTCTCATTGCAGAATCCTCACAATCAATCTAAAATGAGCAATTCTTTCCAAATATAAATATTAAAGTCATCTGGTGAAGTTGTACTCGTATCACAATATATATTGCAGAATAACAAAATATTCTTCGTTTTTTCAAAATACCCATCAGGTAATTTATTATAGCCTTCAGAATATGACCTTTTGTAGCCTGTGGCTTTACATGCAAATGAGCTGCTTCTCCCTGCCCACCGTTCCCACGTGCGTGTCTGCTTCTCATCATGCGTTACGTCAGATAAACAGCAGTCAGTGACAGAGACAGACTCGGATGAAGCTGAAATACAGCTCATTGGTCAAAAATACCTAGTAAGTTTATTTCATGTATTTGTGGTGGAATTTATTTCAAGCCTTTCTGAAATGATGAGTCTCAAACTAATGCCATTTGCAGTACATACACACATACACGCACGCACGCACGCACACACGCACACACACACACACAAACATGCTCTGTTTTAAAAAACAATTTAAACTTATAAAAAAAAACACAGAGTTGGAACAAATATTTTAATTCCAGTTTCTTTGCAAAATAATGTTCTGTGGACATGTGTACACATGTTATTATAGAAACATGGCGCCTGTCAATCAATTTGGTGGGCAGGGAAAACTGCACTTTTATTTCACGTTGCGGTGGGCTTCAAAATCACTGGGATTTGGGTCCTATTTTAATTTCAGGGAATTTAAAAAAAGAGAGATTTGTTGGGTTTATATTATTCCAATATGACAGTAGACACACTATAGACAGTTCTGTCCAAACAGCTTACAAAAGTTGAATTTAATCATAGGTGCCCTTTAATATGCAGCTGAACGCAATTTTTTTAGCTCCTGTAAAATTTTCTTTTTTTTTCAAACATTTGTAAAGTAATGTTTAACAGAGATCATTTTTAATACATCTGAAACAAAATAATTTGTGTAACTATTTTCTAATAACAATTGTTTTGCTATGATGACAGTATAAATAATATTTTACAAAATAATAACAATAAAAATAACAAATAATAACAAATACTATTTTACTAGTTATTTCGTAAGATACCAATATTTCATTTAAAGTGCAATGTAAAGGTTTAACTAGCTTAAATAGGTTAACTAGGCAAGAGAGCTTAGTTAGGCAAGTCATTGGACAAGTGATTTGTTCTGTAGTGACAAAGGTTTTTAAAAGGTTTTTAAGGGGACTAAAATATTGAAATAAACCATTAAAAAATATAAAAGAGCTTTTATTCCAGCCAAACTAAAAGTAATAAGGCTTTCTCCAGTAGGTAGTAGTAGTTTCAAAAGAATTCAAATTTTCACAGGAAGGCTAATAATTTTGTCATCTATCGTATTTTAGATGTAAAAACATAAGTAGACGTATTGCTCTAAGCTTTACTGCATGACACAAACTAAATTTTATTCACCGCATTCAAAAATAAAACCCTCACAAAAATGTGGACTTTCAGATGATCTAATAATAATAATAATGGATAAAGGTTAACTAATAGCGTATTTTGCCACCAAAACTGAAAAATACTGCTGACAATAATATGAACAAAATATCCTTGCAGGCTTCATCTTTGCTCCAGTCCAGCTTCTCAGCTCAGCCTTAACTGCTGGCTCCACCAAATTTCCGGGCTCTGTCTCAGACCTCCTGGTCTTTATCTCAGTCTGGTGTTTGGAAACCTCTGTTCCACCTATACCTGTCGACTCACTGGCTTCACCATCCTTCAGCTTAAAGCCCTTTAAGGCAAGTCATTTCACTCAGTGGCCATCTTTAGAAATGCCTCTCGGGCATGCATGGGCAGCTCCTATCTCTTTGAATGGGAAAACATCAAATTTTCCAAAACTGTTTTCTAAGCTTATGATTGATATTTATATTTGGAATCACCAAAGACATTTGAAAACGACTGTCTTAAATTTTGTCTGTTCTCTATTTTTGGTTGCCTAAAAATACTTGCGCACTTTGTTAAGGCTGTTTTTGGATCAGACGTCATCCTGTCAATCAAAATATTTAACTACACTCTCAGAAAAATTGGTAAACAGTGGTACAAATAAGGTTCCTTAAGGAACAGTCTTGTACCCTTGTAAAAGTTGTACTTTATATGGTACAAAAAAAGACCTTATATGATACTGTTCTGTACGTTTTATAATACAATTAAAATGAAGGTACACAATTGTTCTCATAAAAAGGTACATAAGTGTTGGACAACTTCTTATTACAATATCTATGAAAATAAATATTACTGGAAAGGCAAAGTGATTTCATGAATATTTTCTATATTAAAACATGAATCATCATTTAAAAGCATGTTGAAAGAAACTCATAAACATTAATTATTAAGTTCTATAATACAAAACAACTGGTAAAACAAAACTACAGGCTATAGGTAAACTAAACATTTAGGGCAGTTTTAATAAACGTTTGGTAAGCATTTTCTGATGAATACATTTTCATTATTGATATCCGCACCTTCTGATGTCTGCTTTCCACTACACACGTGAGCTGGCAAAAGTCCTGAACATGCAAAGTGTTCATGCAGACATTTTAGTATTGTAAAGCTAATCAAACACTGCACATATCTCGTTACAATACTTTAGCATAAATACGTTTCTATTTTAAAATTAAGTAAATTAAATGATCTTTTAAGTGATTACAAAGGTATTGTGTGATAATTGGAGAGAAAAAAAGTTTTATATTGTACATGGGAGAATGTATTTCTGTAACATTTTTGTGAAAATGTGGAATTTTTTAGCAAAAAACTGATCTTTTGTTTTATGTAAGTATTTTTTATTCTTTATTGTAAAATAAAAAGGTGCATTTACACAAACATAAACTTAAAAAAACTTTGTATAAATGTATTTGATGTTTAATATTTACTAAAATAAATTGACACATTTTGGATATACAGTAGCAAAATGCCTTTAAATAGTTCTTGAAGGAACACATTTGACACTGTTAAGGTACAAAGTGTCTTGTCACTGTGGTGGTACCTTTATGGATCAGATTTGTACCTTTGATGAAGGTACAATATTGTACAAACTGCAATGGTACAAATTTGTTTCTTTGTCTTAAGGTACAATTTTGTTCCATATAAAGGTGCTGCCCCAGTGACAAGGGTTTGTACCTTCTTTGGTACAACATTCTACCATTTTTTCTGAGAGTCTACCATAAAAATCTGCAACTTCTGTTACACAATATGGTCACACTTTATTTTGATGGTCTGTTTGTTGAATTTAAGTTATATTGCATCTACATGCCAACTAATTTTCATAAGATCATTAGTAGGCTGTTAGGTTGGGTTGAGGTTAGGGTTAGTGTAAGTTGACATGTACTTGCAAAGTTTCTTATAGTCAGCGAAGGAGCATATCAACAGATATTAAGCAGACAGTCTACTAATACTCAAATGGACCATTAAAATAAAGTGTTACCCACAATATAAACCCCTGAATAAGGCCACGTCCATTCACACTGGCCTTCTGAAGTAATTTCCAAATCATCTCCCAAAATGACGGAAACCTCAAACCAGCAAAGTTTGTAACCAATCAAGTGGTTGCAGTCATGTGATTTGCATTTAAATGGCAGAGGCGGGAAATGAGTTAAAATAAGCTTGTTTCATACAGATTATAAAACCAGAGAACATTTCATTTTAAGTATAGTTAATTTGTTTAAAATTGAAGAATTCAAGCTTTATGTACATATTTGGGCTGCATGATATTGGAAAAAATGTAACATTGCGATATTTAGTTATTCTGCGATATATATTGCGATATGACTACAATTTCACCAGATGACTTGTATCTCTCTATTTGGAAAGAATTGATAATTTCAGGTCGATTGGGATGATTCTGTAGAGAAGCGCATCTGCAAAAAACATTATAAATAATTTACAAGCATAGATAAATACAGTAAAGAAAAAAATAAAATTGAAATAACCAGTGTTTTAGAATTTTTTTTTACTCTAACAGTATTCAGGTACAATAAATAAATAATAAAAATACAAATAATGTAATAAAATGAATTAGACTAATTATTAATTATTGAAGTTACAAACTGTACAATTTCTTATTTCCATTGTAAAAACACAAGTCTGCACCAAGCCACATCTCCTGGAGGATCGTCAGTATATAGCGATTACTGATTGGCTCCTTTACTAGAAGGCGGGGCTTCTTTCACTAGAGCGCCCACATTGACTATAGCATTTTTTCACATTCAAAACTAAACTATAAGTGACATTTCTTGTGTATTCTCTATGGTCTTTCGCTCCACATTGGTCAATCATCCTTCAGGCTCCACTGAGCTTACTCAACCCTTTAGCATCATATTGGACAATCGTTGCTCTGCCAAAACCTTCCAGGTACCTCTCTCCAATAGTCCCATGTCAGGCTTCTGGTCCATCCCTCCATCTAGTCCTGTCTACCCATTGGCTCCAACTTGGCTCAGCTCCACCGTCGGTCTATTATCCTTCAGGCTTCGCTGGGCTCACTCATCCCTCTGGCTGCATCTTGGTTAATCATCACTCTGCCTCAGCCCTGCATTTTTTTGTCTTGATTTTAGTTCTTCAGACCAGCAGTGTTTTTGTGGGTCTTTGTTTCTTTTGTTTGCTTGGTTCTCCACCTTTAATAGCTCCTCCTCGGTCAGTTTTCCTTGTGGTTCTTCCTAGCCTCACCATTAAGTCTCCACCCTTACTCCTCCCTCCATCGGCTACACATGGGGTCTAAATTGCCCCCAGCCTGCCTGTGGCCTCTTCCACAGCCAGCTCCTCTGTGGACCAAAAGCCTTTACTTCCTTCCCCTATTTGTCATTATCACCCTTGATAGTTTATGTTTACTATGTCAGGAGGTTCCTTCCGGGAGGTAGGATATTACTATTATGTTCTGTTTCTACAACTTTTAGATTTGATCACCTGTTTCCCCCCTCTGAATTATGTTACTGTTCAAGTTATAGTTTCCCTAAATTCTGATTATGTTGTGCACCTGAATAACAGTTAGTAGTATAATAGTTTCCCGTGTATTTAAAACCCAAAGTGTGCTTCTATACATTGTCAAAGTTTAAGTTTAGTTTTGGTTTGGTTTTCTTTATGGTTAATTATATGGTTATTATGGTCTTCTGTGTAAATAGTGTAAGTAAATTGATTCTCAATTTTCTTTTTTTACTTCATCTGAAAAACTGAGACAACCTCTAATAATGCAAACACCCCAAAAAAATGGCACAACATACTCCAATATTGATGATGATCGAGATATATGTTTTACTTTGTAAAATGTTCTCTAATTCTTTGCTATTTAAAAGTTAATATAAGTTAAGCTATTATTAAAAAAGCATTGTAGTCATAAATATTTGCTTCCTTATCCTTAAAGTTAACTAACATTTTTTCCAGATCATCATAAAGGTCATCATTATGATGTGGCAAAAATAAAACAAGTGTTCCTAGGCGTCTCGTTTATATAGACCATAAGCAATGAGAACTTGTACCTTTACTATAAAAACACATTTATTTTTAAAAACATTTTTTTTTCACACTATAATCTTAAATTCAAGTGTTTTTTTAAGCAACACAAAAAAGTGTTTTTTTATTGAACCTATTTAATCAGTAACATGAATGGTTCAACTATCTTTCTATACATTTCATTCATTATCCTTAGGCTTAGTCCCTTATTTATCAGGAGTCGCCACAGCAAACTGCCAACTATTCCGGCATATGTTTTATGAAGTGGATGGCCTTCTGGCAGCTACCCTGTACTGGGAAAAACACTCATACACTACGGCCAATTTTGTTTACTCAAGTCACCTATAGCGTATGTGTTTGGACTTTGGGGAAAACCGGAGCACCAGGAGGAAACCCACGTCAACACGGGGAGAACATGCAAACTCCACATAGACATTGCAAATTGGCCCAACCGAGACTTAAACTAGTGACCTTCTTGCTGTAAGGTGACCACTGAGCCACCATGCCGCCCTTCTACACATTATTTCAATTAAATCTAAAAGATTCACTAAAGGAATTACTTACTCTTTAAAATAATCATTGCAGCATTCCTGAGCAAAGCAGTATTGTTAATCAAATCACTTAAATTACTGTTTTATTGACTCACTCAAAGACGGTCTCTTTTTTTAATTCCAGAATGAATCAATGATTCATTTATGTTACAGAAAAAAATCCCTTCCAATAATGCACAGACAATCTGGAACATGCATATACAAGACCCAGCAAACAATTTTGTGTTGAATAGATGTCTAATAGACATCTAAACGTAGACAGCTTGGCTAAAACAAGGCTAAACTTGGGCTGTCAGTGAAAATCTAATAGACATCTAAGAATAGCCCAAAACTACACTAGTCGTCAAATAGATAGAATAGACAGACTTTATATGCCTAGTCATTCATTTCTGTTTATTTGATGACTAGTCTAGTTTTGGTCTATTCTTAGACGTCTATTAGATTTTCACTGACAGGCTAAATTTTGCCTTGTTTTAACCAAGACGACTATGTTTAGATGTCTATTAGACATCTGACATCTTTTAAAAACAAAAAATGCTTGCTTAGTAGACCCAGTGACACTTAATCTAATGTTTTAGATTAAAACTTGAAAAAGGTACGACTAAACTAAAAGTGTTTTATAATACATAATTGTATATTTAAAACAACATTTATTTGCCTGTTTGATATCGTTGAAATATAACTATAACGCAACAATATGATGCGCTTGTCTGTTACTTGGTAAATTAATTAATTTTGGTTGCAGTCTAGACCACATCCTCCTGTTTACATCGGCGACACATTGGGATTGGGGCATGCCAACCAACCACTGTAAAGAATATGCATTGTGCATAAGGCGCCAGACTGGACAAATGTGAAAGCAGAGACCAGGTGCATGCAAGAGAGGCCAAGTGCGCATGCAAGGAAGACCGAATGCGCATGAGGTAGGCCGAGTATGCTTGCGAGAGAAACCAAATGCACGCGAGGTAGACTGAGTGCGCGCGCACAAGAGACAGAGAGACTATTAACGTTACAATTATTATTATTACTAATACTACTGTTTGTTGTTTCAAATAAATAAGCACACATTTGTTATCTGTATAACAAAATTGATTAGTTTAGTAGACACAGTGACACATTTCTGTTATATTTCAGAACACGTGTTATTTAAAATGTAGTGTTGTATTGCTTAGAAATGCTGTGATTTATTATTGTTAAACATGTTTTTATAGCTGTATACAACAGCAGATTTTTAGTCCTTACTTTCGATAAGTTGTTGACATAACATGCTCAATTTGATATCACTGAATTATAACTAATGCTAGGGGTGAACAATAAAACATTTCAGCATCAACATCACAATATGCGCATCCGCAATAGTCACATCGCAAGATCTGCTATGTTGAACCGGTATTATAATTGACCAGAAGCTACATTTAAATACACTCATGATTAATCACTACAACGTTTAACCATAAAGTTTCCAAAACATTTATTTATTATGTGTGTTTTTAGGACCTGTGACTGTGTAAACATTATTTAAAGTCGATTTAAAGTATTCAGGCATAATAAATTACGTTTCTAACTTATTTGTATTAAGAAAAATAAATTGTATTTATGTCTATTTATGATAAAGACTAGACAGTGTTATTTTACATTTAAAAATTTATTTTGTTCATCTGTCTCCGCCAATAGCCTAGTGGTTAGTGCGTCGACACATAGCACGGAGTTGCTCACGGTGACCTGAGTTCGATTCCCGGCTCAAGGTCCTTTACTGACCTTTCCCTTATCTCTGCTTCCCATACTTTCCTATCTGTAAATCTCCACTGTATTATCACAATAAAGGTGAAAACCCCTAAAAAAACTAAAAAATTGTGCATCTGAATATTGCTAGACTTCCAGAAAAACATAAAGGACAGTATATTTTTGTTACTTTGTGCAGTATTGTTGCTTTACTGTATTTCCTCAATGTTTGTGATTTATATTATATTTATACAGATGCTCTTCCTTACAAAATCATCCTAATGTATCTAAAATTATGAATTCTTTTCAAATTGAACTATGAAATTACACTCAATATTGCAATATGTTTTGTAGAAAAAAAAATATTGCAATGTCAGTTTCCCAATATCATGCAGCTCTAATACAGCTAAACCATAAAAATATCTACCATCTGCCTGTATTAGTCAAAGCTTCTATCAGTGCATTTCTACTAAACACATACAACAGTCTGTAAACTCACTGTTGGAGTGCAGCTGTATGTATACGAATGTATGTGTGCGTGAAGGGAGTAACAGACTTAATTAAGACAACACATACAGTACATTCGTCAGAAACGGGGGTTTAGCCTCTGGGTAAACAGACGGACAAGGGCCAGAACTACACCTGCTACTCTGATGCAGCATTTGAGGTTTGCGCGTGTATGATTGCCTCGAGATACACAGCCAACTGTTTTATATTCTTCAACTTTCACTGACGTTTTACCGAACATTACAACAACAGTCTGATTCTCTTTTATGATCATCCTGTGTTATATAAACTGCCTTTGCTCACAATACTGTATCTGTGCACTTTGCTATAACAAGCATCACAACACATCTATCCGTCTTTCTTGGAGGCATTTGGAAGGTTAATTCTAGATCTGCGAATGGTGGCGTCATACGAAATGTTCCCACATTGAAGAGTCTGCAGTGTCCCAGATACAGACAGCCTTAGCAACGAGGGAGAGATCAAAAGGAACACCTACTCGGAGCAGACGGATACCAACGCTGCAAACAGCTACTGATGGTAACCCATGGCAACTCCTGATAACTGTGCATTCTGAAAAAAAAAGGCAGCCACAGCAAGTGCTTTCGCAATCTAAACTAACAGTAGATTCTGTTTCTGACAATCATGTACGATACGGACGTCTTCCTGGCCCAATGTAGACGTCACAAGGTTGCCCTCGCAGCTCAGAACGGATCTGAAAACCAATCCAATCATTGAGATATAAAAGGGATTGGGCATGAAGAATTAAATGGGATCCAAAATAGCAATCTTTGTGCTTCTTTAAATATCCAGCACCTTCTCAATTGAGGCAGGAAAATGTGTTGCCTGAAACAACCTTGTTTGTGACTGCTTAGAGACCCAGAAAGGAAACATATTTAGAGACCTCATAGAGAAGGAAAAGAAGAAAATTCAAGCAACAGTAAACAAGGGGTCTCAGTTTTAAAACATGATATATTATTATTAAAAAAAATTATTATTACAGGACGTTCAAATAGGGCTGCTTGAGTAATCGAAAAAAGATTGTGATCCCGATTTGACCCCCACATGATCTTAATCCAGCATCTCTGAGATTCAGCCAATTATATAAGTTTGGGAGAAGCGTAAATGCGGTCGGACAAGTCTTCACATTATTTTATATACGTTGCTCAGTAACATGGACACCCCCAAAGGGTGTTAAAGGTAGGGATGCTCCAATTGATCGGCCGGAGATTGGTATTGGCTGATAATCACATTTTATGACTCGATTGGTACTCACCAATTTGGCCGATCACATGAACCGATCGCAAGTGTTTGTTTACAGTTTTACACGCAGAGCAAGATGTATTTTAACTTCTTATGTATCAAATATGCACTCTAAACTTTTTCTTCATTGATGCACATTTAATTACTCGTCTACTGTAATGTTTCCAAATTGCATTGTTAGTCATTTTTCTTACCAATAATTGAAACTTTTTTTTCAATTATTTTCTGTGAAGCTGCTTCTGACCATGATGTGTCTAAATGGTTATAATAAACATAATCAAGGGATTATATGCAACATCCTTCATTTATTCTCTTAGGTAAGGCCAGATCTCCACTTAGGTATCACACTTATGAGGGAAAATGTGCTTTATGTAATGTTTAAGTTATATGAAGCATCAGATCATTGGTATCAACTGATTACCACGACGAGGAATCTGTACTCTGTATCAGCTCCAAAAATCCTGATAGGAGATAAAAGTGCCACATACTGTGTTTATAAGGTATAATTAAACCACAAATGTCATTTCTGTCTTAATGTAATGATGTATTCGCAGGTGTGAATTCACACATGAGTTTGTTTACTACTGAGAAGATGCGCACGCGTGCCTGCGAATGCTGTCTACTTTAGTGAACAGAACCTGTATAGACTGTGAATAACAGGTAATAAAGTTGTAATAACGTTCAGTTTGTTGTACAAAGCGATCGTTTGGAAGCCGCGCGGGAAGTATAATTTCCATGTATGTTTTTTTTTATCAGAGTGATGGCAGCCATGACATGAGCACACTTTCATAGCGAACACAGAGGGTTCTATTTTAACAATCTAGGCACAAAGTCTAAAGCGCATGGCGATTTGCGACCCAGTGTGTGGTCTAACAGGATAGTGTCTATTCTCTTAATGAGTTATGGGTGTGTTTTGAGTATACCGTGCATTAAACCAATCAGAATCTACCAGTCCTTTTAAGAGTCAATTGCGTCACGGCATGGCGCATTTGCAATTTACATGGCGGACTTTGTAAGTACAAAAACTGAACATTTCACTAGCAAGAAAACAGTTAAACAGACAATCTGCGTGAGGATAAAGGACGAGCCTCCTCCATTTGGCCTCTTTTATTTCTTTTTACTTTAGCCTACATATTTAATTTTGTTTGTTAAGCGCAAAGATTTGTTTCAAAACTATTTCTAAATTCAGTTATAATTTCCAGCAAACCAACAAATGAACAATAATAACTAAGTGTGATAAAAAAACTGAGTTCTATCCAAACACACGTCCTATTCTTATGCCCCATATGGTGATGAATATGTCTCCAAAGCCAGACAGGTGGACAAATCTAAACTTGTTTTATTAAAACAAATATAAATGTGCATTTAATGAATAATACTCATAATAATAATAACATTATACAATTTGCCAGACTAAACAATGCAAATTGTTATAAATCAGTGAAAAAAGGCATGGAGGAAGGTCTTCATAAAGAGGGCATACACGTCTTGCGCCCAGTGTACGTCCATGAAAATAAATGTTACTGGGTTGGTATAAAGCATGGACAAGCATATAACTCAAACACAATAATTCAACTTCAAAATTATAAATAGTTGTATTCAGATGTCATCATGTTACTGTGCAGTAATGACCAGGACAAATTTAAAGTCTATTCAAGTACACCATTCCAAGTCTATACAAAATTTAGCATTTTAATCAACAATAGACCTACACATAGGTCTATCATTATTTTAGTTGTTTTCCCATGTTTGAGAATTAACAATAATAATAGCCTCTCATTTTAACCTTTATTTTAAATCTACAGAATCTTAAGAAAATCGTGATCTTGATTTTAAGCAAAAAAATTTGATTCTCATTTTAGGCAGAATCTTGCAGCCCTACATCCAAACAAAACAAGTCTATCAAATACATTATGATAGATATTTTTCTTTGTTTTATATTTTTCTTATGTTTGTTTAATAAAGACCGAAGATACATACAAATCAGTACATACAAACTAGAGGTCAGCCAATCTTTTGCATATTACAGTATTAAAGCCCTATGAAGAAAACATTGGTTATGATCTGCTTTTAATAAATTGTGTCAATCGCTTGTAATAAACGCATGCTATTTCTTTACAGCAAGCTGCTCTGAAATGTTTCACTTTGAATCATGCAGCGCTCACATTCATTTAAGTCATAGCCTTTTGAAGTTTAATAATCACATTAAAATGTATCACCATTCCTGAAATTGAAGACCTCTTAAAATTATAATTGACTCTTTTGTTATAGTGCTTAAGATATTCAAGACTTGAAAAGCTGAACTTCAGACACGTTAAGAGCCCCTGTAAATATTAAGAGCAGTTTGATTCTTTAATAAAAACAGCAGGTTTTAGGATAAGAGATTGATTATTTTAATAAATAAGTAATACTCTGGCATTTAATGCTTTCTAGCTGTGGGTGATCTCAAAACCTACAACAAAACTGAGTGTACTAAACTTTATTGACCATGCCGTTTTTACTGACCTTTACATTTGGCAGGATCTTAAATCTAGCACAAACTGTACCACAAGGCTGTCATCCTTTTAAGTTTTAAGCCCCATATTGTCATGGATTCTCAAAGCATGTGACACACACAGAATAGTCCCAAACTTGTTTGAAATCCAGCCGAATGGTCAGGTGTGTGTATCAGTGCGACTCATGACAGCCAATGAGATTTCCTGAAGTAAGAGTGCAAGAGGAGGGCAAGGCAGTGGGAAGTGGAAGCCGAAAAAAAAAATCTAAACATAAAAAAAAAAACATTAAAGTGGCAGCTAGCTACTGCCCACGTCTGCTCAACCACTGTCTCATCCGTATTGTTTGGCTCTTTATTCTCTATTCTGCGCAAAACCGCAAGCCCTTCCTCCACGTTGTTCGCTGACATGTTGTCAAGAATGGACTTCCTATGGGTTACCATGTGCATGAGTTTGTGCCTTGCGAAGGGTGCTGAGTTTGTGTCTTGAACTGCATAGAGGTCTGTAATGCCTGGAGAAAGCTGTCCGTTAGCATTCATTTCAATGCCAGTTGCTCGCTCTTCTCCGAAGTACGCAATTCCAATTCTGCCATCTTTGCTCACAGCGACTCAGTTTCTGGACACAATTGTTTACAAGTCAATCAGGGGGTAACTGGACCATGCTAACCAGCCAGACCTTGACCCCTTAGAGTGTGCCTGTCATTATTTGCCTCCCAAAACAACCAATATGATGGATTTAACCATGCTTTTGCCCCCAAAAGCATCCGTATCGCAGTGCACAACAAAAATATTATCTGGGGAAAAAAAGTGAGTTTGTCTTTGATACTCATTTAAAGTTCTCAACATGACGACTAGCATGAAAGGCTCACTTTGAGCTTTTTTTAGGCCACTCGTAACACTGAACATCATTTTGACACATTTGTCAAAAGTGCTACTCATTTCTTTAAGTACTATTCTCATTTCTAAGTGCTCCTATTGGGGAGTGGAATAATGCACTCTGGAAACTCATGTTAGCCACTTTGCTGGATTGAGTTACAAAAAGGAGTGCTGTTACCCAGTGAATTTAGGCTTGTAAAAGGAACTGCCTGCCCAAAGAAGTAGGTGGCCAAGCTGTAGTACAGACCGGCGAGCCAAAAAGACACAGTACAAAGTATGTTGAGATTACAGAAAAAGATTCTGCCTTATCACGTTAGCGTTGATGTAATCTCTCGGCCTCAAAGTGCAACCACTGCAATGCATGTATAAATGTATTCACTTTGGGTTGCTTCTATATTTGTGCATTTCGTTATGCAAGCAAATTTCCATGTACCCAACCACAACCGATTCTCACTTACCTGCGCAGAGCACTTGGCGGCACCTCTGGCTTCTCTGATTGGCCGTAGCAGCTGGCTGTTCCATCAGGTATCCGGCCTTCTTCTCTGAACATGGCAGCGGCCGCCGAACTGATAATTCCCACAGCATCCTGCAGGCGAGTCTCTAGGGGATAATCCCATTCATCATAGGTCACAGATATCATCCCTGCTGGAAAGGCTTCCGGGATATGTTCGAGATTCCCTGTCGTCAAGCTAGGAACAATCCACACAAAGCCAGCCCCGGTGAGCCCTAGCGAACGGGCTTCCTCCATAACCAGTGCTGCTTCATCTTTGGAGCAGTAGAGGAGGATGACGGGCGACTGGATGCGTTTGAGCTGCACATGAGCTCTGTCCTCGGGTTCACCGACGCCGTCTAGAGTTACTACGCTCTGAAGGTCCCAACGAACAAAGCTGTGGTCCACAGTCACGCGCACAGTGGCTATGAACTCCTGGAAGCCGGGGAACTTGGTGGTGACCACCGAGAAGACGTGCCAGTCATACTCCTCCATTATAGCAAGCATCAACAGTGCCTCCTGCTGGAGGGAGGCTCCAAACTGGAAAAACGAAGAACTGGAATCCTGGAGAGAAGGACAGGGAGAGCGAGAGGGAGGGAAAGGCAGAGAGAACAGGTGGTGGACGAGAAAAGGAGAAAAGGAAACATGAGTAGGAGGGAAAGACAGAAACGGAAAGTTAGATAGAGAAATGTGGGGAAATACAAACCATGTGTTGTCACATCCGACACTGATAGTTGGGTAATTGTACTTCCACCTTGCCAACGAAAAGTCGTCAGTTCTGATAAATCAACTGAACTATCTTAGCTGAACCTGAGTGATAAAACCCTGAACATCTTTAACGGTTTCTTTAGCCTTACATGTTACCTTTCTGCTAGCATTAACCTCCACTTTAAATCTACAAGAGTATCTGGTTCTGACAGAGTGTTACGATCCATGAGCAAAATGATGAGTTGCACACTGTTCAGGAGGCTCTCAGAGGATTTCCTGTAGCCAATTTGGTCCAAAAAGTCAATTTTTTAAACTAATGTTACGTCTAATGTGTCACTAAAGCTGTTGCAGCCCATTATTCTCACTTTTTATTTCAAACCAATTGTGGTTTACAGACACTGCAGTGTTTTTCTACTTTGCTAGTATTTATATTTCATTCAAATTCAAACTCACTTCTGCAATTTATCTTGTATACATTCGGTCATTATGCATTCAAGCTCATTTGGTTGGCACTACAAAGACACATTTGTTTGATGGGGTTTTAAAACATCCCCGGAAAGTATATGGAATAAACAGAGCATGAAAACAATGTACAGACTGAACAATAATACTGCACAGACTGTGAGAGAACAATTTTTACGCATAAATGTACAATATTTGTGGTGTATATGCCTTCTGTTTCTAATGTTGTATAATGTGCTATATATAGTCTTGCATACATTGTAACTTTTATAAATCTATATATTTTAGACTGTTGTTTACACATATACTGCTTTACAATATCAGGCCCATAGCCAGGGGAGGTTCGGGTGGTTCGGAAGACCCACCCCCTCACTGACAAAGGTCCAGTATTTGTCCCATACATGAGCTCATTTGTCCTATTTTGACTGCAATGCCATCATAAATAGTAAAAAAAAAAAAAACATCAAAAAAGGTTTAAGACCAAGCCGAATCCTGGTGTGATTTCAGTTAATCAGTTTTGGCCAATGCAAACAATTGTTTTTCAAGATTCCAACATCCAGCTGTGCAAGAAAACACACAATCTGACGCAACAGAAGTCATCTTTCACTACTGTATTGTTTTTTAATAGAGAAAATGTTTGACAAGTAACTTTTATTCCAAATCTTGGACCATATTCTTGAAAGAAAACATGACCAATAAAAAAGTGAAGCACTAAAAGCGGCCCATATTAAAATCAATTTGAATACTATTTTGACCATTTTTGTTATCCATGAAAATTTATACTCTTTTTACAAGAGAGGCTACAAAAATTGTGAAGATCTACATTATTATTATTATTATTATTATTATTATTATTATTATGTTTTAATTCAGACTGTGGAATGTTAAATGTGCTGGACATGTTGTTATTTGCCCAATAAATTACAATAAGTTACAGTTTTTAGTTTAAGGCTTTTTTCTAATGATATATGATGTAATAAATTTGTGTCATTTTTTTTTCTAAATATTTAGAAAATATTTTTGGTACATCAAAAAGTGTGGTTATGATTAACATCCGACAAGCTAATTTAGCTAAAAATCCTGCTTAAAATGCCACCTAGATTTAGCATTTAAATCTCACAAATAAATAAAAATGAGGTGAATAACTTCCAAAAGGTCACCCTTTTTGAGAAAAAAGAACCACCCCTTTCACCAGGCTTGCTACAGGCCTGAATATTGTCTTAAGGTGACTACCATTTATCTTATTAGCATTGTTAATTGTTTATTTGTGAAAGTACACACTGAATTAATAAGATATTTCTAATAATTATTTTATTCAAAATAAAATGCAGTTCTTCTTAATTTTCTAAGCATCAAATTATTCAGAAAAAAAATATGGTTTCCAAAAACATATCAAACAGCTATTTTCAACAATAACAAAAATAATTTCTCTTTACATGAAATTAGCATATTAGAAAGAGATCTGAAGGACGTAACACTATTGAATTAACAGCTGCTGAAAAGTTAGATTTGCTATCACTGAATTAGGGCTAAGTGATATGGCCTTTTTAAAAAAATTCTTTACATTTAAATAGATTTTTACCCCCCAAAAAATGCTTGGAGTTGAAGGTTATTAACCTATATAACCTTATCATTATTATAATTAATTATAGGATATAAAAATGCTAAAGAAAAAAAGCTGTCATTTAAAGATCAAACTTCACAAGCTCTATTTATAATTCCATACAAGACTTTTATAATAAAGTCAACTCATACTCAAGAAAGTAAACTAATAATGATTGATTTTTTTTCAATGAACTTGCATTCAGAGCTTTATTTATTTTTATTTTGTGTTATATCTGTTCATATAAACTACTCAAATTAGGCTAGTAGGTTGCATTTTATTGCTGTTATTTGCGTCGGGTCTCTGCATCTAGTAGATTAGTCTCTAGCGCACTGAGTGAGTTTTGTCAGTTGTCACTACTTTATTTTTCTTGTCTATGGGATTAGAAAAATCAGTACCGAGATTCCTGTCCAATCAAATCACACATAGAAGGTAAATCACATCATAATGAACTACCTCAAGACATGGGTGATTTATAATTGCAGCAAACTGTTTGGAAGCATTAAAGGTGTTCAAGAAGATGTTCAAAATCTTTACACGCATTGACGCAGAGACTGTTTAGATGCATGTCACTGATGAAAAGATGATGGATGTTTACTGTATTATGACTGAAATGACCTTAAACACCCAGCAGGCACAAGACCTCAACATGATGTCAGATTGACGTTGTACCCCAACGTTTTGTTTGGAAATGAAAATCAGGTTGACATCAGAACCCAACATTAGGCCGGTGTTAGTGTCCATTGTCCAACCTAAAATCAACCAAATATCAACGTCATATGACGTTATTATTGGACATCAAAATAATATTGTCCTTAGACCCTGGCTAGGCACTGAATTTTTTGTCACCTGACGTCACAACCTGTGTGACGTGTGACGTGTCTGCTGGGCAATAAATAAATGCACTACAGAATGTTACGTTTACACACATCCACAAATTACATGTAAATGCATAAGCTTTTTACAGTATAACACTCACTGCTCATGAGTACTTTTAAACAGTCTACTTTTTACTCATACTTTGAGTAATATTTACAACAGATACTTTTACTCTACTCACACTACATTTTTAGGCAAGTAATGGTATTTTTACTTAAGTAGGATTTTTCAGTACTCTCTCCACCAATTCTCACGGGGAATGAGTGATTGAGAGCCCAGAATATGCTATTTTTTTGGCCGGCGTGTTTGTGCGTCCATGGTTTTTTATTTTTTTCATTTTATTTCATTTCATTTCTACAAGCGCAACATTTCTCCGAGTTTCTCTGTGCTCACTGCATGTTGTTTGTTTCTATGACAATGCGGGGGAAACTACGTTACGCGTAGGGGTGACAACTGATTTTCATTCAAACAAATCAATGTGAACTTTACACTTAAGTTAATCGATAAAACTCATTTATCGCCCAGACCTACACTGAATTTTTTAAAAGCATATTAAAATAAAACAAATTTCTAAACGGCAGTGTCAATGTAAATAAAAAAAAAATTATATATATATATAGATATATATATAAAACCATAAACATATATGTAA
>CAIGQZ010033037.1:5373139-5416120 GCA_903798205.1 Danio tinwini
CATAAAAACACAATATTCATGAATTTTGAGTGTCATTTTGGGGCCACTTTATGTTCTCTTGCCTTAAATTACAAAGTAACTGCTTTCACCTAGTCTTACAACACGCAATCATTTTGCTTTGTTTCATCACTCCTGAAAAATATTTAAATCCGGAGAAGAGCTGTTTCTCACTGCCGCTGATAACGCAGAAGTTTCTTTCCCCTACTATCGAAGCCCTTCAGCTTTGCCAATGCACAAGTGTAAAAAAGGTCTACAGAGAGAACAGCAACGAGCAAGAGAGAAGGGCGCAGATCAGGAGCAGACAGTGAGCCGCTGAATACAGGAGAGAGGGGAGAAAGACAGAAATTGCTGCACACTGTCATACTGGAGTCACTGACTGAGTTAAGAATAATGACTGTATCCTTGTGCGGTGACAGCTTGATATCTCAGAATACACAAACACATAAACGAGCGACAATGGAGCTTATGAATATCATGGTTCGAGCGCTGTGCAAACACACAGACGCTGTTCTGTCCACCGCGCCGCCGAGACAGATTTAAAATACTGAGCTTAAGCAAACAGCGACACGCAAATAAACAGGTAAGGAGGAGGTATCCGTTGAGGATTAGCGCAGAAAAAAGAGGCCAAAGGAGAGCGCATTTACATGAGGTAAATGTACGCTCATCCAAACTGTACCTCACTGTAACTGAACCTGCTGAGAAAATTGAATCTGCGGCACGTAACTGAGTCACAAAGCGGTACATCTTTCCACTGATCCAAAAGCGAGACTTCACATAAACCAGTTATGTCACATTCTAAAAATATATCACACAAACAATTCAGGAGGCATTAAAACGCTGTCCCAGATACACCGAGGAGTTAATAAATCAATGCAAATGTAGTGGCTGCACTCAATGTTTTGGATGGTCCCTTTCGACCTGTGAATGCAGCACTTGAGGGTTTAAGAGGCTTGGTGATGAAACTGGATTAGAGGTATGCCAAAAATCTCCCACACAAATCTCAGGTGTAAACGGATAGACGTAATGGGGTACATCTAGGTACACGTGTGCATCTAATCAAAAAGAGCTACTTTCAGACCAGGTTTGGAAAATTAATCTTACAGACTCACACTTTTTGGTAGTTGGGGTGCTGAGAGGTTTTCCAGTTTGGCATGAGGTTGATAAGCATGTGAAGAGGGTTCGGATTTAGCCGCGGCGCTGAAGGTTTGCAGGTAGAGGCGCATACAAACAAACACACACAAAAGATGTGTGCACCTGGAAATTGCTTTAATCAGAAAGGCGCTGAGGGTCAGAACTCGGAAATATCTTTCCATTAAAGCACTTCTTCAATCTTGTCACCCATTTGTCCACATATCCTGACCTTGGAGTTGCCGTTTCTTGATACGAATGCAGCTTAATCAAAACACTCTTTGATTGCCGCGATGAAGATGACCGTGCACAGCAAAACCAGTGTCACTAGCTATGTTTTCATCCAAAGATGAGGATTAAACTTATGCACAATAATCGCATTAAACATTTACAAATAAAGCAGTTTCAATCTAATTAGTTAAAGAGAGCAAAATCATCACCTCCTAATAAACTGGCATTAAATATCAAAAAGAAAAATGGAATTTGCTCTGGCAACTGGGCCTTTTTTCTTGTATAATAAATGACTTGCATCTCAGAAGATGAAGGTGAAATGCAATGAATGCATGGTGGTTTTGGGGGCATGAGTGCAGAAGCTGAAGATTTCTGGAGAATTTAAAGAGTTAATAATAGTGAAACACTTTATAAAGGACTTGGGCAAAGGGATTTTAGAATGACCAAAAGATCATTTTAGATGTTGTGCAATGTGGTTGGCCTGCTAGTTTGTCCATTAATCTGACCCATCACATTTTGGTTTGTTGGGATAAAAGGTTTATCTGACTCAATTGAGTGCATACGTTTATGTGTATTTTTTACATCAAAATAGTTGGATGGAAACAGCTAGTGTCAGTTTTTTGAAATTGAGATTTATACATAATAGGATAGCTTAATAAAAAAGCATTTTGTTAGGTTTGTACAATTTGTCGAATATCTGTCAAAATCTGGAATCTCAGAGCTAAAAAAAAACAAATTGTTAAAAAAAATCAGCATTAACGGTGCTGTATGTACGTTTTTGAATCAAATAAATGCTAAAGTCAGATATTCTGCTTTGAAAATGTGCGTTACGCGCCAGAACATCTGTCTTTGTTTTGGTCATTTATCCCGCTCAATGCCAGTTTAGCTAATTATATTTCAGCACCCCGGGATGCCTTGGTGGAAAACAGCTAATTTCATTCATTCATTCAGAAAGGCTCTCGAAGTATGCATCCGTGTCAGAAATGCGACCTCTGGTGGACAGTAGCAGCCTCCGAAATTAGCAGATTCAGAGTTCCACATGAGGTGGTTATTAACTAGCAAATAATATCAATATTACGAACATAAACATTAGGTGAGCAGGTTACATTGTAACCCGGTGTCCTAACAACATGGACTATGTGACAAGATTTTCAAAAGATAAGCAATTTGGATGTTTGCACCAGACGAAACACAACAGAAATTTAAATACAGCCATTCAGAAGCACAGAATAGTGCACTTACTGCACTTCAACGAAATGGTAAGGCTTACAGTCTAATTAATACATATTAACCCTCTTTAACATTATTAAATGAACATACTAAATCACTTATATGTATTGGTTTGCACTGAGTCACAGTTCTAAAGTTCCTTTTCAAACTGTTTATTTTATTTTTAAGATCTGGAGGTGAACTATCTGCTGCTGCTTTTAGTAGTATGGTATAATTATCATGTAAATGGCATTCAAACTCACAAACTCACAACACTGAATAAAAAAAACATATGAGGAGTACCTGAGATGTTTGCTGTTCACCTCTGAGGTATAAAAGCAGTTTCTAAAATATAAATTTCATGTGTTGGTTAGACCAAAAACTCCTTTTAATATGGAAAATATTCCTTCTATTGTGTGCAGTTGCTTTTATTTAGAACACAATTTAAATCAGCCTTTAGGCTCGATAATCAGGCACACTGTCATTGTCAATCTGGCAACCTGCGCTTGTATTTGTTTTGAACCAGGAGTGCAATACCTAGTTCAACCACTGGATGTCAAACTTACATGCTGCACCTTTAAAATTGAGCAAATAAAGTTCTTTTCAAATCATATTACTAACCAGAAATTGTGTAGCATGTGTGTAGTGTGTAGCAGTGTGTAGCACGATCGCCTCTCACAAGAAGGTGGCTGGTTTGAGCCTCCGCTGGGTCAGTAGGTATTTCTGTGTGAAGTTTGCATGTTCTCCCCTTGTTGATGTGGGTTTCCCCCAGGTGCTCCGGTTTTCCCCACAGTCCAAAGACATGTGATATAGGTGAATTGAATAAGCTAAATTGGCCATGGTGTATGTATTTGAACGCAAGAGTATATGGGTGTTTCCCAGTGTTAGGTTGTGGCTGGAACGGCATCCGTTGTGTAAAACATATGCTGGATAAGTTGGCGGTTCATTACCCTGGTTAATAAAGGAACTATGCTGAAAAGAAAATGAATGAATGAATGATCTTTACTTAATATTCTAATGAGTATAATTTGACCCAATAATTTTTTGATATTGCCAAAAACACACCCTTGCAACATAAAGGACTTTTTTTGTTTTTGTTTTACTTTTTGTTCTTCAGCTCTGGAATGATATGAAACGTAAAATTAGAAGTTATGGAAAAAAAAAATCATATCAATAATTCAACATCCTCATGGATCTTTTAAAGTAATCTCTAGAGTTTATCCAGATCATCCACACATACTGTATATACTGATGCTTACTGATTAGACACGTACCGAACAGCCCGTATTTGTATTTCCAAAATACTGTTTATCAAAGATTATTTGATTTGTTTATGATGGTTGTTAGCATTATGAGTCAGAAGACAACTCTTGGGAGTTTGCTGTCCTACGGTCATTTTTTCTTAAATACAGAAGCTTAAACAAATTAGAAAGTAATGAGCTCTTCTGCCACTAAAGACATTTGAAATAAATCTTTTTCAATGCATGCTGTAGGTCCCAAAGCAATTCCATTTTTGGTGGAAATATGCCTGCTGTTCTTACTTCATCAAAGTTGAAAAGAAAAAGTAAGAGCTCCCCGTTCCTCTATTACTCAGCAGAGACTGGCCAGAGTTTGAACGACTGTGTGACTGACACTCGAGGGAGAGAAAAAAAAAACAAGTAAAAAAAAAAGGACCTCAGGATAGCGGGAAAAAACAACGTCCAACCCCATTACTTCTAGCCAAGGAGACTGATGGAGGTGGTAAGCAGACTTGCAATTTCAGGGTTGACTTCCTTCACGATATTTTACAAAAAACAAAAAACTAAAGGTGCACAATATATCAAAAACAAATCTGTAAATATTATCAGAGTTATCAATATTGATATTTATCTGTAAAGTGTACATTTAGCTTATTTTTGCATTTAGAATGAGTGTTTGATGACGACACACTATGAAAATGCTGGGTTCCACAAAATCCCTTCATGTTGACCCAACACAATAGATCATGTTAAAACTTTATTGTTTTTACAAATGTAAGTGGATTGAGCATAAAACAATTAAGTGGTCCCGAAAAAATCTCAAGAAGTGTTGAATAAATATTTGAAAACAATGAATAAAATATACTATTAAATGTAAATCTTGAGCAATTCTCAAAAACAAATACTGTTTCTTTTTGTACATTAAAAGTAGGGCTGCACGATATTGGAAAAATCTGACATTGCGATATTTAGTTTTTCTGTGATATATATTGCGATATGAATACAATTTCACTAGATGGCTTAAATCAGGGTTCACCAATCTCGGTCGTGGAGGGCCGGTGTCCCTGCAGGGTTTAACTCCAACTTGCCTCAACACAGCTGCCTGAATGTTTCAAGTATACCTAGTAAGACCTTGATTAGCTTGTTCAGGTGTGTTTCATTAGGGTTGGAGCTAAAATCTGCAGGACACTGGCCCTCCAGGAACCAGTTTGGTGACCCTTGGATTAAATCATAAATTTAGATTGATTGGGGTGATTTTGTAAGGGTGCCAATCATCTAGAAAAATAATAAACAAATTGCAAGCAAGAGAAATTACAATAGAGCAAAAAACAGTCAAATAAACAGTGCGTTATGGTTTTCCAGAAAGTCAAACAATATTCAGGTACATAAATGAAACAATTAAATAAAAAATAAAAATCATTGGATTAATAATTTAGTAAAATTATTCTTTTTTAAAGCTACAAATGTTGTATGTTATTAGGCCTGAATGCTTTACACTCTCTTGAAAACGCATGCAAATTATAAACTTTCACTCTCTTATGATTATACTTTGCAATGACTCCACAAATCTCATGTATTCTCAATTGTTGGTCAACTACATTCCCAACTATTGCGGACACACACACACACGTTGCGATATCGATGCTGAAACGATATATTTTGCAGTCCTAATTAAAATGCTGTAATACTTAAAGTCTCATTAAAACAACTTTTTTTTTGTACAAATTTGAATAGTTTTCAATAAAGATACTCTAATTCAAATAAAGGTGAAGCAAAAGATTTAGAAATAAGATTTAGCACAGATGTTTAGAAATTAAAGCTCAAAAATATTTAAAATAAAAGTTGTACCTTCAATCTTTCAAGTCAGTCTTTCTTCAATATTTTCTTCAATATTCATAATAATAATAATAAAAAAGTTGATCCCCAAACCAGGATCATGGAGTAATCATGCTGAAAACTCAGCTTTGTGATTACAAAATAAGCTGTATTTTATAGTATTAATTCCACATTTCTTTTAATAATTCTTATAATAATTTACAGAATTTTGAAACAAATAGATGCAGCTGTGGTGGACATACTGTAAGAGACTTATTTACAAAGCATATATTAAAAAATCATACCATTTACACTTTTAAGTGGCTGTGATCACCACAAGTGTTGAATGCAAACAAAAATACTGTGCTACAGTATTAAAACAATATGATTTTAAAAGGGACCTATTATGCCCCTTTTACAAGATGTAAAATAAGGTCCAATCCCAATTCTACCCATTACAGTCATAACCGTGTTTGTGTTTTACTGTAATTGTTTTAAAAAAAATGTTAAAATAAAAACCGCAAAATTTCGCAATCTAAAATCCATAATACTAACTCAAGTACAGCAGTCCCACAACATTCTGTCACTCGATTACACTTGAATACCCTGTCAGGAATTGTCTGGTGGCTGGGAATGACCTTTTTACAGTGTCTGCTATAATGTTAATGTTGTTTTTTGTGTGTTTATATTGATGAATATGGCCACGATGTAAATGTAGTACAGTTACAATCTTATTGCCACATTAGATCGTTATGATAACATGATATATGCCTTCAGACATTACCTGAAGATAAATCCCAAAAAATAACACAACTGGAATAACTGGGATTGGGCCTTGGTCTCTGATGTCATAAGTGTTTATGAGACATTTTAGCTCAAAATATTCCACAAATAATGTTTTATAACTGCCCCTTTTAGGCTTTGATCTAAATTGTGCCATTTTGGTGATTGTTGCTTTAAATTCAAATAAGACTGTGCTCTTTTCAAAAGAGGGCGGAACTACAAATGCCTTTGTGTCAGCATAGTGGCAGATTCAGAAACAAGGCTAACGTCCTATGCTAATAAGTAAAAGATTGTCATTAATGGGCGGGGCTTTCCCCCTCTGATGACAAAAGAATGTCAATCAAAGTCTTTCTGTAGATTGTTTTTATCACGTATGATTATAAATAATAGAGTTATACAGTTTTACTATTAGAAGCTGGTTATATTCACAGACTGTTGCCACACAACATTATTACCCCTTATAAAAGTGATTTTTGCATAATAGGTCCCCTTAAAAAATGCACAAGATCAGGAATGAGTTGTCAGTAAGTGTAATTCGGAGAGGGTAAAAGACACAGTCTGTGATGTTTATTAATTTAGACAGCACTCAGCCAATTATCTCTTCCAGTTTAAGTTAAGACCAAACTACAGAACTTGTCTTTTTTTTTGGTAGGACATGTTCAACCCTTTGGCATCCCCCACTCTGATGCTCACTGAAGAGCTCAGTCATGATGGATAGGAGCAACTGGGATCGTACTTCTTTCTTGGCATGAAAGCGGCACCTCGGGCGTTCAGTGGAGACTTTTCTCTGCCATCACCACTGGCTGTTGTTCCACCATTGACCTCTCAGATCAACCGGGGACACTTAGAAGAGATCACCTCTTGTACACCGACACCCGTGAGCCAGTTCCTGTGAAACCTATACTTTAACCTGCCTTCATAATCACATATCAGAGCCTGGGGATTCAACAGTCAGGAAACTGACCCTTCCAAGAGTCCAGGTACACGGAGATACATGAAGTCTCTGCAAGCACACTGTCCTGGAGCTGTGATCAAATCTGAGAGAGCAAAAGAAAAGTAGATTCCCCTGAAAAGGATTTCCTGTTTGACAACCAAGCAGCAACCTCCTGCTCTCCCACGTGAAGCTAATCCGAAAGTAACTGAAACTGCAATTCTTCGAAATTCCGCTAGTCCTGGCTCCATAATAGAGCACATTTCAATTGACCCCAATGTTAAAATGGCCAACTTTACAGCAGAAAAAAAGGTGTTTACAGCCTGGTACAAAAAAGGATTTTGGTGTATATAGCTAATACCACCCTTCACTACAACTGTGAGAGGGTGAATTGTTTTTATAACTCGTCCATTTTGTTTATATTGAGTTATATAAAGTCTGCATAATTAAGGGCGTGGCCACTTGAGTGACAGGTAGGTCTTGCTGGTTGCAGTCACAATTCCAGCTGATTAGCCGCTGAACTCGGCATATACATCATATTTTTGTTTTGTTTTATGTGGCTTTACACAGTCAATAGTCTTTTGGAAATATTTCCTACAATTATCAGATAATATGGCATGATGTGCACTTAATTTTGCTCACAAACCATTTATGTGGCCTCCATTTCCCAGGTGAGTGAAATTATTATATACTTATATACCATATCTATAAATGTATTTGTTTTATTAAGAATAATTTATTATTCATAATTTTCTTTAGACCTGCAATGCACTCTAGAATCTGACAGATTAATTAGCTGTAGGCTATAAAACAGTCATCTGAAACATTCTCATACAGTTTTATGTCTAAATTTTAACAATAGCCTTGCATTTACTAACACAGACTATATTTGAAGCATTTAGAAGTAATTCGCATTTCCTCCTGTAGAAAAACGTCATAAGAAGCATTTTTAGTGGCTCAATGTATTACAACCGTGTTTTTAAAAAGCTAAACACTTTATTGATATAGTGTACAAACAAGAACATGTGGTCAGAACAGAGTCGCACGTAATGAAGTATTAAGTGTTTCTCTCAAAGAAAAGCCTGTCTAATCAAGATACTAGCAGGCATCTGTAGCTCCGCTCATGCTCCGCCTCTAAGCCCTTGTTTGGTTACCCCCGATTGGAGCAATGACACACAATCAAAATGGCAACGGTTGGCCACACCCACTTGTAGCTTCATCCGGCTCTTCAGAAACCTATGGGTGACTTCACGGATACTACGTCTTTTACAGTCTATGCTAACAACACTAAAAGGACACAACAGTTCACCCTGAAAATGGAAAATTCTGCCATCATTTACTCAACCTTCACTTGTTCCAAACCTCTTCGACGTTCTTTCTTCTGTTGAACACAAAGGAAGATATTTTGAAGAATGCTGAAAACCTGTTGCCATTGACATCCATAGTATTTGTTTTTCCTACTATGGAAGTCAAAGGGTTACAGGTTTTCAGCTTTCTTCAAAAAATGTTCTTTTGTGGTCAAATGAAGAAAGAAAAAATTAAAACCACTTGAGTAAATAGTGAGTATATTTTTATTTTGGGATGAACTATCCATTTTAACTCCTGTTACAAAGTGTTTGAAACAACTTATGATGAATATTTTGATTAGTCTTTTTATTCCTTCATTCATTTTCCTCAAGCTTAGTCCCTTTATACATCAGCCACAGCAGAATGAACAACCAATTTATCCAGTTTTTATACCTGTTTATCAGCAAAGACTGAAAATGCCCATAAGTTCCATACAACCCATGCAACTTGGTGATTCCAGCGTTCAAGGCAACAGCAAAAACTGCAACATAATCTAATACTCGGATTACACTGCACAAAAAAAGAAACTTCAGCGCGCTCTATCACGGCTCAACTGCAGCGATAATATTGTGTCTTGGGATGCCTTCAGATTCCTGCCTCGCTGAAGGCAGCGATGGAAAATTTCAGTATCATAAAATTACTTGTGCACCGAGTGGGTACAACAAATGATGAAATCTCATGAGCAGGAGATAATGAGCCAGTTAAGATAGCAAAGCAGAGATGAATTAGATAAAGGCAGACCTGGACAGACTGACAGAGAGGAAAAATGTGCAGCAAGAAAGAACCTGACAGTATCCAAACCACACAATTTCATCGGTGAATAATGGCCTAAGGATCAATGGTATGCGGGTACCATCGGTTCTCTTCAATTCGTCATTGCTAGCGATTAAACTGTTGGCTCTTCTCCACTTGAATGCCTTAAAAATCATTGGATAGGACTTTATTTGGCGGCTTGACTATAGTTCTGCTTAGGCACCCTATGAGAGTTCAGGGGAAAGAAAATGTTTAAAACAATCGTCTAATCTGAATCCAACTGTGTGTGTTTGATATCAGAATGACAGCAAACAAGGAGGCACTGAAGGTGGCATCAGTACAAGCCTGGCAGAGCATCACAAAGGAACATGTCCAATGTCTATACACAAGTTGTTAGCTTCAGGTAATGAATACAGTAGTTGTGCTGCTTTCCACAGGATTGTGCAATATTCAACCCTGAAGAACTGCCTCCCTTTCCAGTTTAGAGATGGAATTGGAATTTAACAGGCTACAAGAAGAAAATGCAAAATGTGAATTTAACATGTTTTAGTGTCAGTGTAAAAAATGAACAAAATTTTTAAATATAAAAAAATGCATGAGGGAAAAGATAAGAAAATTGTTGGTCTAAATAAAAAAAAAGTTTTTTCAGTAAACAAAGAAATGTAAAAAAAAAAAAAAAAAAGCAAAAATAGCAAAAAAAAATCGCAACACATCTAAGTGTTTTAGTAAATATAAAAAAGTTGAAAAATAGCAATACATAAAAGTATTTTAGTAAACAAAGGAAAAAAAAAATGGCAAAATTAGCAAAAAATTGTAAAAATCTATGATAAATAGCAAAAAATAAGTGATTTTTAGTAAACAAAGGTTAAAAAAACAAGCAAAACTAGCAAAAAATAAGAAAATAGTTTTAGTAAACAAAGAAAAGTTGTTAAAAAATAGCAAAACTAGCAAAAAGTAAAAAAAAAACTTAACAAAAAGCTAAACATAAGTGTTTTAGTAAATAAAGAAAAGTAAAAAAACTAGCAAAAAATAATAAAAAAGTATAAAAAAACAAAAAATAAAAGCATTTTAGTAAACAAAGAAAAGTAAAAAACTAAGCAAACATGAAAAATAAATAAAATGAGCAAAACATGATTTTTCATGATTTCCAGAAGACTCATCTAAATCTCATTTGGTGTAACACTACAGGCTACAAAAATCTTTTCAAGCAAAACATGTGTATTTAAGCTTAAGTTGGAAATGTTGCTTTATTCGCACATCTTTTATGTGATATTCCAGTTTTGCGCATAAAGTTAATTTGCACTTTTGGATGAAAACATAGCTACTAATTGCTTTGGTCCAAACCAGTTGAAAAGAAAGACAAAATCCACATCACTCATTGGCCAGACGTTATTGAACGTATTTCCTAAACTGCTTTTCGATTGGTCAGAATTATGGTGTAGAAAAACGCCAATGGAACTCCCACAAGTAAACAAACCGGTAGACACAAAATGTCACTTTTTACCATAGAGGGACGACTGCACTGGCTGATTGTATCCCTGGTCATAGTATACTATATATTTGCATACATCACTTTAGACAAACTACACATTTCAAGAATGAAGTGCGGCTGCGGCTGGAAAACAATGTTTTTATGCATTGCAAACGGCAAAGGCGCATCGCAAGTCACTTCAGGAGGAGGGGTGAATTAATTTAGCTAAACTACGACATAGTCATCTTCCAGAAATATTATCAATGATCAGTCATGTTTTTCCCTCTCCCTCTCTCTCTCCCACTCTCTCTCTCCCACTCTCTCTCTCCCTCTCTCTCTCTCCCTCTCTTTGTTAAAAATTGTTGGTAAAACGCTGTCAACAAATATTTTTCCTCCACACCCCATAAGATGGGACAGCGCATCAGACTACAGCAGCTGGATTAGTCCAAAAAGGCGAAGTACTTTTTGCAGTTGAGTCTGTTTAAGTTCAGATCATGTTCTTACCACAAACAAACCATTCCAGGTTTCGCTTGAAAGCGCACCGGGACCACCTCATCAAGGAGGTCTTGGTCCACTTTTTGGTTCGCTTTTGGTGCGCACTCGAGTGCGATTGCTACACTCACACCTGCCCAAACTAACCACACCAAGAACTCTTGTGCGACTCAACCGAACTAAATAAGGCAGGTGTGAAAACACCCTTTAACTACAGATGTCACAAAAGCTTCCTTTATTCCTTCTTTTCTTGCATTTGCCAAAGGTTTCTCTGAAAACAAGTCTTAATAAAGAGACACACTGTCTGCCATCCCTTTCAAAAGAACTCCATGTCTTCTGTCCTTAAATCACAATTCTTTAAAACCCTTTTTTATTTAGAAATCACAATTCTGTTTCATTTCTTTTCGTCTAAAACATGCCTTTATGATGCTGATCCTGCGTTCCTTCCACCAGTCCTCCACAGCATCCTTTCATCACAACACTGTACTTGTTTATTCCAACAATCCATCATCCAACTAACCATACTCTGAGCCATCAAAACGTAACGCTTCGCACTTCACACACACCTCCACCCTGACATCTCTCCGTTCCTAAAGGCCTTTATCACAGCAACCACTCATCCATCAAACACCACTATGATACACACACACAGATATAAGCGGGGTTTATATTTTGCCACATGTGTCACTTATCACTTATGTGTTCTCTCTTTTGGAAAAAGTAGAATATATTATATAATTTAGTATTCGGTATGCATACACAAATCCATATGTGTGTGTGTGAGTGTACATTAGTATTCGCTGCTGAGTCTCTCTTTTTGAGCGGAAACACATTATTGTTTCTGCTTGCAGAACAATGCCTTTTTAATGTCTCTATTATTCTCCCCTTAGGCCATTCAAACCCCCAAATACTCAAAATCCCAGAATTCATTAGAACTTCATTACTGTGGAAAACTCAAAGTCCAATAAACTTGTAAGAGCAGAAGCATCACAGCACTCAGGAAGACTTTAGTTCATACCGAGAGATGCCATTCAACCAAAGTAAGCATTTCTTCCAATCCAGTCCCTGCCCTTATTAGATCAGGAGTAATGAGAGCTCGACTGCAAAAAAAAAATATTCAAATCTCATATTAGCCACTACCTATGACTGGGCGCGTACAGATTTTTCATGCCTGTGCACATTTTCTGCTCTGATTGGGATGGAAAATCTGCGGAAAGGATTTTGAGTCAACGTGTAGCAGCATTCACAGCCCATTGTACTTCAGTAATGTGTACTTTTAAACAGGATATTATAGATTTAGTTACCTCAGGTCAGAATAAAGCAATTCCAGTGTTATAGATGTGTCATTTAAAGTAAAAATAAATTCACAAAGAAAGAAATTCTGTGAATTAAACTGCACAACCCAAAAGAAATAATGCTAAAGGATAAGAGTTGGCTCTCTATAGAACAATAATTATTGATATAATTTAATTTAATTTAATATTTTTATATTTATGATGAAAAAGTGCCGTTATGGATATGACAGCTCTTCGTTATGGATGTGACAGATGTGAAATTGCCACTTGTGTGACACCAGTTTGAAAACATTGACAGAAACATTTTTGAGTATTTCTAATGTACTTTAAAATACTTTGAAAACTTAGAATCGGTTTCCGTATTTTGGTGAAAACGTAATTTTTTTCATGGCAAGGTTGACAACATACAAAAATGAGTGCCATGTAGCAAGAGTGAGGAGATTGTAAATAAAAAAGGATGTCACCAGAGTGGCTTTTTGGTTTCTTTTTTTGTGCTTCCCAGCCACTAGCTCCCAATCTGAAAGCTTTTTTATCATAGGGAGTAATGTAGTCATCCAACTTCACATTTAGTAATTTTACTATATGTGTATGAATAATTATGAATTGTTCCTTGACTTGAAAGCTCAGATTTGATTATAATAATTTGCTTTGTTTAGAGTTTGAGGTTTACTGTATCATTATTATTCACACCTTAAAATTTGCTTTGATTGTTCAGTACTTACGCTTTACCATTGAACACACTTGGTAATATTTTATTCATCAAGTTTAAGAGTCTCTTTAACACTTATGTTTATTTTATTATAAAGAGATGACATTTTTATTTGAATACTTTTGTTTTTTACTATTAAAACTATTAGTAATGTTGGTAAATTAAAGTGATTAAATAAAAAAATCCTAATATTACTGAATGGATTGTTAAAAAATATTAAATGATTGTTCATACTGAATGATATGAAACATGATATAGTGATAATTTTCCAGCCCTAAGGTGAAGACAAGATTATTAGGCCTCCTATTATTTTATTTAATTTTTTTCAAATATTTCCAAAATGATGTTAAGCAGAGCAAGGAATTTTTCAAAGTATTTCCTATAATATTTTTTCTTCTGGAGAAAGTCTTATTTGTTTCATTTCAGCTAGAATAAAAGCAGTTTTTAGGACAATGATTGTTTTACAATGACTTTCCTAATTACCCTAATTTGCCTAATTAACCTAGCTAAGCCTTTAAATTGCACTTTAAGCTGAATACTAGTACCTTGAAAAAATATATTGTAAAATATTTTGTACTGGCATCATGGCCAAGATTAAAGAAATTAGTTATTAAAACTATTATGTTTAGAAATGTGTTGAAAAAAAACCTCTTCTTTCCGTTAAACAGAAATTGTGGAAAATATACTGGGGGGCTAATAATTCAGGAGTGCTAATAATTCTGACTCCAACTGTATATTTTGTGGACATTTTAATTGGAATAACATGCTCTAAGGATGCACAATAAACATGAACCAGTTTTATGAATGCAAACTGTGAATTAGTTTTCATATTGACTTGGTAGTTGCTGGGTTTTGCTGATTTTAATTAAGTTATCCTCTAATAAGCTTGTTTGTATTGCCCATATTTGCTCCTGTTGCTTCAAAATGTAGTCTCTGCACACTTATTTGCTGCAAATCACTGCTGATGTGGAAAGAGCTTTATTGGTACAAAACTGGCCAAAATATTTCAGGCAAGGAGTATGCATAAGCAGAGCTTTTTATGTATAAATTGGGGAAATTGTGTGGAAATCTGTCCAAGTTTCTGCCGGCTGCCAATTCCATGCAGGCCCACCTATAACCACTGCTGTTCTGCGCTTAACCCTCGTCAGTGCCAGAAACACCATTTACGGCTCACTGCACCCGTGTTGTTGCTCTTTCTTCTGTTTCTGTCAGTAGAGCATTGGCATGCCAAGCAGCCTTCCCAGCATTCCCTGGCAGGTCAGCTACATTAAATTCATGCAGCAGACACAAAATATCATACAAAAGATAGCAAAAGGGCAAGTCTGGATAATAAAAACCAAACCTAATGGGAATGTTACTGTTTCTGGTTAACTTAAGCCACAAAACAAAGGGATGCACAATATATCAGCTGCTATATCGGTATCAGATGTTACGAGTTTATTTTTCGTGTTATCATTTCCAGAAAATTTTTGGGCACATACAGTTGAAGTCAAAATTATTAGCCGTCCTGTGAAATTTGTTTTCATTTTCAAATATTTAGCAAATTATGTTTACCAGATCAAGGCATTTTTCACAGTATTTCCTATAAGACCATTTTAAGGTCAATATTATTAGCCCCCTTAAGCAATATATATTTTTCAATTGTCTACAGCAGTGGTTCCCAAAGTGGGGGTCGGGACCCCCTGGGGGGTCGCAGGGCAATGACAGGGGGTCGCTTGGTGATTTCCAAAATCAAATAAATTTTATTAAACTATTAGAATTACTATACTTAACCATACACCACAGAAGATCAAAATAGTAGTTTTTAATAGTGAAAAACAGCAACATGCAAGTAAAAAGTCATCAGCCTTTAAATATATATATATATATATATATATTATAGCATCAGGTTAACCTTTCTGATGCCTTAATGAATCAAATACACTAAAAATATATACAGGCCATGACTAAATATTGAGGATGATCTCTGATTGGCGGTCTCCAAAATTAAACCAAAAATAGGCTTGTGCTGAAAACATTTTGTCCACCAGCCTCTTTAGGTAAACACAATTTAATTCATTTAAATTAATAAATGACTAGAAAAATGATATGGTTGTTAGACTCTTGCACCTTTTTGTGTTGTCAATATGCTTCTGTTTATATAGACCTATTGGTGTCTGCGCAATGTTTGTATATTTATAACCACTTCAGAGAATATTGGGGGTCGCGGGTCACTGAAGCATTTGAATGGTGTTTTCTGCATTTCGAGAAACAGACGAACACTATAGAAAACTTGAAAAAAAAACAAGAGGTCTTTACAGAGAAAAAAATGTAAATCGCTTTGTACTGATGTGAAAAACAGGCCTGTCTGCTTCACATGTAATCTACATTGCAAGGAAGTGGTGCGGCATGATGAACTTGAATTATAATGACAACAATTTTTATATTGCTAGTACAGTTTTGCTGATTATAATTGTTGTTTTTTGCTTCTTAGGATATAGATAGATGTCTGATTTCTCTTGGTTTGGTAAGTGTACTTAAAAGTAACTTTACCTTCAAAAGTTTAGCTTAATTGGAAGGTAAATAACTGTGAATGTTCAGCTGATTCTCTCAGGAATAGATGCAGAAAATCATCATTTACTCATATGCCATCCCAAAAATAATGCAGTACATTAGCTGATTATAATTACTAAGACTGAACTGGATTTAAATCTACCCAGACTCATTGGAAATGTGTGTCTCAGCATACATTTTTTTTCTGAATTGTAAAATATGTTGCTTTAGGTTTGTTTAATAGCACATCTCTAGTTACAAGTCTTCTAGAGGGCGCTCTCTGTATTTTTGTGAATCTGAAAAACATGAGGGTTTGTTTTGTTGTATGTTTTAGATGAACATCCATCTTGTAAAGTGCAGAAACAGATCATCTAGCAAACTACTGACATAAACCCTTCGCTAAACTCAACCAATAGTGTTTTCAAAAGCAAACAGAAAAGAAAAGTGCACTGTGATCACTTGGTTTTTACCTTGATTTTGCATTGCTTTTGATTACAAATTATAGACACCATTAAGTTGGTATTTGTTTGGTGTAAAGAACTACATGAAAATAATTATTTCTTCATTGATGATATGACCCTGTCATAAACAAAAAAACGTTGGTGTCATACTGCCCTATAGCATTCATTTTAGCTACAAAATGCAGTCCAAAAAGGTATGTATTTGAACAAAAATGTAGGCTGAAGCACATCTTTCCGATGACCCTGTATTGAAATGATAACATTACACTACCTGACCAAGTCTTAGGAACAACAAAAAATAACTTGACTTCTAGTTGATCATTTTATTAAGAAAAGTGGCTTATATAAAAGGCAAATGCCTCTAGATTACGCTTATTTTATCTAAATAAATTATGATCATGCCTTGATTTTTAATTATTTAATTAAGACAGTAAGGTCTGACTTTGCTAGACAACGTCTTGTCACTTAACAGAAATAATACAGTATAGGATATAAAGTCATGGTGTAGTGGGAAAATAGTTAATATTGTGTATGACTGCCATGAGCTTGGACAAATCGTTCCTGCAGGACTCCAAGAGTTCATTAAGATTCTTTAAACTTATCTTCAATGCCTCCTTCATCTTACCCCAGATATGCTCAATAATGTTCATATCTAGTAACTGGGCTGTCCAATCCTGAAGCACCTTGACCTTCTTTTGCTTGGAGCGCTATCCTGCTGAAGAATTTGTCCACTCCTGTGGTTAGTAATGATGTTAGTAATGTAATGAGCAGCATGTTTGATATTCTAATTCGTGAACGATTTGCTTTTATAAAAATGCACTTTTCATTGAGGGCTGAAGGGCATATACTGTATGCTCGATGTGCATATAGTAAAATACACACAACGTAGTAAAGGCAAATCACACAATACAACCTTATTAAGGAAAGAGGTGTATTAATTAAGGTGAGTTTGATACCTAACGCTGCTACACTGGACATTCGGATCAGTTACTTGGATTGGACTCGTTTTTATTCAAAAATCAGATGCAGGCTAAAGTGCCCAACATCACTCAGAAAGTTGTGTGAAAAAGTCAAAATTTATAATGAAGGTGAATGAGGCAGTTTAACAAGTTTAGTTTTCAGCTTTAGTTATGCTATATGCTTACGATAAAGGTCAAAATAAATGAGGAGAGAGCGCTTTATTATACCGCAATTGCATACATTGCTATTCTGATAGGATTCGATTTCTCAGAGGACCAGAGTTTACTGAAAAACAGTAGCTAATTTGCCAAGGTTACGTGAGGAAAAGCACAAATGCTTTCCGAGGGAATTAAAACCACATCTGTGAAAAATAGTCCTGAATAGGGCTCGAGATGCGTCCATGTACGAAATAAAAACTACAAGTGAATTATAATGAATTCAGTTTTGAAATTAGCATTACAATAAGCGTAAAGCCATAACGCATTCACAGTCTAATGCAGAAAGTGTGTTAAAATCAAATCCCATTAGTTAGATCAAAGTTTTCTGTTTATTTAACCTTACTCCGAGAGTCACGCTCTGTCAACATTCTGTGTATGACAACAAACTCCTCTCTGGTTCAGACAAATGCAGACACGCTAACAAGACGACTGAAGAAAAGGCTTCACTCCAATCTAATCAAAATCATTCCCTCCCCCGCACACATCTAGTTATGAGATACTTACCAAACCCTTCATCACATCGCAATCACACACAAACCAAACTCATGACAGGCCAATTAATTAATTAGACCATCAAACGGTGATTAAAACACAGTCTATGCTAAAAGGGGTGAAAGCAACATCTTCCCAAAACAGCATCCGCCGGATTAAGTGTGTCTGCGCGTGGTAATGACATGTTACTAGCGTCTGAAAAATCTAAAACACATTCACTGAATCTTTGCAAGTGCTGCTGTTGAGAATGCTGAGGGCTAAATAGTTGCTGCCAACAGCTTGCTTCAGCAATGTAAGCGAAATGTATATTAAGCTTGATTAAAAAAGCCCATTAGGAGCCACTTCCACAAAGCATCCGAGTCCAATATCGGAGGCACTTACGAGGGAGCATTTCTTTTTCAAAAGAACCCTTCCTGTAATTTAGATATCTGACGCCTATGCAAATGATTATTGAACCATTGTGAGTCATTTGCATATTCTAAGGCAAAGACATCAAGCCACGAGCCAGAAGACATTAAGTTACAGTATGTTAAATAAAACTACACAGTACATTTGTATTTTTTTAAAGTATTTTTTTAGGGTTGCAGTATATAGCTGAGCAATTCTGAACAAAGGAATAGGGTTGTTCACGTTATGGCCAATAAATTATAAATTATAAATTATCAAAATTATTCCATGTTAAAATTTGATTAATTTATAATAAAATCGTAAAAAATATAAACAATTTAGTATCAAAGTGGCAAATCTAATATCAAAATCAACATTTACAATAAGACAAATGCATTTAACAATTTAAAAACAAAATACATTTGTTTTATATCCATAATGTAAAACTTATGCTAAATGTAGTATATAATAAAAAACAATGGGGAATTTAGTTATAACAATCAACACCAATCAGTAACATTCCAAACAAGATAAAGGAATTAATGTAAAATTTAAGCTATATACACGCAGTGGCCACTATATTAGGTACACCTTACAAGTGCAGAGTTGGACCCCCTTTTGCCTTCACAAATGTCTTAATTCTTCAATTCAATTCAATTCAATTCACCTTTATTTCTATAGCGCTTTTACAATGTAGATTGTGTCAAAGCAGCTTCACATGGAAGATTATAGTGAATTGAAACAGTTCAGTTTTCAGTGTTTAAGTTCAGTTCAGTTTAGCTCAGTTCAGCATGGCATAGTGTGGCCTTCGTGGCATAGATTCAACAAGGTGCTGGAAATATTCCTCTGAGATTTTGGTCCATATTGACAATTTAGCATCACAGTTGCTGCAGATTTGTCGGCTGCGCATCCATGATGTGAATCTCCCATTCCAGCACATCCCAAATGTGTTCTATTGGATTGAGATCTTGAGTACAGTGAACTCATTGTCATGTTTAAGAAAACAGGTCTGAGATGATTAATGGTTTATGACATGGCACGTTATCCTGCTGAAATGGGCCCAAAGTGCGCTAAGAAAATATCCCCTACACAATTACACCACCACCAGCAGCCTGAACTTTTGACACAAGGCAGGATGGATCCATGCTTCCATGGTGTTGACACCAAATTCTGACCCTAGCATCTGAATTTTGCAGCAGAAATCAAGACTCATCAAACCAGGAAACGTTTTTCCAATCTTCTATTGTCCAATTTTTGTGAGCCTGTGTGAATTGTAGCCTCAGTTTCCTGTTCTTAGCTGACAGGAGTGGCACCCGGTGTGGTCTTCTGCTGCTGAAGCCCATCTGCCGCAAGGTTTGATGTGCTGTGCTTTCAAAGATGCTCTTCTGCATACCTTAGTTGTAATGAGTGGTTAGAGTTACTGTTGCCTTTCTATCAGCTGGAACCAGTCTGGCTATTCTCCTCTTACCTTTGGCATCAACAAGACATTTACACCCACAGAACTGCCGCTCACTGGATATATTCAGTATATATAAACCCTAGAGATGGTTGTGCGTGAAATTCCAAGTAGATCAGCAGTTTCTGAAATACTCAGACCAGCACATCTTGCACCAACAACCATGCCATGTTCCAAGTCACTTAAATCACCTTTCTTTCTCATTCTGATGCTTGGTTTGAACTGCAGCAGATCGTCTTGACCATGTCTGCATGCCTAAATGCACTGAGTTGCTGCCATGTGACTGGCTGATTAGGAATTAGCATTAACAAGCAGTTGTACAGGTATACCTAATAAAGTGGCCGGCCAATGTATTTCCATGAAACCGATTTTAAAGGATTACATACAATTTCAGAAGAAAACAGAATTGAGTATTTCAGCTACTGACTGCATAACATAACACAAACCTTACAGAAAACTCCAATTTAAACATCTAAGCTACAGCTTCATTAATAGTACATGACTAAATATGAATTAATGAATGTGTGTGAACAGTGTAGATGAATAGAACAGTGCTAAAAAATTAATGAATGTGAACACAGACAATAATTAGCACAACTGGCTAAAAAGGCATTTAAATGAAAGGTACAACAATCTCTTGCTTTGACTATCTGTGATCTGAAAACAAAACAGACTGAGATTAAATAAACAACCAAGACTTTGCATTTAATGGTTTTGAAATGCTCAATCGATATCATATATGACATAGTATTGATCACCATAGATATAATTTAAAATGCTGTTTGGCAGCATTGAAATTGTGCAGCTGTCAATATAATGTTTTGTGCTCCACTGAAAATATACAGGTTTGGAGAGAAACTGAAAATCCTGAAACTGAAAATGCTATTTTAAAGGCTTTTAGTTCTGAAAGTCTGATACCTGTCCAATGGAGTTACAAACTTAAAACTTTCAGTTCAAAGGGAATATAATATATTTTGCTGGCTTACGTACTTTCATTATAACCAAATTTTCAAAGAATATTCAAATCCAATTAAAGTAAGCGATTTTAACTAGTGACATGGAATGTGTCCTGCTAATGAAATCACACACCCTCAATTTACGGTTTGTTTTATATAAAACACCAAAGAAGCCTTAATATGTTGTGTGTTTTATTAAACTGCACAGAGCAGCATTATAACAGAATCCTAAAATGCATTTAGTATGATAAAACAGCACTTCATACTACCATAATAATACACTTTGAATACGCTAGCTATTCCATGAACATGAATTCTGCACAAATCCTGTAGAACTCTCATAGTTCCATTGTCAGTCACAGTGAGATCAGACTACGCCTTTGTTTGTTGTGAATACTTGCCCTTAGTAGTGAAAAATTAGGTACTGTACCTTTAATTATAAAAGAAACACAAAGCAAAAATGCAGTAGCAGCCCTTTTTGTACATCTGCCATTTAAACACAAACAAAACTGTTGTCGCTCCTGATTTTTTTCGCCCCTCTGTGAGACTCCAAACCGGTGTGTTGCACAGGTGACACTCACTATTAATAGGTTTACATAAAAAAAACTCTTCAATTTTCTTATACCCAACTCAACTTGTGGTGAGTTAAAACCCATAACGACTACCGTAACTGTACTATAGCAATGATTCTGTCTATAGCTTAAGTCCAAGGATGAAACACTAGAAAAAAAATATTTGATTGACCTGAACCACCATCACAATCACGACTTCCACAGGACAATGGGGTATATGCTACACAGACTTTTAGTTTTCAGCCAGCCTGCCCCTGGGCATCTGGTGAACTGTCTTTCCATTACAAAATTGCCACATTTAAGATCTGATTTCTTTAAAAAATCTGTAAAAAAAAATACTGTATCGGTTGATCACCATGACCTGGAATCAGTACTCGATATCGGCTGCAAAAATCCTGATCGGTGATCCCTACTGGAAATCTGAAACTGGAATTGCGGATGACTCATTTCATGAAGTTCATAATCAAGGAGACAATAACTTAGTTGTGCATATTGACTTTTAACCTTTTACATTCACAGCTACAGAATAAACTGCAGCAAAGGTAGTGTTCAAAAAGCATAATAGGGGCACTTCAGGGTAAGGCCATTTTAAATCTGTTACATTTTTTAAATTATTACATACAGTACATTAAAGATGGCGTGTTTCGATAATGATAGGAATCAGCATTTTAAAGAGCTCTGACAAATCTGAGGGAACGGATTCAGAACAGGAATACATATGACTGTATAGCAATCTGTAAAGCTGTATTTCCCTGAAGTTTTAAACAAAAGCCATTATCACGAGCATCGATGTTTATTTAGTTACAAAATCTGTCAGCGTCATATTGAAGGAAGAGAAAGAAATGAAGACTGACTCTGCTGTAACAAGTTAATCTTCTTGTTGGAATATTGTCATCTCTTGAGCTGGAGCCAGCAAGCATCCTCCAAGTAATATGCACTCAACAACTGCACAGGGATAATTAATGATAAAGATTATTACCAGTAATGCTTCAGACTAAGTGGGAAAAAAGGGAGGTAACAAAGATTGAGCAAGGGTGTAGACGATTACGGTGATGAAGAAGCAGCTGGCTCAGTTTAAGCTCGAATAAACACATTGAAGAAGCAGGTGCATGAAATAGATCACTGTTATATTTTGGAGAACTAAAAGGAGAAAAAATGCATGGGTCAGAGAGAATGAGAAAGGTGCAGAGAATAAAAAACCCTGTCATAGTCTAGTTCTCAAGCTTGAATTGGGAATGAGAACCAGATTTTAAATAAAACTCTACAATGAAATACAGTAAAACCCTCCACACTACCTGAAGTTGTCGCCTATCCAAGTTTTAGGAACAACAAATAATAACTTGACTTTTAAATTATCATTTGGTATCAGAAGTGGCTTATATGAAAGGCAAAGGCCTCTAGATTATACTTATTTTACCAAAATAAAATATGATCATGCCTTGATTTTTAATTATTTAAGTAGTAAAGTTAAAGTAAGGTCTGACTTTGCTTAGACAAAAGTTTTGTCACTTAACATAAATAATGTACAGTATAGTATATAACGTCATGGTGGAGTGGAAAAAGAATTAATATTGTGTATGATTCCCATGAGCTTGGACAAGTGCATCCATACATCTCTGCAATAACTCTAAAATAAATCACTAATAAAGTCATCTGGAATAGCAGGACTCCCAAAGTACATAAAGATTCTTTGGATTCATCTTCAATGCCTCCTCCTTCCCAGACATGCTCAATAATGTTCATGTCAGGTGACTGGGCTGGCCCATCCTTGCTTTCAGGAACTTTGATGTGGAGGCTAAGGTATAAGAAGCGCTATCCAGTAAAAAATTTGCCCTCTCCTGTGGTTTGTAATCTAATGGGCAGCACAAATGTCTTGGTGCCTCAGGCTGTTAATGTTGCCATCCACTCTGCAGATCTCTCGCACACCCCATACTGAATGTAACCCCAAACAATGATTTTCCTTCACCAAACTTGACTGATTTCTGTAAGAATCTTGGGTCTATGCGAGTTCCAATAGGTCTAATCTACCTTCTGCCACTTTTCCAAACTGGGATCGATGACAAGATTTTTGTCAAGCAGCGTATTAAACTCTATAATTCAGCAGTGCCATTAATTTAATATCATTAATTAAATATGAACTGGTTCTGTTCAGTGATTCAAATACCATCATCATTACATTCAAATACAATCATGAATCATTTAAAGACTCATCTGAACTCTACATTATGTCTTGAATTAGATGGGTTTAAATGAAATAAATAAATGCAATTTAAAAATGTGCATTTATGCTGCCTGCCCTAATAAAAATGAACTTTTTATTAAACTCAAAGAATTTATTTAATATGGCTGAATTAATCTTATTATCATGTGAAGGTCATATTCAATGTCAGATTAGGCAGAAATATATTAAAGCAACTTCACATTTCCTTTTTATTCGATTTTTTTACAACTCAGAATAAATCTTTAAAAAAAACATCCCTTAAAAACAGAAACCCAAAAACGTCTGTGTCCTGTCAGGGTCCAGGAGCTTCTAGAGCATATGGTGAGACCTAAAAAATTCAAAGATTTTGCGAGTAATCAGTGGCAGACAGGGACCCTAGTGGACAGTTTATAAATGAATCCAACTGTTCACTCTAAAACTTACATTTATACTGTATTTAAAGTGACAGAGACCTGATGCATAAATCTGGCATTACCTACTACCTGAGTTTTTTTTCCCAGAACAGTCCGACACAGAGTTTCTTCCTTAATCCATCTCATGAACACTTGATGATAGTAATTGTGAAACAAACATCACTACCTTTTATACACATATACACAAATTTATTTAACAACATACTTTACATGCCAATTTGCACAAAGCAGCTGCACATATAATGTTGTACATAGTAATATGCCTGTACATAGACTTGTGAATTTGTGTATTTGCATTCACTATTTACTTCTATTTTTAAATGCATTTATTATCTGTTTTTGTCCTGTCTGTCATTCTGTTGCACTGTAGAAGCTCTGTCACGAAAACAAATCCCTCGTATGTGTGATCAAACCTGGCAATAAAGCTCTTTCTTTCTATTTTGTGACTTTCTTCTCTCCCAAAGGCTTAGAGTAGGTTGTCTTAAGTGAGTAGTTAAATAAATAACCAGAAGAACAGATGGGTAAATTAATACACATACAAAAAAAAAAAAACCTCATCAATAAATGATCAAAATCAATTACATGCTTGATATATTTATTTTGATGCGATAATTATTTTCTGCATAAAAAAAAAATTGCAATTGACGACATATCATATCAAGGTAAGTGTACAAAGATATACACACACTATACACCATACAACTCCAAAGCCAGAAACTATGTTTTTTAATGCACTGCAACTGATGATCAATAGAAGAAAATACAGATTTTACCTTCTCTTAACAGGGAAAACTACCAACAATAAAGAATACATGATAAAATGGTGTCATGGCTTTGCAATCAAAAAATGACATTATAATAGAAGTTATTGAGTGTATTATTGAGTTTTAGAAAATGTAGCAATGTGAATTATCATATGCATTTGCTAAACACCAAAAAGGTTCAAACAGGTTCTAAAGGCAGATACTGATAAGATTAGGGTCTGGTTAATGAGTGTGTGGACTTTGGGGGTTTTATGATGTGGTCACATGTTGATTGGTCAGTTTGTATGTCTCAGTATTTGGGCTTTGGTTACATGGTCAAGGAAGATACAAAGTAGGTTATAAAACTATGCTGTTTCTTTTCCTGCTCTGCTCCTCTCCTGCTCTGGAGTCTATCTTCTCTGACTCTACTGCCATCAGGCTCTCTTTGGGGTCTACTCTCTGTTCTTTCTCTCTCTCTCTCTCTCTCTCTCTCTCTCTCTCTCTCTCTCCCCCTGTCTCTCCCTTTCTCTCAGGTAACTTTATTTTACATTTGAGCTGGGTACAATTAATATAATGTGTTTATCATTTTATGTTTTATTATTTTATAAAGTTATTTGTAACTAATTCAATTGTAACCATAGAGAATTATTGTCAATAAATTATATCATTTCAAGTATTCTGGGAATTATTTTTTATTTATCTTAACACTTAATTGCTCCATATTGCAATACAATACAATCACATAAGAGCAATGCTCTACCATATTTTTAGCTATTAAAACTGCCCTTATTTCCGTTTTTGATTTAGGATTGCAGAAGAAAAGTTTGACTAGAAATGTACTCTAGAAACGTTTTTCACCATCATACTGATTACTTTTTAGTCATTCAGCAGAACTACAGTTCAAACCGCTGTAGTTAAAATCTTATTCTTACAAAAACTTCCAAAGCATTTTCCCAAAATCTGTGTCAAAATAAGATGTGTGACCAAAAATATTACATTTGCTAAAGCACTGAGAAAGTTGTGGCCAAATTAAGACTCAAAATCACCCCAGAGTGGATGAAAACATCCCCAGCAGGACACAAGGGTTAAGTCTATTTTCAGTATTCCAACAACTGTATATTTTTTCTAAGTTATGAATACAATTTAATACTATTTCAGTTTTTTAAAAAATCATGCTTAATTGTGAAGTTTACTAGCAAGTGAATTTTTTTGTAGCGCATGTGAAGGCAGTACGTCAGGATTTTGCCAAGTACGATGCAATCCATGTTGATCCTGGAGCATCATTTTTGTTTGAAAATGTAATCCATACCTATTCCCTACCCCTAATCCCAATCATAACTGAAAATAATTCCCAAAAGCAGAGGAGAATAATAGTTGGATAACAAACATGTAGAAGTGCATAAACCTAACTACAAGCCTAAACCTAACATAACGGTAAACATATCCCTTAATTCTGATTGGCTGATTGGAATGTTGTTCCAGTATCAACATAGATGTTAACCCAGGAACATGTCCTACTTGGTGATATCAGGTTAGGGTGTGTGGGGAAACAAAACTATAGACATTTTGCAAAATCTTAATCTGCTTTTGTCCTCTGAGAACAAAAAACTTAGCAACATTATTGTGTAATAAATAATATAAAATCTAATTTTAGGTGAATAGCCCTTTATATTTAAGCAAACATCTACAAAAATGCATTTTTCTACTCAGCAGATTATACATCTCATTCATATAAGTTTCCTGCCAAAATAAGTAAAAACCTACATAGAGCCAAAGCCAAAAAACCAGATGGTACGCAATGTCTATGTTTGCCCCACCATTATTAAAAAATGTAACACTTATTCATATTTCATAGTTCAGCTCCCTTTCACAACACTAAAATTTGTTATATGCTGTGCTGCTACACCTTTCCTTTCTTTCATGGGGAGAAAGAAACGTTAGCAGAGATAACTCTGAGAATAAGGGAGGGTGCACTAAGCCCCTTTTTTCTCTCAATCTCTTTTTCTCCTTTTTATTTGACCTCACTGGCGGCACTGTCTATCTCTTTTCCTCTCTCTCCCTCTGTCTCCAGTCATTACTTTGTGCCTTGCTTTCACAGAGGGGTCGTCTAGAGTCCTGCTGGCCAAAATCTATGAAAGGCGCTCAGCTTATGCAGTCTATTTCATTCCTTCTACGGGGCAAAACAGTACCATTTTCTTTTTCTTCAGCTGCCCTAGCACTCTTTGTACCGTCAAATAAAAAATGCTGTACATTTAGCATGCATTTGTATGTCGCAAAATTGAAATGCAGGCTTTGTTATTTAGCAAAAAATACTGTGAGGCTTTAAACAAATGTGCATGATCATCAGACGCAGGATGTAGTGACAGCGCAGAGACAGTTGTGACAGTTGTGTCAACTGGCCTAAAACCCTCCACACTGCCCCGGGCCAGTGGACCATTATTATAGTTGAGCTCTGCCACACAAAAACATTGTCAGAGTCACTATTCAGATGTAGGATTCATTCACTGAAAAGCCACTGCTATCACTAATCTACCAGTCTATGTTTGACATTTCATTTTTATAGTCTTTTATTTTTACCTTGCTTCTCCTGGTTTGTTTTTTGAATCACACATTGAGTTTTTTAAGATATCATGAATGAAAAGCACTGAAGAATGACCTTTTTCTTTTGTAATTAATACATTTAGTGTCACTGCTTTTGATTAAATTGATGCATCCATGCTGAAAAGCAAGTTAACAAAGCAACAGCAAATATTTCAATAGTGTTAAATTCAATTTAATTCACTTTTTTTATAGCACTTTTGCAATGTAGATTGTGTCAAAAGCAGCTTAACATAGAAGTTCTAGTAAATTAAAAAATGTGTTAGTCTAGTTTTCAGAGTTGAAGTTCAGTTTAGTTCAGTTTAGTGTGGTTTAATTTTCACTGCTTAAAGTCAAAACACTGAAGAGCAAATCTATCGATGGGCAGCTCCACAAGTCCCAAACCAAGCAAGCCAGGGGCGAGGAACAAACTTAACCAAATGACGAAAGTGAAGAAAAAGAAACCAGGCTCAGTTGGGCACGACCATTTCTCCTCTTGCCAAACTTCTTGTGCAGAGCTGCAGTCTTGGCGTCGGGCTGGAGAAAGCTGGATGTTCATCATGGAGAAGCTGCAGGTGTGAGTATGTCACCAGCAGGTGTACAGGCTGGCCAACAAGATCAAAGTTCTGAGATTATATCCTAATACACTAACTAGCATAAAATTACTAAACAAGCTACTTCCAAGTTTCAAAAACTGCTGCTGTCTTTGTGTCCAGTTATTTTTTTTGCAGCAATACTAAAATTATGTAGCATAAATATGCTATTTAATTGTTATTTCAAATCTTTAAACTTTGTCACAGTCCTTCAAATCACTAGGTTTTAAAGGTCAACACACCAAGCCAACAACAAAAGACTAACACTGCGAAAACCAACTGTGTTGTTGCCTCGCATTGGCTTGCATCTGATCCTGTCTGGACCAAAAAGCTGCGCGTGTACATACCCAACAGACGGAAGTCGACTTAAACTAAATCTTGCATTCTTCATCTGCATAAGAGGATGTGTCTTGCAGTAGTCTGTTTTCCGAAATCCAAAATAAGGAATCCAAACTTTTAAGGTATAAAGCAAATAGAAAACAAAGCAACATAGTAATTGTCACTCACCCTGGTGGGATTTGCTCGTGCAACTATGTATGATAATCTAATAATTCATATCATTTGCAAATTCTTGAGAAATGAAGCAAAACTAGAGTCGGCCTCTTCTTGACTTGAATTGTTTACTTGTTACATGACTTTAGTTTTTGTTCTTATACTCTGATTCAGTGCTAAACAACCAATTAGAGCGCTCTCTTCAGCTGACAATGATTCTACATGCTGTAATACCATTGTAAATGCAAAATATGTATTACCATTGGAACTACCAGAGTTCTGCAACTACAAGAATGGCCATAGCAGATCATCCTGACATTTCCCATATAAGACTGCACCAAATTGAATTTATCATGTCAACTCTCACATGGTCACCCACTGAAGCCAAGCAGAGCTGCGCCCGGTCAGTACATGGATGAGAGACCAGATGGCAAAGTTAGGTTGCTGTCGGAAGGGGTATTAGTGAGACCAGCAGGAGGCGCTCAACCTGTGGTCTGTGTGGGTCCTAGAACCCCAGTATAGTGATGGGGACTCTATACTGCTCAGTGAGCATTGTCTTTTGAATGAGACGTTAAACCGAGGTCCCGACTCGACGATGTGGTTGTTCAAAATCTTAGGATGTTCTTCGAAAAAGAGTAGGGGTTTAACCTGGGCATCCTTGCCAAAACTGCCCACTGGCCTCTGTCCTTCATGGCCTCCTAACCCTCCTCATATCATAATTGGCTCCATCACTCTCCTCTCCACCACAGCTGGTGTGTGGTGTGCAGTCTGGCGCAATATAGCTGCCGTCGTGTCATCCAAGTGGATGCTGCACACTGGTGGTGGATAAAGGATTCCCCTCAATGTGGAAAGCTCTTTGAGTGTCCAGTATATAAATGCAGGGAATTATTATTATTATTATCATATTTACATTCAAAGCTTAAATTGTGACTGTAAAATTAAGCTTTGAATGTATTTATCATATTTTATGAAGTCATTACCCATTACGTTTTTGTAACATAACCTATAATTATGAGTTACTAGACTATCCAAGAGGGTGCGTACATTGCTTTTGTCCGTCAAGCAGTAAAGTAAAGAGTAAACTGTTTTTACAACAGCAAAATGTTGTATTGAAAGATATGTCTGAAGTAAAGTTCGAAAATTATATTTTTGTAAGCAGAATGTTGCTAGGTAGCAAAGGAACACATCTTCAAAGGCATGGGAAGTAGTAGCGGACACTGAATTGCATGCAGTCAGTTTGGCCATTATGGCCATTCAAGACAGAAATACTCAGAACTCTTTAGTCTGCTGTAATTTTAATAAAATAGCAATGTTTAAATTAAATATACACACATTTAGGAAAAGTCAGGGTACTATAGGAATAAGGGATTTACTTTAAAGGGCACCTATGGTGAAAAATCAGTTGCTGTTTGGACAGACATACATGTAGGTATAGTGTATAGACAGTCATATTGGGGTGATATAAACACACTCAGTGCTTTTTTTTTATTTAACAACATAAAAATGGAGGACCAATTGGAGCGGTTTTGAGACCGACCGCAACTTGACGTAGGAGTGCGGTCCCCCCACCCACCGAATTGATTAACAGCTGCGTATTAACATGTCTCCGTAGTAACGTGTATAATCATATCCACAAGACCGTAAATTCAACCGTAAATAAAAGTCTGTTCAGTTTGCTAGGATCATCAATCATCATCAAATGTGATCAAGAGTGAGTTTTACAAGTTTAAAATGTTTTAAAACAGTGCATGTGTGTAATGAATTACAGCGATTTACTTCAGCTTTACTTCATCAACACAGCCGCGTGTCAGAACAATTATAAAAGACGACGCTTCAATCCCGGTTTGTGGACGTTAAATCAGGTTTATTTTGTACATTAACATAACAGATATCCATACAGCAGTGGATAATAACCTGTATCCTGTCACATTTGTGTGTAAAGACAGTGCAAAGCTAAATGCGAGCGCTGTATGTGTGTGCCCCCATGCTGTGTGTATCTGTGTGTGTGCGTGAACTTTGTAACGACATTGTGTGTGACTCTTTGCAGATCCACAAAAAACGCCTGAAATAATCATTGGTAAAGTTCTTACTGTAGTTTTTCTCACAAACATGTGAGATCTGCTTCTTTTATGTCTGTGTCAGTTGTCTGAGGCAGCCGAGGGTGCAGACTGAGGCACGCTGACAGGCACGTGGGAACGGTGGGTGGGGAGGACTAGCCTTAATGGCGCAGTACACAAAAACAACAAAAAGCTGTTGAGAGCTATAAAACACAAACTAGTGAAAGCGATAATAAATAATCTGATGAGTGTTTTGAGCTGAAACAGACATTCTGGGGAGACAAAATACCTTTTTTTTTACAAAAATTATTTCTTTAACACAGTTATTAAATTACAAAATGTAAAAATGATTTCCTCTGTGGGCAGCACGGTGGCGCAGTGGGTAGCACAATTGCATCACAGCAAAAAGGTCACTGGTTCGAGTCCCGGCTTGGTCAGTTGGCATTTCTGTATAGAGTTTGCATGTTTTCCCTGTGTTGGCGTGGGTTTCCTCCAAGTGCTCCGCTTTCCCCCACAAGTCCAAAGACGTGGTATAGGTGAATTGGGTAAGCTAAATTGTCCATAGTGTATGTGTGTGAATGGGTGTTTGGATGTTTCCCAGTGATGGGTTGCAGCTGGAAGTGCATCCGCTGCATAAAACAAATGCTAGACAAGTTGGCGGTTCATTCCGCTGTGGCGACCACAGATTAATAAAGGGACTAGCTGAAAAGAAAATCAATGAATGAATGATCTCTGTAATTCCAGTGTTAAGCAAGTAAACAGGGTCATTTTTGGAATCACATTAACTAAGCATCCTCATACAAATTCTAGCCCAATCATATTCATACTTTCTACAATCTAACTGTGAAGTCGTTCTCTAAATATACTGTACCAGACTCTTACAGTGGACGAACGGCATGTATATTAATCAGTAGAGTAGAAGTCTGTAATGATTAATCAAGACTGTACCCTCTGTGAAAAATACATAGATACAATCTGAGGGTTTCTCCAATCTTGTGATGTAAAAAAAAAATCTATGGTTTGTGCGCGTGAACATGAGAGTGTTATTCTTAGAGCATCAAGACTCCGCTGATGGAGAGAAATAGCTGCTGCAGGGAACTCATGAATAAAACACCAAAGTTACTCAAGAGCATATCTATTCACACACACATGCACACATACTGAATCTAATGGGAGCTACATGGCTTGATGCTTTACACACTTTTCGCACACGTACAGCCTCCAAAACTAACATAAAATTGACAAAGAACTACTATAAGCAAAAAAGCGCTTAGTCAGTATATAAACAAGCACTGGAGTTTTGTATGTTCGATCACGAGACTCTTTAGTGCACCCATTCATGCTGAATTCAGTCTGACTCTAGAGTAGCGCAGCATCATAATGTCTAGAAGTCGCTCTTCTCTAAGTGACCACAAACTCACTCAATAATTCAATGGGTTCTGGGATGCGCTGGAATGTTTTTTTGCAACTTGACAAATGTTGCCACTGCAGCTTCAAAAGACGAGCTGACACACTTCATAACGAAGCAACTGAAACATCAGAGGCCAAGACTGGCGGTCACTCGCTTCCTTTTACCAACACAATCGTGGCAAACGAGAAGCGACAGACGTGACATGGGCAGGATCCCCAGAAATGGTTCTCTGCGCTGCAAATCATTTGGTTTATTCAGATTATCCAGAGCCCTTCAAGGTGCTCCGGAAATCCCTCCCCCTGGGTAAACTCCAAACGGATTAGACATTAAATCCATTATTTTCCTGCCATAAAATCATGCGGTATTGGAAAATTGGAAAAATCGGTGTCAAGTATAAAATTGCAGACTTTCAAACAGTGTTCATTTAATGTGCATATAGGGCAAATAAAAGGAAAAGCCTTTTTAAATGGGTCACATGTTTATTTGGTGCGCTTACCCAGTTGCTGTTATTGCATTATGAATTATGACTTCCATTTTATGCATGCTGACCCTTGTATACGCCTACACTAGGACTATACATGAGGTTCAGAAGCAGGACTGATGAATAATGAACAGTCCGCTTCCGACAACTTGAGTTTCCCTTCTGGACCAAATGTACCAGCAAATGGGGATAAACTTCCCTCATTAAAGTGCAAGTTCAGTCTTCTGTGCAGTATCTCAAAACCTGAAATCAAATTTCTGCACCATTTAGTGCATACTCAAAGTTTGTAAGTTTTCACACCCAGGCCCAAATTAGATTGGAAATATCATATAGGCAATGCAAATCAGCCTCAAAAGAAATAATTACTTCTGCCGGCACTTCTTATTCACTTAATATTATAACTCTGCGTGCTCTGGCTGGATTAATCTACGGCGTTCGTTTGTTGGCAGAATTAAGCAGATAATAGTATCTTTAAATTGCTTGCTACAAATTGGTATTCTGAAAATAAAAAGGCACAATGCTGCAGGCCCTCTGATGGCAGATTTGTAGAGGAATCTAACAGGCTCCTGCTTTTGCTTTCATCCCATGTTACTAATGGCTCTAAAGCTTTCATCTTCCACCTTGTGACATATTAAGATTGGTGCACAATCCACGCAAAGGTTGTGCCAAAAGACCTTAGTTCAGAGCTGACCAGCCAATAGCAGCGCAAGATGAAAGCAAAGGCAGGAACCTGACTAATTTCAACGGGAATTATGATTCTCTTTGACTTCTTTTAGATCAACTTTAAAAGAGCCCCCATTGTGTTGAGGATTTTCAGATTTATCATTATCTTTAGTCCGGGGACATTACATATTCAAAAACTTTTTTTGAGTTCATCTCTTGATGTGGGCAAGAACTTTTTGAGCAATCTGAATAAAGATTGAGAAAAATTATTAGTGTGCTCAAGAATATAAATGAGGAATCATAATAATAAAAAAATCACTTTATTTTAAGGTACAATTCACACTATTATCAAACAATTAAATAAGACATTTAGCTAAACAAACACTACTGATTACCTGCTTATTAATAGTTAGTATGGTAGTACAGTGGTCCCTCATTATTCGAGGGAGTTACGTTCTAAAAATAAGCCGCAATAGGTGAAATCCGCAAAGTAGTCAGCTTTATTTTTTACAATTATTTTATATGTTTTAGGGCTGCAAAACGCCTCACTAAACACTTTACACACTTTTCTCAGACAGGCATTAACATTTTCACACTTTTCTCTTTTGTTAAAAAAAGAAAGTTCAAACATTTGTAGAAAAATCAGTCCAGTATTATAGAATGAAATTTATTTATTTCGTAACTTCAACCTTCGTTTAGCATGTCCAGAATTTCAACTTTTTGTGCGATGGTTAGCATCTTCCGCTGCCCTTTGGGTGCTACCGCAGGAGCCTTTGATGGTGCAGAATGTTTCGTCGATATTGTGGAGAAAACTTACAAAATACGAGTTTTGGGAAACACTCGTCACTACATTGTTCTTTTTCCAAACGATGCATCATACTAGGATAGTTCAGCCATGAGTTACGTAGTTGTTTGGGTAGCGCACTGCAGGAAGAGAACACAATGTACTGTAGAAAAAAAGCATGTCAAATTACACAGGAAAAAATTAGCGAAACTGCGAGGCCGCAAAAAGTGGACCATGTTATAACAAATTTTAGACTGTTGTCATAAATTATTTTGTTATTCGCTCCAGATTTGGCTTCAGTACTGACTAATCTAATGGACACGTGCACAAATATAATATTTATAAAGATTTATATAGAAAATATAAATTTAAATGAGAGATTTGTGAGGGGTGTACTCATACATGTTGAGTACTGTATATATATTAAATGTTTATATAATTTTTTAATTATTATTAATTAATTATTTATTATTTAATATTATTTATATATTTATTATTATTTATTTTAATTATTTTTTTACACACACACACACACACACACACACACACACGCTAGATAGCACTTGCATGACCACAAAATAAGCCTATTCAACCTGAATATAATTTTGATTTCTTTGAAATGCTAAGAAATAATATTTTAATATATGCTAGCACCTTGAGGGAGCCAGCATCTACAATAAAATGGAAATAAGCCAAAAAATATCTGTTTTTTAATACTTAAACCCAATACGAAGCACAGACACTTGACCTTTAAAAAGTCCCTTGCTTCAAAATCAAACATTTATTTTGTTACGCTTAACCTTGAAGCATTTTTCAATAGTAAAGATATTCAATACCAGTAAAACGATATTGGCATATTATAATGCAGTTTGCACACAGTAATAACCAAAATTATCCCTCAAATATATATATGTGGTAGAGTGGGACAGTGTCAGAATGACAGGGCTGTGGGTGTGTGACCCGAGCTTGCAGGTGATCAATATTTTATTGGGTTTATGCGGTGACAGTAAGCATATCACTCTGGCACTTGCTGCTGCCTTTCAATGTATTTGTACAGCATTGATAAGCACAGTGTGAGACCGAACATTAGAACAAAGCCCCGCTGCTGCTAAAACACACACTCCATTCTCTTTCTCTCAATCTGTTTCCTCTTTTCTTCTTCTTTTACTGTCTGTCATACAAACACACGCACACACACACACACAATGTCATGCCATTATTGCACTGCTGGTTGCAGTATTATGCCTAAACTAACCCAGCAGTGAGCCAAAGACTTGTGCAAACAGTGTTAGCATGTTACAAGAATCACTCATGTTCATTTGGTACGGTATATTTATTTTCGTGCAAGAACAAATTAGCAAATAAGCGATTTCTCTGCGTATGAAATTTCCTTTTTAAATTCATGCTACTCCACAGTAAAAAAAAAAAGAGGTCAGCTAGTGTTACCATCGACTGCTTGATGCAGAGACATCCATGCTGACTGCACAACTGACAAACGTCAATCAGAAAAAGCTTTTGTTCCCCTTCGGTGATTTGGGTGGTTTGGAATAGGAATCTGAATGAGTTTCGAGCAGCCGAATGGCAAAATGGTCTACAGCAGTGATTCCCAAGCAGGGGGCACTTAAATAGGTACCAGGGGGTCCTGGAAAGATTTCAGATGGACTTTGTTAAGTGAATAAACCGGAAAAGATTAAAATAACTAGTCATTAATTATTCAGTTCCTTACAAAATGAAGGAAAAAATGTGTAATGAATGCAAATAGCAGAATATATTATGCGTTTTCCACTAATAGGGCTATGTGGGTACAAAAGACAAAAAAAAAGTGAATAAAATAGTTCAGATCTTTAAAATATATATACTTTTAGGAGAAAATACACATTGGTTTAAGGCATTAGGTTATTATTACTGCCTTTGTTATCTTTCCTGATATCATTTTGTTTATTGTTTTTGTCACTTTCATTAGTTTTAATGCTTTAATTGAATAGTTAAACTCAAAAATTAAAATATGTTAATTTCTTCACCACAAGGCCATCCAAGATGTAGCATTTGTTATTCAGTTGGGCATTAAAGAAGGTTTTAGCTGAAATAATGGACAAACTTTGTGATTTTTAATGCAAGGCATTTGTATCTATCACTTAAAAAAGCATTTCAGGGAATGCAAAATGAATACCCGTGGCTCTTAACGATACATTGAGGTTTTCTGAAGTGAAATGATTGGTCTGTGCAAGAAAATTTACATAATTTACAAAATGTAACTATGTATACTGAATAAAATAATTCATTGGATTTACTAAATATATTTAAGATAACTGGCTGCAAACAAACATTTAGGAGAAAATACACATTGGTTTAATGCATTAGGTTATTATTGGCTTTTTTTTTAATCTTTCCTGATTTCATTTTTATGTCTACTGTTTTTGTCACTTTCATTAGTTTTTATTGCTTTAAATGAATAGTTAAACCCAAAAATTTAAATATGTTAATTTACTCACATAAGGCCATCCATGATGTAGCGTTTGTCATTCAGTAGGACAGTAAAGCATTTTTTTTTTTGCTGAAATAATGGACAAAATTTGTAATTTTTTAATGCAAGTCATTTGTATCTTTAACTAAAAAGTATTTCAGAGAAAGCAAAATGAATGCCTGTGGCTCTTAACGATACATCGAGGTCTTCTGAAGTGAAATGGTCTGTGCAAGAAAATGAACATAATTTACAACATTGTACTAAACTGAAAAAAATGTATTAATTGGATTTACTAAATATTTGTAAGGTAAATGGTTGTACACCATTTATATGGGCTAAATTCTAACAAACAAATTAAGTTGAACATTACTAAATTTAATTAGTTTAAATTCAGCCCATATAAACTGTTAGCAACCACTCACCTTAAAAAAAACAAGCTCATTGCGGATACAAACCCCTAAATAATTCTGGAGATTGTGAAATACATTCCAGGAGGAACATATTTTTTTTGTTGCAGTTTTTGATTTCCCGAATGCACCAGAGGCTGCTGTGTACGCTTTTTCAGATCTCAAATTTCTCTCACGATTGTCATTCACGCCTGATCTTCTCAAGTAAAACCACCAGAGGTCACTGTCGACTGACCGACCGACCATCCCCTGCACCCACCCCCTTCCCTAAACCCAAACGACAGTGTTTTCAAAAGCAATCCAGAAACAGAAAAGCCTTTACGACTGCCTGGTTTTCACATTTTCAGATCTTACCACATTTTCACCCTGTTATTTACTTGTTTATTGTATTTTTTTGTGTCTGAACATACGAGGAGAGCCACTGGGCAAACTGGTAACAGCGGAAAAACAGTCCATATAGAGGTAATGGGTCAGCTGAAAAGACACAGAACCAGTCGGCAGCATCATACCGCATCGTAGCATTCCTTTTAAAGACAAAATGCAACCATACATAGCTCTGGATACATGATTTTCACTCTCCAGAAATGTATACGGGGGTACGTTTTTACAATGAGCCTATGTTGTGAAAAAATATAGTAAATCCAACGAATAATTTTTTTCAGTGTACATTTAACATCCGTTACCTGAATGAACTATTCTTTTGAAGCCATTCTTTTTATTGAACTGAATGAACCAGTTCATTAAACCAGACTGAACCCTCTGAACCCTCTTTGTGGGTCGAGCCAGCAGTCTACAAGTTGCTCCATAAAAACTCACTTACCTACATGCCCGACAGTCACTCTTGCTTTAATTGAGCCAACGTACCAGTGTATATGATCCAATGATGCTGGGCTTGCCAACTCATTGAGTGCTCCAGTTATTTCAACAGTTTCTGAACTGAGGAAACAGTTCTGACTCAGGCCAAAGAAATGATACGAATGACTGCAGGATACTTGGAAAATATGCAATATTTTTGTTGAGTATTGCGATGTTTCTAACGATATATAATTTCCCTAGAAAAATGCTATTTTTTATTAGCTATTTTAAAAACCTTAATTTATGTAATGATATTAAAATAATCAATTAAGTAGGTGTCACAGTGGCGCAGTGGATAGCATGATCGCCTCACAGCAAGAAGGTCGCTGGTTCCAGCCTCGGCTGGATCAGTTGGCATTTCTGTGTGGAGTTTGCATGTTCTTTGCATGTTCTCCCTGTGTTCGCGTGGGTTTCCTCCTACTTATTGTAGACTTAAGTTACAGTACATGAAACAGACATTATTGAATAACTGAATAATTTTTTGTTGCATTTTATTTAATCTTACTTTAAAATACTGTCCATTTTTTCAGTTAAAACTATATAAAAAAAATTATTTATGCTTAAAGCACCCCAGAGATGCATTATTTTTTTAAACAGAATTTATGATAAATAATTTTGGTCCTTCTTTTTAAATTTTTCTTAATTAGCAGAGTACATTAGAGTGTTTTGCATAAGGCTTTCTGTTATTCAGTTGTTGTTTTGCATTATTAAACACCCTGATGGTGTTTTGTTTTTCAGTGAGTGACCTTGTCCTTCATCTATGCACAAGAAATATTTTATGCACAGGCCAAAGCTCGGATTATTACAGCAGTTAATAGTACAAACTGTGTCAAGCTGCAAACATTTAGTCTTTAAAACATCATGAATGAGTGAAGACGTGAGGAGGTATGACTCTGATTAGCTGATGTCATTTCCCGCTATTAGCATTTATTTTTTTATGTAAAAAGCTGATTTTGGTAGTTCAGGATCAACTTATTAAACCTAGAAGTTGTGAAACAAACAAACTAGTGTGCCCAAAACATAGCCCTATAGACATTTCTGGAGATCATGAACTATGTAGCCAGAAGTATGTATGGCTGCATAATGTCTTTTAAACAAATGCTACGAGGCGGTATGATGCTGTTCCTTTTCGCACTACTAGCCGACCGCTTACCTCAATGTGGACGGCTTTCCCGCTGTTACCAGTTTGTCCAGTGGCTCGCCACGTATGTTAGTGGACTTGTGATGTGGAGCGGAGTTGGCAACGACAAAGGCGTTAGAATCCGGCGAAGAATGGTTCCAGAAACAAAAACAAATGGCAAAAAAATTAAATAAACAAGTAAATAATAGGGTGAGAATGTGGTAAAATCTGAAAATGTGGTAATAATCAGGCCGCTGTGAGGGCTTTTTTTTTTGGATTGCTTTTAAAAACGCTGTCGGCTGGGTTTAGGGAAGTGGGTGGGCGGGTCAATCGGTGCTTATGAAAACACTATTGGAGGGTCAATCGGTCAGTTGATCGGTCAGTCGGCCAGTCAGTCAGTCAGTCAGTCAGTCGACAGCGGCCTCTGTTGGACTTATGTGAGAAGAGCAGGTGCAAATGGCACTCGCACAAGAAATTTCCGATCTGAAAAAGCGTACAGGATGGCCTCTGGTGTATTTGCAAAAACAAAAACTGCAAAAAAATTAAATAAAATGTACCTCCTGGGATGCTCTCTCCAGAAATGTATATAGGGGTACGTATTTAGAATGAGCCTGGCTTGTGTAATACAGAAAAGAACAAAGTACAAAACCAAATCTTTGCGATCTAGCATTCATTTCAGAAAGCATTCATGAAAAAAAAAAAAAAAAAAAAAACTTCTGACAATTTGCTACAAATATTTTTTCCCAATGTCAGCTCTGTACAAGCGGATCTACTTTGTTCAGGTTTACTGTCTTTGAGAATTGTCCAAAACATCCCTCATAGACCGATTATGTAATGTAAGGCATATATGGTGCACTGCGCTGTAGCTGGATGAATGATACAGCTAAAAAAAGTTCCCATGATGCTATGCGGGTTTGGTTCGTCCCCCATGGGGGCTTCATTAAAAGATCAAACTTTCAAAACCAACAAATTTCTCCCTCACTCAACTCTTCTTTCGTTATACATCTCGCACCGTGCTTCTCTTATGTGTTTAACAGCTTTGAAACAGAATCCCAGAGGTTTCTTATCCCTTTCTGATACACAGTGCCCAGCACTAATATTGGCACCCTTGAAAAAAATGCCTTTATTGTAGAAACCTTTAATCTTTTGTTCAAAATATTAACCAGAATGATGCTTGAGTTTGCTTTTAGATAACTGTAGATGTCTCCTGAACTTATTTATGGTCCTGTAGGTGACGTCAGATTGTAGTTTTGGAGACTTTCTGAGCCCAAGACCCAAGTTCAGTAATTCTCCAGCTGTGATTCTTGGAGATTTTGTCATCCTCCTAACTCCTCCTCCTAGTGTGTTTGGAGAAGATCGACAGCTGTCCTCTTTCAGACTGACTCATAACACTTTTCATTTGACTGCAGTTTCTGAATTATTGCCCTGATGGGTTTTTTGCCACTATACATCATATATTTATGTTTTGTGACATTATGATGAATGAAGAGTGAGTTTGACCTTTGCATTTTCTCATATTTATATCCTTGTGAAACAGGAGGTTATGGTTGAGTAATTCACTTTTCTACTCACCCAAGTGTATCAAAATATATAACAAATGCAAATATACATCGAAACATTAAATTCATAGGAGTGGCAATAAATGTGGCACACATACAGTTGAAGCAATACTATAATGGCCTGTTTCCACTGAGTGGAAGAGTATGGTACAGGACGGGTCGGTACGGGTCACCTTTATCAGGCTTGCAGTTCCACTAGCAAAAGGGTACCAAAGGTGAGCGTGGTATACAACAAAGTTTCAGTCGACGTCATTCTCGCTCGAGAAAATGTCAAAGTAAAGCTGTACAGGTCGTTCACATATCATATGAAAAGCACTTCTCACAAACCGATGCTTTACACACAAATACTTGTGTATAAATGTTCATTACTAACCTTTCAAGAGTTCACACTTAGCTGATGATTGATTATAAGCAAGTTTTGCATGCTGTCCCAGGAGAGAGCCCTGAGCCCAAAAGGTCCTTGAGCCCTGGGCTCCCTCCCGTTTGCAGGGCGAGAGGGGAGCTTTGAGCTCGGGTAGATCTCGAGAACTCCCCCCTTTTGTAAGAGTTGATAAAGAAAATAATTGCTACGGAGAGATATGCTGATGGATAAAAGTTTGACTAGTGCTAAATTTAGATTGTTCAATTAACTTGTAGTGCATGTTTTTGGAACGTGGGAGGAAACCGGAGAACCCGGGGGAAACCCACGCAAGCATGGGAAGAACATGCTAACTTCACACAGAAACGACAGCCAGTCTGTTAAAGGACTTGAACCGGTGTTGTTCTTGCTGTGAGGCCGTAGTGCTAGTCACTGGGCCACCGTGCCGCCCTATGAAAGGAAAAGAGGAGGAGTAGGGGTGGAAGGGGGGATTCTTCAAACGAAGATGACTGCAGTAAGGCTGTCCTGTCTAACCCTGGCTCTTTCTAGTGGGTTAGAAATCGTCTGATTGGTTGGTCATACATGGTTAATGCATGACCAGCCGTGTTCAATCATAATCACGTGATCCTCTCGAAATTAGTTTATAAATAAACTTCACTTCTATGAACATGATTTAATTATAACTGCAAAATAGCCAACGGTAATGTCTGCAATTTTATCAAATAAATAAATAAATGCAACATATGAACACATACCGATGCTTACAGTCTTCAATATGTTACCAATTACAGAAAAACTACACAGCACACATTTAAGCCTTATTTGGTTTCAAAAACAACATGCAACATACAGTTCAGTCAGAGCAAACCTCTCATCTGTATCCTTAATCTTCACCAGCACATGTAACCCCTCGTCAGAAGGTCATAACAGTCCAAAAGACAGTCCAAAAGTTCTCAGTCAACTGCACATGTAACTCGTAACTGTACATGCTTAAAAATGGCTCTTTTAGTTCATTTAGGATTACCTAAAATAAAACTAAAACTTTGAAATGTACGACACATAATAGACATGCATGATATGATCAGACCTTTGAGTTTAAGTTAAATAAATATACAAATGTGTTTAAATGCATTTGATAAAATCATGTTGGATCAACTCAATTGCATTAAATTGTGTAAATTGTTTTTTTAGTTGGTGCTAAACAAATTTATTGAATGGAAATCCTGCCCCTTAATTAAATTGAGTTCATCTAATGGAGTTCTTTTTTTGAGTGAAGTTAAACAATAAAGATGATTTTTACAACCTTATTTGCTCATATTTACCAATATTAGTAGAGGACACTGTAATAACTCTAATCAGGAAGAAACCCGAGAGCAGGAGTACATTATTTTTTGCATGCACAGCATTGTAACAATGTTGATCTGTGTTCTAAGAGCCCTTTGAGAGTCGCAGTGTGATTGCGAGTGCATGCGCGTTAGGATGTGGGTGCACATGTTGCATGTAATCCCTTTCCTGGGGAAAAAATTCCTGCACAATCTTCACAGTTGCAGCTGGGGTTACCGTCACAACACCCCATTACTGTTGTGCTAACACTACGGTAGCCTTGGCAACACCATGGCAACAGAGCCGTTTGACAGAGATAAGAGAGGTGGTTAGCGCCGCAGACATGGAGCTTTTAAATTCATCTCCTCTCTCTTGTGTGCCACTCTCAGCGCATTACCTTTATATAAACTGGATTCAATTCATTTCAACGCTTTACTTTTAAAAAATTTGACCAGCTGCAAACGTGGCGAGTCAATCAGAGCGCACAGTAAGGCAGGGAATAGCAGATGATTCAGTTCCAGTATTATTCATATGGTTTTGATTTCAATTGAATTTGATATTGATCAGTAATCAATCATTCATTTAGTTTTGCAGACATGGAATTAATAATACATACTAGTAACTAGGGCTGCACAATATATCGTTTCAGCATTGATATCACAATGTGACCATTCACAATAGTCACATCGAGAGCATATGAAATGTTCAGTCTGGATTATAATTTATCATGTGCAGGTTTTTAAGGCCTTTGACTGTATGAGGATTTTAAAAGCATTCATGCATAACAAATTATACAGTTTGTAACTTTAATACACGATTTATTATTTACATTTTTTTTACTGCATTATTTACATTTACAACAAAGACTACGCATTATTCTTTTACATTTGATTATCCAACTACTGTATACCGGAGTAGTGCTAGACTCTTAGGAAAACATGAAAAAACACATCTGTATCTTTTTCTTTATTGTATTTATCTATGCTTGTACTGATTGTTTATTATATATATATATATATATATA
>CAIGQZ010033037.1:5425184-5438137 GCA_903798205.1 Danio tinwini
TGAAGAAAAAGAGTGTTTTGTGTTCAACAAAATAAAGAAATTCGTAAAAGTTTGAGATAAATGATGAGTAAATATTCATTTACATTACACTTTTTCTTTAACTGTATGAAAAGCAAGGTGAATCACACATGGGGTAGTGGTGGTGCTTTTACTGTATTCAAATTTTGAAGGAGTTATCTTTTTCATAACTTGTTAAACTGACAGCCCTAATTGTGATACAATAACAGCTACAGTTCAAGAAACAAAAAAGTTCCTCCTAAATAAAATAATAACGATAATCTCCATGTGCTCTCATTTTAATCCCTTTGCCGTCTAGAAGCATCTGAGATATTAAAGCAATCTCATTTGTGATTTTTCTCTCCTATTGGTTGTTTTTCTGCACCATTTAACACAATTTAGTCACGTCCCCCATTGCATCCACATGAACTTTTAAGAACAGTTTCAAGAGTTTTAAGCTGTCGTCTTTGAAATTGAGTTTAGAAATGTCCGTCACCGCTAATGCTAAAATCAAAGTCGAGCTTGTTTTTCCAAACACTTTGTTCAATACTTTCCACTGCTCTTTCAGTAAACAGTTTTCAGCCGAACTGACATGGCAAATGTGACGTCTGTAACACCTAACATCCATTTGCAAGAGCTGAACATCCTGTCTAAACCAGTCATGACATGACATGTTTCCAGCAATAAGTAATATGTTTTTCCTCACTTAAAGTGACAACTCTGTGTGGTATGGAAAAACAACCACCAATCAAACACACAAAACAATCAGGTTTAACTCAGAGTAAATCTGTAAAATTGAACAGATTTTTTGTGACTTGTCACTAATATAATTAAGGATGATTAAATAGTTTCATGTACTCTTTAAATTTTCATGAAATTTATGAGGCAACACTGAAGCAAGCAAGGTTTTTGTGTATTCAATTAATGCTACAATATTAAAAAAATCTGTAAATTAGCATACATTTTCTGTATTTTGTGGTTCATGTTTTTATTTTTCCATTTATTTATGCTTTTTAATTTCATTGTAGGATCTTGATCTATCTTCCAACAACTTTTACCTTGAAAAGTAAAAAAAGTAATAGTTTATACTGTCTGGATTTGTGCTGTATATTACGATACAAAATCCTTTTAATAAACTGCCAGTGCATTTTCTGTTATTTTACAGACTTACTTCTCTATATATTTTTTCTTATCCATTATATTATTTCAAACTACTAAAATGTCAATAAAAGTCACTTTGTTAAACTGTAGATTTGAATTTTCAACATCAATAGTCGACAGAGCAGAGATCAAGCTCCCATAATGCAATTTACAACCATAAAATAAACAGGTGTAAATCACAAAATACGGAAACTGTCAATTAACAGATATTAACAGTGGAAATATGACTGTTACCTCAAGAAACATCAAGAAAATGCAGGCCTAATTAATAGTCATATTTGCATTGTGTTTTTTTAAATCCTAATACAACATTGTAAAGTATGACAGTAATTCAGTATATTGATTTTTCTTGATGATCTGGTTTAGGTGCCATAGATGCAGCATTGCCAAATATTACTACGAAAAAACAAACAAACAAAAGCAATCCCCCGACAAATGTACAGAAATACGCCGGGTTACCAGTGCTAGGATGACAGATGGGGTGGCAATGCATTTTCTCAGAATTTCAATTGACACCCCAGTTGATCCTCCCCTGCATATACTCCCAGGGCAATTTTTAGGTATAGTCAACCATGTTGGTCTTCCTCAGACATCTGCTGTATCGAGTGGTTATTTGTTGCCTTTCCATCAGCTTGCACCGGTCTGTCCATCTTCCTCTGACCTCTGCCATCAACAAGGCATTTTCACATGCAGAACTGCCACTCACTGGATATTTCATCCTATTTTTCATTTTTTTGTCCATTCGCTATAATTCCTACATATGGTAGTGCTTGCAAATCCCTAAAGATGAACAGTTTCTGAAATTCACACATCAGCCCACCTGGCACCAAAAATCATGCAAAGTCACTTCAATCCCTTTCTGACACATTATAATGGTCCTTTATCATGTTGCCTAAATCTAAAGCAAAAAATATGCTTTTCCTCATTATTATTTGCCTCTTTTCTAGAACAAACTCTTATATCAAGAAGCATTTTCTAGACAAGTAAACAATATAGTTTTGTTTTCAGAAATTGTCAAATTTAAGTCAGTTTTTTTTAAAACAAGCTAAATAATCAACCAGTGGGGTAAGGGCATAATCTTAGGGTGTTTTCGCACATAGACTTCTGTTTCGGAATCTGGCATGTGTCCCTTCTTAGTGTGGTTCGTTTAGCATATGTGAACAGCACAATTGCGTTTTGAGCATGCGTCAAAACATTCAGTCTGAGATTGCCTGAATGACGTGGTCTCGGCTCCATTAAAACGAACTCTGGAGCAGATCGATTGTAGTGAGAAAGCAATATGGTCGAACGAACTAACAAACCAAGCTATATCACAGTGTATTATGAATATGTATCATTAATAGTCATATATACGGCTATATGAAGAGAGAATTCTGAGTAGGGCAGGATGTTATCATTCCTACTGGTAAATGTGCATTTTATTTCGAATACAAAAGTGAAACCATGCTGAAAAATTAACGAGAGCTGGTTATCCAGGAAAATTGACCAAAATTACCATCTGAGAATTTGTACATATTTTAGTCTGATTAAATTTTGCATTAGGCCTATTGTTTTATTAATTTCTGCACTAACACCTCAAAAGAAAGATCAACATTGATCTGCTTCATGATTTGACTGCAGTCTCAGTTCATCTGTTCTCTCTGTAAAGTAAGCCTATAGCCTAATGCATAAATCTAGCCAAGGTTTTTTTAAGCTCAAAATTAATGATGATAACAAAATATTAAATGTTGCATTCATTTTTTAAAAAATAACTAATTAAATGTTATAAAAAAATGTAATAGACTGATTGACAAATCGATATTGTACAACCCTTGACAACTGAAATTATGTCTGTGGGTGTCACCATTTAAAATCAAAGTGCACCTTTTCTTTTATAATGTCTCACTTCTCATCATCATCAATTTTAAATTATAACGTATGGCAGCTGTGGGACTCTGAGAAAACCGTGAAACTCTGATCAATGTGGGGAAAGTTTACTTGCACGTGACTTGTTTTTTTTACTATTTTGGTCCGTTTAGAAACTTTGCCATGTAAAAGCGAACCGCACTTGGAACAAAAATAAACACTGTCTATTTCAGACAGTAATAAACAATCCCTAAACAATCCCCGTTTTGGAACAAACCATCGATCTACAGGTGTGAAGGCACCATTATTTCACTTTGAAATAATAATGAAAGGTAATCTGGCTTATTTTCAGGAAAAACTCATTTAGGTTGGACTTTCATAGAGGTTTTCTAAAAACAAAACAATATTTTTACTTGCACTTAAAAAAATGACCTTTGCTGCTAGTTCAAACTACCTATTTAAAGTGATTTGAAACTGATGTTTAATCTAATTAAAAATTGTAAAAACAGTTAAGTTATCCTAATCGATTTGTGTTGGGACAACATGAATAAATTGTGTGGAACCCATTTTTTACAGTGTTTATAGAAAATGCTTCTTGATTTAAGAATATTAAGATATTTTGGTGTAAAAACAAGTCAAAGAAGACATTTTTTGCATGTTTTGAACTAGATATAATGCTAATAATGAGCATAAATGTATATTTCTATCAATACCAGGAGCTATAATGCTACTGACAACAAGAACTAAAAAGCACATAGGGTTCTTCTAACTGCCTGCACTAAAAACAATTTAACAGCAATATAACTTGTTGGTGGGTGTCAAGACCCCACGTATGAGGAGACAAGCGATTGTAAAAAATATATAGTTTTATTTACCGTAATTATGTCAAATTTAGGTCAGTTTTTCCTTAAAACAAGCTAAATAATCTACCAGTGAAATTCAGATTTCACTTTGAAATAATTATGGCAGATAATTTGGCTTGTCCCAACACAAATCGATTAAGTTAACTTGAATGTTTTTACAATTTTAAGTGGACTGAACATAAAACAATTAGGTTGTTCCCCCAAAAAAAACTTAAGAATTGTGTTGATTCAGCTCATTTTAAATAAGTAGTTTGAACAAGCAGCAAAAATATTTGTTTTAAGTGCAGCGTGTATAGAAAATGCTTCTTGATTTAAGAATAATTTTTAGATATTTGGAGTAGAAAAAAATTCTAAGTAAGAAAGGCATGTTTTGCATTGAGTTGTATTAACAAGCAGCTAAACATGTACCAACAAAGTGTCTGGTGAGATATGCTTAAAGAAATACACTACATAGAAATATACACTTACACTCATTATTAGCATTCTATCAATACCAAGAGCTATAATGCTACTGACAACAAGATCTAAAAAGCACATAGGGTTCTTCTAACTGCCTGCCTGCACTAAAAACCATTTAACAGCAATATAATTTTTTGGTGGGTGTCAAGATCCCACGCATGAGGAGACAAGCGATTGAGCAAGCCAGTGGTCAGCCATTAAAGATCCTTAAATGTTGGCCTAAACAAAATCAGCAACAAGTGTTGTAAAAGGACTAGAGATCAGTCACTAATGAACTGTGAAATGTTGTTGAATCACTCATCCATAAAGGGAACTACACTTTACTTACAGTTATTTGATCTGAACAGGAGTCTTTTTCCCCGTATTGCCTGAAGGTGTTGTTTAATTAGTTTAGTGAAGATGTATTATTTCTGGAACACAGCTGGCTATTTAAGAACATCTGACAGATCCGCTTGACACTGTTCAAAGTAAAAAGTTGTTCAGTGGTTCATCTTGGCTATAAAGAATTCTAAAAATTCCATTAAGGATCGTTTCTGGTTTGAATTTTTGATCACGATTATGTTTGCTCTCGTTTAAGTCACTGATTTAGATTGCTCTCTACACCAATATCATAATTGTTTTAACAATGTATAAGCTGACATAGCGGTGGCACGGTGGCTCAGTGGTTAGCACTGTCGCCTCACAGCAAGGTCGCTGGTTTGAGTCCTGGATGGGTCAGCTGACATTTCTGAGGAGTTTGCATGTTCTCCCAGTGTTGGCATGGGTTTCCTCCAGGTGCTCCAATTTCTCCCACAGTCCAAAGACATGTGCTATAGGTGAATTTGATAAAGTAAATTGGCCGTAGTGTATGAGTGTGTGTGTGTGTGTGAATGTGACAGTGTAAGGGTGTTTCGCAGTACCTAGTTGCAGCTGGAAGAACATTCGCTGCGTAAAACATATGCTGAATAGTTGGTGGTTCATTTCACTGTGGCGACCTCTAATAATTAAGGGACTAAGCCGAGGGAAAATGAATGAATAAATATGCTGACAATCAAATATGTCACTCTTTCTGGAAAAAAAGCAAACAAAAATATGTCTTGAGAGGATTCACTGTGATAAGTCTTTCAGAGTGTAGTTAAAATGACCCTAGAATTTAGTTTAAGAAAGCAACAGACTTCTTTATTGGCTTTGTTTTTATATTTATAAGATGTGAAACAGTTCACATAACACATAGTGTGTTATCTCTAAAATAATATTGGTAACACTTTTCAATAACGTTGTATAATGCATTTACTAACATGAACAAATCATAAACAATACATTTATTACAGTATTTGTTCATGCTAGTTAATGAAAACACAGTTGTTCGTTGTTAGTTCATGTTAACTCACGGTGCATTAACTAATGTTAACGAACATGGTTTTGGATTTTAACAATGCATTAGAAATTGTTGAACAATGATTAATAAATGTGGTACAAGTATTGTTCATTATTAGTTCATGTTAGTAAATACATCAACTAACATTAACTAATGAAATCTTATTGTAAAGTGTGACCCTTTAATCTAACATATTTACTTTAAATAATATTTACATGCCATTAAATAAATATTATATCATATATTCTTATATATTTTTTTTCTTTTTCATTTATTTAAAGCCTGTTTTAACACATTTTAATCTGTTTTTAATCATTTTATTCCTTGTTTTTATTTTCTTATACTTGGTTTTTCTTTCTTATACTGGGTTCTTTCCTGTTTATGTAAAGCACTTTGAATTACCATTGTGTATGAAATGTGCTATATAAATAAACTTGCCTTGCCTCACCTAATATTTACTATTATTATCTGTTTTGAAACCAAACAACATCCTTGGCTCCTATTAAATTTGTTGAATTTGTTTCTCTTAGTTTATTTTTTTATATATATTTTCTGGATTTCATTTTAATAGTTAAAATACATTTTAGTATTAAAAACATGTCCAATTAATTGAAATCATAAAAACTTTTCAATATAACATTCATATACAAAAAAAAATTGACAAAATATAAACATTAGCAACTAAATGTATACGCTTTTGCTCAAATGGAACTGACTATAAAAAAATTAAACCAGAATGTTTTTTGATTTGTTGTTTTGAAGGTGCTGTGAGTTTCCATGTCTGTATGATATGATGAAAGCTTTTCTCTCTTATAAAACATTTACTGCTGGTGAATTGACCCTCAGACTGAAACAAAGTTTGTGTTTATATCTTCAAATGTCTTTAAATAATAAAATGGCAGAGGCTGAAAACACCATATGCGTTTTAAACCAATTGCGTGTAGTAAACCAAACTGTGTCATTCATTCACAAAACACACAGCAAGAAGCTAGATATGCACATTCTGTTTTATATTCACGGGCAATAATCAATATCATAATTTGATTAGGTGTATAGCACTACTTTTGATTTATTCATCCAAAATTATTAAATCCAAAATGTTTTGTGCAATTTTTGGTTAAACAGCTAATGCCCTTTTTTCTGTATTTTGTCCAAACCAAGCTCAAACTAATTGTTTCCAAACCAAGCTGAAATAGAACATGTGTGTATCAGTATAATAATGCATTTTTTTTTTGTTTAGTCAGTGATCTAATGATTAGACAGTAATTTTCTTTTTTCTAAACATATTTGCCACTTTGAACAACCTGTTTACATTAATAATGCAATGAACCCTTCATTAAGACATGGACTTGCCGCCACCTACTCATATATGTATGTATGCACATTGATCAGCATAAATGAATACACCTCTCAGAGATCTCTCTTTTAAATTAATATGTTATTAGGATGCTCTACAATAACATATGTGTGCACAAACATTATATTAGTCAGTAACAAAGCAAAAACTAGACCTAATCCATAAAATAATTTAAAGGGGACATATGCAAAAAAAAAATCTTTTATAAGTGGTTATGCACACAGTTGTGTGGCCTCTAATGCTAAAAAATTTATTCAATTTTTTTTATAATCACACTTCATAAAAACGGTCTGCAGAAACACTTTTGATTGACATTCTCTATTTGTATGTGTAATCAGAGGGGTGAAAGCCCTTAGTGATGACCTCTCCCTCATTAGCATAGACAGCCCTGAGCGAGAAGCAGCCATCCGCTATAAAACTTTTAGCACCATATCTACTGAAGATAACTGCAAGAACAGGTCTGGGAGCACAATCTCATTTGAATTTAAAGTAGCAGTCACCAAAACTGCACAGTTTGGATTAAAGCCAAAAAGGGGGAAGTTTCAAAAAGTTATAAAAAAATGTTTGTGGAGTATTTTGAGCTGAAACTTCACATACACACTCTAGGGACATCAGAGATTTATTTTACAACTTGCAATAAGGGGCATAATAGGTCCCATTTAAGATCACAGTGCACAAGTTAGTACACCCAAATTAGTATGTTTGGGAATTTTAAAAAAATATTAATAAACCGGAAAAAATTCTAGGGAAGGATAAAAAAAAAATACATTTTGTAGTTTGCAATATATATTTTTTTTGTTCAACCCATTATGGATACATACCCCTATATACATTTCCTATATACATTTCTGGAGAACGCAAAATAGATCCTAAGAGGTACTCGTTTTGCAGTTTTTGTTTCTGCGAACCCGCCAGAGGTCGATGTGTATGATTTAGATCTCAAATTTCTCTCATGAGTGCCATTCACGCCTGCATTCCACCAGAGGCTGCTGTTGACTGATTGACTGACAGACCGATACCCCCACCCACCTCTTCCCTAAATACAACCGATAGTGTTTTCAAAAGCACTAATTGACCAGCGCCCACCGCCTTCCCTAAGCCCAACCGACAGTGTTGTCAACAGCAATCCAGAAAAATAAAAGCCCTCGCAGCAGCCAGATTTTTATCACATTTCAGATCTTACTGAAATAACTTTTTTTTTTTGGACTTGTTTTACCTGCTTTCTGGAACATACGCAGCGTGCCACTGGACAAACTGGTAACAGTGGAAAAGCCCTCCACACGTTGGTAAGCGGTCAGCTGGTAGCAATAAAAGATAGTGTTCGTTTGACAGACGAAATGCAGCCATGCGTAGCTCTGGCTACATAATTCACGCTCTCCCGAAATGTATACAGGGGTATGTAATCACAATGAGCCTGTGTTATTTTTGATTGAATTTAAATATATTATCTTTCTATTGCTAAAGATGTTAGGCGACAAATGAGTTTTGTTTAAATCAGGGGTGTCCAAACTCAGTCCTGGAGGGCCGGTGTCCTGGAGAGTTTAGCTCCAACCCTAATCAAACACACCTGAACCAGCTAATCAAACTCTTACTAGATATACTAGAAGCTTCCTGGCAGGTGTGTTGAAGAAAGTTGGAGATAAACTCTCCAGGACCGAGTTTGGACACCCCTGGTTTAAATGCACCAATTTATAGTGCCTATAACCAATGAGAAATTACAAAAAATATATATATATTTTTTCAAAAAAAAAAGTTATGTATGCTGAGCACTGTATTTGACCATGACGAATAAATCAGCACAAGCATACTCTCAGTGTATTCTAAATACTGCTAAATTACCCAAAAGAAATACCACAAGAGAGATGCACATAATAGAGAGTTCAAATTTAATCCACTGTTATATGGAAACCAGCATGACATGCATTCTGAAAAGCTGCCAACATGTTCGGACCTCAAGATGAGCCACAAACTAGAGAATTTACATCTTATTTGTCTTGCTGAGCAGTCTTTGTGTGGGGGCTTCAAAATGTTTAAAATGCTTTCTTTTCTCTTTTTTTTCGTATAACACTTGCTCTCTCTGTATCTGTTTGGTAGAGGTCAAACCAATCATGTCAAACCAACTGTGTGATTGTAGGAGTGAAGACTGCAGATCTGAGTCTTCTTATGAGTCACACACTCCTAAATACAATAAATAAACCCAGTACTGATTCATAACATTAACATATTTACCGATTTATTATCATGTATTCATACTTCTTCAGAAAAAAATGTCATCAAAACTATTCAATCTATTAAAAGAGACACAACCACTTTAAGAAATTTGTCAAACGCAGATGCAAAATATTACTAGTATTGCTCATACTTTGGGTTCGGATTTATTGTTTTCAAAAGTATTCAAATCTAGTGCATAATGTGTTGGAGCTGCAGACTTTAAATGATACCACAAATCATATTGCTTGCTAGGAGAGAGGTGAGCTATTACATTTGTAAGTGATCAGATTTATGATTTTCGCCTGGTGCGTGTTAAAACGTGTGGAAAAGAACCACAGCGAAGGAAAGAAGAACCCGACCCACATCTAGTACTAGAACATCAGAGACTTTGGGGCAGCTCTGCAGATTAGCAAACACCACAACACCATAGCAACTGCACAGAAACACACACACACACACACACACACACACACACACACAAAAAAACTACTCACAACACATTAGCAACCACACAGCAATGTCCTGGCAAACATCCCAAACACCCTAGCAGACATCAAGATTTTGAATATCTAAGCCAGAGAGTTTTCTTATTTGATTCTGCAGAGAAATATTGCCCACAATTAATAATGATGGTCATCAATAACTGTCTAACAAAACCTGCGTGTCTCTGTCTTTTGCGAAACACAAGATAATTTGGACAACGTTATTTGAAGATATTTTGAAGAATGTTTTATAAAAACACAAAAATATCTCAAAATAGCTTTTTTAATGTCGCACAGAAGAACATTTTGTACAGGTTTGCGTATTTAGAACTAGCTTTTAATTTTCTCTCAGACGCTTGAACCTGCCCTTAATGCCACTAGTGATTTTTGCGAGACCCTGAGATAATGCAAATGACTCTCAATTAGTCTGCCTTTGTTCGGCCTAATGTTCATCAGTGCCATGTTAATCATAAGTGTAGCTGGGATTAAATCCTTGGGGAAAGTTTAAGTAAGATAAAATATACACATTACCTTGTACGTCTCGATGCTGATAAGAAAAAGAAACTCCACTGACAAACTTTCTTTGAGCATTAACGAATGTGCAACTTTTCAACTTAATGGTAAAAGCTGACAAAATGGCACCAAAAATGCTGATATATACTGGACTCAGAATTTGAATTTCCACCTTAAAATACCCCACAAAAAATGTTTTATAACCCTTTGAAACTGCCCCTTTGAAACTGCCGCTTTGGTCCAAATTGTGCCGTTTTGATCACTTTAAATTCAAATGAGAGGGCGGGGCTACAAACACCTATGGCTGTGTCCGAAATCACCTACTACTCAGCAGTTACTGCATTTGAATTTAAATTTACTACTCGATCATATAAAAAAGTATGTTCTATACAGTGTGAATGTGAGTAGTATGAATGGAACTCAGACGTTCTACATCGGTTCTACGTACCGTTTTGTAATGATCACGTCACCTACCTGTGTCAGTTGCATCGCTTAACTCCCATTCATGAATTCTCTCGCAGTGCATCATGGGTTAGCGTAGCGTGCATTGAATGCACACTTCAGAATCTCTCAGGAGTCAAGGTACTTTTCACATACTGTTTATCCAAGACTATCTCACGGAAATTAGTAACTTTTTGATTTAGTTAAGTTGTATGAATTTGTACGATCTACTTCGTCAAATTTAGTATGATTTGCTTACCCCCCCAATGATGGTTGGGTGCTACGCCTCCTTTTTAAAATTGTACAATTTCATACAATAATTTGTACGAATTATCCACTAAACTGACAAAACGTAAAATACTTTTGTTTCCTCGTGAGATCAGGCTGTTTTTTTTTTTTCAAATTTCTTGAATTCAGACATACTACTCGACTTGTATACTGTTTTTAGCGTACTATATAATATGGATGCATGCGATTTCGGACAGCTTATGTCTCAGCATAGTGGCGGATTCAAAAAATGACTAATGTTATCTGTGAAATGTTATAGTGTTAAAAAAAATGTCAAAAAAGGTGGTTTAAAAGTAGACAGTTTATGGGACTACGGTGTTCATTTGTGCATCCTAAAACTCATTTAGGATTTATAATGATGTATTTAAAATGCCTTTTTATAGTTGCTGACATACTCTTTATGTAGGTATGGCATGAAAACTGTAATGGCGGATGGCTGCTACTCATGCAGGGCTGTCTATGCTAATGAGGGAGAGACCGTCACTAATGAGCAGGGCTTTCCCACTCTGATGACACTTACGACGGGAGAATGTCAATTGCAGTGTTTCTGCAAGTTTTTATCAAGTATGATAATAAAAAATAAAATTAATAGGATAGAGGCTAGCAATTTTCACACACTGTTGCCACACAATTGCGTTTAAACTCCTCATAAAGTGATTTTGCATAATAGGTCCACTTTAAAGCCTTTTATAGCTTTAAATTTATATTAAGAAATCAAGAGGCTACATTTTAAACCAGTAAACTCTAAGTAATATAATTATAGTTTGTAATTATCATGCATTTCTTAAAGACCAATATAGTTTTGGACACCACTACAAATGGCTTCTCCCTCGAATAGTGCAATATTTAAGAATATAGGGGTCAATTGCAGCCATAGACTTGATGAGCTGACAACCCAGCAAGCATTTTTTGTTTTTAAAAGATATCTAATAGATGTCTAATAGACATCTAAACATAGTCGTCTTGGTTAAATTTTGGCTGTCAGTGAAAATCTAATAGACATCGAAGAATAGGCCGAAACTATACTAGTCATCAAATAAACAGAAATGAATGACTAGACATATAAAGTCTGTCTATTCTGTCTATTTGATGACTAGTCTAGTTTTGGGCTACTCTTAGATGTCTATTAGATTTTCACTAACAGCCCAAGTTTAGCCTTGTTTTAGTAAGCTGTCCACGTTTAGATGTCTACTAGACGCCTATTAAACACAAAATTGTTTGCTGGGAAGTGTATTAAGGGCATAATGGATATGATGTACTTTAAACTACTGCAAAGACGCTTTATTGATCTGAACTTCTGTGAAGACAGCAAGGTATTGCATGATAGATGGTGATGTATTGAAGCATATTCTGTTATATTGCAATGTATTGTTTAATATGTGCTCAAACTATCTCATGATGGGTCAAAAGAGGTGTCAAAAAGTCAAATAAAATTCTGTTTCTGAGAAATCAAAAGAAATCCTGAAATTCAAAGCTGGTTTGTAGCACAGCAAAAACACCAACTGCTTTGCTGACTGATGTTAGTACAGTAACTGTTATTCGACTGCTAAATTACTATAGTTGAGTTAGGTATCTCTAAATCTAATCATTATGTGCACTTATTTACTCAATTGAAATAATTTTCTTGAATTAAAATGTTATTTGATGACATTCAACATTATTTTGTAGGTCTTTAAGTATTATTTCAGTCACTAGCACCATTTTAACTTTCAATTTGCAGTGGTATCGCAAAAAAACCCCGAAAACACACTTGAATGCTAATAAATGAATAATTTTGTTGTTCTAGCTACTGTATCTCCCACCCTTCTCATTCCTGATTTTTTTTTTGTTAGTGTGTGAGTTTGTGTTTATACTGCACACTTCCCACGCGCAGTGAGCCTATGACTTGCATAAGAGAAGCTCACCTCTTTACCTCTCTCTCTCTCTCTCTCTCACACACACACACACACACACACACACACACACACACACACACACAC
>CAIGQZ010033037.1:5438147-5450590 GCA_903798205.1 Danio tinwini
CACACACACACACACACACACACACACACACACACACACACACACACGTGTACACTTCGCTTACTAAACAAACAGACATTTCATTAAAACCAATAAAACAGGAAACTTTCCAAAATGTTGGAAGAAGCTGCTGCAAAGCTGATTTATCGCTTCACATAAATAATCACACAGCAATGTCAAAACCAAACCACCGGCAAAAGAAGATAAGCAAACCATGATAAGCACAATAAGCTTTAGGTCTATGGTTCGGTTCACTAATAGCATATGTTGTGAACACAAATTGCTTCAGCTTCACTTCTATTTCAGCTTTTTCCAACATTTATATACAGATGACAGAATAAAGAGTAAAAAAATGGGTATCACTTTATTTTGATGGTCTCTTTAATGCATTTTGTTGAATTTAAGTTACATTGCATCTACAATTCCCCAACTAATTCTCATTAGATTATAAGGTGACTGTTAGGTTGGGTTTAGGGTTACGGTGTAAGAAGTTGACATCTGCATGCAAAGTTTCTCATAGTCAGTTAAATGTGACTATAAGGTGCAGTATTAACAGATATTAAGCAGGCAGTCTACTAATACTCAAATGAGAAATGTGCAATAGGGACCATCAATATAAAGTCTTGCCAAAAAATCTAAAGGCAATAGTCTAACTGTTTCAAGTATTTCTTAATAAAAATATTTTGCTTTATTTTTATTGATCGTTGACTTAAATGGCATTTCTTTCATCATTTACTCGCCCTCCAATGGTTTCAAACCTGTTTGAGTGTTTTTGTTTTGTCTAAGACAAAATTAGATATTTTGAAAAATGTTGGAAATCTGTAACTATAGATCTATACAGGGTTCATACACATTTTTACCACTAAAATTCCATGATTTTTCCAAGACTTTCATTTCCAAATGTTCATGACTTAATGTTTTTATGCAATGTTTACATATGCGTGGTAAAGGAAAGACAATGCATGTTAAAATTTATTACAGCATATCGTAAAACATGCATCTATTTAGTTTCAATTTATATTTCTATCTATGTAACATTTATTCAGATAATGCTTACACCGCTCTAATAATGTGAGAGTATGTGATTGGCCAAGGACAGAAAATAAGTAAATAACCTATATTCAAGTATACAGATATCTGTTTTTCATGACCGCATGAACCCTGTCTATAGTATGGGGAAAAAATATGGAAGTCATTGGTTACAGATTTTCAACATAGTTTGTACTACAAAAAAAATCTGCAATCTATATAAAAATCAACAAATTATATTTACACACATCTTAACATCTTAAGTATTGCCTAATTCACACTTGTGAAATGTAGTTTTATTTATAAGGGAACAACATTTCAAATAAAATATTGCCATTTAGAGACTTATTTATTTATCTAAAAAACAAAAAAATACAAATTTGTCAGATTGACATATTCATTTGTTGTGACTGACAATCATGTTTTATTTCCCCACCAAACAAAGTAGAGAACTGGACTCATCCTAATGTTTATTTAGAAATTAAAAGGCTACTTTTTAAACCAGTACCCTGTAAGTAATATAATTATAGTTTGTTATCATGCATTTCAGAACGTCCAATATAGTGTCAGACACCACTACAAATGGCTTCTCCCTTAAACAGTGCACTATTAAGGAATTAAGGGGGCGATTTTACCAATAGATTTGATGAGCTGACAAGTGTATGAAGAGAATAATGAAATGATGTACACTGTAAAACCCAACAGTCATCTTTATTAAATGAAATGAGTGTAGTTAACACAATTTACTGAAAGTTAATTCTACTCATTTGAAAAGAGTTTTGAAATCAGTGTTGAAGGTAATGAGTTAATTAAATACCTCATTACTTCAGCTTAAATGGATTAGGTTCACAGTACTCTTATACTGTAGATTAGTTTAACTCAAATGGTTTGTAGTAATCGGTTTCCTCAAACAGTTTGAGTTGTCTTAACTTATTGGGTTTTACAGTACTCAGTTGGTTTGAGTTCTCTTCATTTATTAGGTTTTACTGTGCTCAAATTGCTTCGTTTACATAAATGGATTAAGTTCACAGTACTCAGGATTAGTTTTCGAACTTAAATAGTTTGCTGCAATCAATTTCCTCAAATGGTTTGAGTTACCTTAACTTTTTGGGTTTTACAGTGTACTTTAAACTATTGCAAAGACACTTTAATGATCAAAAAACTACTGTAAAGACAGCAGGTATTACATGATAGATGGTAGAAAAATCTGCAAATTATACACACACACACACACACACACACACCTTAACATCTTAAGTATGGACTAAATCACACTTCTGAAAATCTGTTTTATTCCATAAAGAAATCACATTTCAAATAAAAAAAATATTGCTTTCTTTCAGAGATTTATTATTATTTTTTTTATTATTACAATTTGTCTAATTGAGGGCAGCACAGTGGGTAGCGCACAATTTGCTATTTCTGTGTGGAGTTTGCATGTTCTCCCGATGTTGACGTGGGTTTCCTCCAGGTGCTCCGGTATCCCCCACAATTCCAAAAAACATGTGGTACAGGTGAATTGGGTAAGCTAAATTGTCCGTAGTGTATGGGTGTGAGTGAGTGTGTATGGGAGTTTGCCAGTGATGGGTTGCAGCTGGAAGGGCATACGCTGCGTAAAACATATGCTGGATAAGTTGGCAGTTCATTCCTCTGTGGCGAGCCCAGATTAATAAAGGGACTAAGCCGAAAAGAAGATGAATGAATGAATGAATGAATGAATGAATGAATGAATTTGTCTACTTAACAATTTTATTTCCTGTGCCTGTCAATTATGTTTTTTTTCCTCATCAAATATTGATTTCTTAACTCCTTCGAAAATAAAACACTAATTTTTTTCACTAGGAGTACATAGATTAAAGCAAAAATGACATTTTACGCAAAGAAACAACTAATACATTCTAGTGGATCCCTATAACACAGTGCATAAATATAACCGCAAATAACAGTGGCCTGAATATTGTTTTCATGGATGCTGTCAATCCACCCTTTCCAACTGGCGATAACCTTCAGTAAACCTGTAACTATGATGACAGTATGCAGAAGTAAACACTGAGACACTGGCATCTTTAAGAATAATTTGAATTCTAAACAGTTTGGCATTTCAGGCAAACCCCCACTGTTTTTCTGTGTGTAAATTTTGGTGTCTGTGCAAATCAGGTTTTTTTTCCCCTGCCACATATTCCCGCCACGAAACAGTTTTATCTCATTCTCAAACACACAAAAAAAAAGCCATTCTGTGGTAAGATGCTGACAGCCTTAACGTCAGTGACTGACAGCAAAGAATAACCCACAAAAGTGTGCGCGAATGTCATATGCATGTCAATGACTAGCTTACTGTGGTTCATACAGCATTTTATCAACTGAAATTTCTCGTAAAATGTTGTTGTGTCTGCTAAAATTTCAGGTAGTCACTTTGGTTACACAGTAGCTTTCTCTTTCTTTTTTTTTCCCTGAATTGTGTATGAGTTTCCAACCAGAACTGACAACTGCATTGTGCCGGTGTGTGAATAGAGACACACGTCATCTGTATGTATTGCTGTATACACACCTTCTGCAAATATAACGTTTTCTTATACTCGTCCTGAAGAATTCAAGTGCATAACATCGATGAACTGACAATGTCATGTGACCTTCTTCCTAAACTCAAAAGAACATTTTATCCTTTGAAAATGGTTGGTAAAATGTCCACTTGTCAATAAAAACTAGATTCCTGCCTAAGGCGTTGTGGGAGGAATCCATCTTTCTCTCTCTCCGGTTCCCTTGTACTGCTAAAGGCATTTAGAGGACACTCCAATGAGCAAACACACACACACAAAAATCCTATAAGTAGAAAGTCTGTTTATTCAAGTTACACACGAGTGTGTTTTTAATTGGGTTTAGTTTAAGTAATTAAAACGAGATACATTAAACCAATTAACCCCTGATCATTGCTATTTTAATATCTGTGTAGTTTTTAATACTTAGTTATTGTAATTTAAGTAATTTTTAAGCAGAAAATTTAATATCAAAACATAAGTATTTTTAAAGTACTAAAGCATTAAAAATGTATATGTTAATTAACAGTTTCCCTATTTTGTGATTTTTGACAAATGTTTTAAGTTTATTTGCAGTTATGAATTGCATTATGGGTTGTTGATATCTTTTCTGTCATTTTTTGGGGTTGAAAATTCACCGCTACAGTTTAACAAAGTGACTTTTATTGACTTTTTAGTAGTTTGGAACAATACAAATGTATAAGAAATAACAAAGAAATTAGTCTGTAAAATAACAGAAAATTTACAGGCAGTTTATTACATGGTTTTTGTAGCGTGATATACAACAATCCAGACAATATATCCCTTTAAACTATTAACATTTTTAATAAAAAGTCTTTTTTTTTACTTTAAGGTTTTAAAAAGTTGTTGGAAGAAAGATCAAGGTCACATAATGCAATTCAAAAGCATAATTAAATGGGGGAAATAAATAAATAAAACATGAATCACAAAATATGGAAAAATGCTAAATTACAGATATTTTTACAGTGTCATTTCTGTCAAGGGTGCTTTTTTAGTTGTCAAGTCTTGACTAGTCTTGAAATAAGATCAAACCATATAGATAAAGCTATTTGATAATTAACCCCATGATATGCAGTGTTGGGAATAACGGCGCTATAAATAAACGGCAATACTAACGGGGATACTTTTTTCAGTAACGAGTAAACAAATGAATTACTGTTTCCACCGTTAAAATGCTGTTGCTGTTACAGAACCTCCCTTTCTCTAGGGTGTGTGTGTGTGTGTTCAGGGCTGTGGTTGAACAGGAAAACAACCAGTGATGATGATTGGTGTATCTGTGAACGGGGTGTAACTGAGAACGTGATGATTGGCTTAGATAGAGTACATTTCCATCATTTGCCAATCAGAGGCAGAGTAGTGCGGGTGTTCACACAAGCACACGCGCAGTCAGTGGCACACACCAATGACCAGGAGTCAGAACAATGGCACATTCAACAAGTTTAAAGGTAGCATTTGCAAACTGATAATATAAGCACTACTTTTCCCTCGTTGAGGTGAAAGGCAAGAATGTTTATGTATCATGCAACTTATTGACAAATCAGATTCATTAAAGTAACAAAGTAACACTCATTAAAGTTACTTTCCATGGTAATTAGTTACTTTTATAATTATGGAACTCAGTTACTATTTGTGAGAAGTAACTAGTAACTATAAGTAATGTTTATTTATAAACAAATTTCGAGAGGATCACGTGTTTATGATTGTTCTCAGCTGTTCCAGCATCAGCTCACGACTTATTATCCAATCAGTTGATTCCTAACTCACTATAAATAACCAGAGCTTTCTTATCTCAATATATTCGTCTTGAAGAACCCCTCCCACCCAACCCTACTTTCTCTCATTTCAAATGGGCAACACAGTGGCCAGTGATTAGCACTGTTGCCTCACAGCAAGAATGTCTCTGGTTTATCCCCTTCTAAACATTTCTGTGCAAAGTTTTGCTTGTTCTTTCCGTGCTCGCGTGGGTTTTCCCCGGGTTCTCCGATTTCCTCCCACATTCCAAACAACAAGCACCCTGAGCAATTGATCACAAAATTTTATACCATAGCCAAGCTCTAAGCGAGTACACCTCTTTTCAACCATCTATATACGACACTTAGCTAAATAAATAAGCAAGGAGGGAGTCATTGAGATCTACCTGTGCTTAAACTCCTCTCTTGCCCTGCAATGGGAGGGAGCCCAGGGGTCGAGGATCTCATAAGCTCAGAGTTCTCTTATGGGACAGCATGCCAAACAAGCTTTATTTTCAATCATCCACTAAGAGTGAGTGAACTCTTGAATAACTTTTTTTAAAAGAACGTACCAAACACTGATGATATGTGATCTAAACCAATATTGGCCAATACTGCTTGAAGCAATAGCTGATTTGCTCCAAAACATCATTATAGAGTACCCATAGAAATCCAGTTTAACTTCTAAAGCCTTTTTTGTCATGTATATTCAATGCTTTCACTTGGGATGTTAATATAATATCTGAATGTTATCTCAATTTTGTGTCTTTTCTAAGGAATTTCTCATTGTTACTACCTGTGAAGCAACAACTGTGCAATTAGCAAGTGGACAAACATGTTTGCTGCCAAGGTGTTTGTGCAAGTATTTATATATGGTTCGTATCCTGTGATGAGCTACAGATCAGCCACATGATGCACTAACAGCGACTGCATAATCGTCAATTAAAACTTGTTGACAGTAGCACGCCGCAGTTAATAAATACCAAGAACGGCTCCTGATGGACGTCCACTGAGCAAATACTGGAGATGATGATGAAGCAGGGGACGATAATGATGCGTCATAAAAACGTAATGTGCCGAAAATGTTCCATTTCTGTAAATCTCTGGCAGACATGCAGACACACGCACACACAGACACAGAGGAAAGGGACGAGGCACAAGGTCAGCCAAAATGCCGCCTGCCCGGAGCAGACGGGGCTCAAGGGCACAATGGAGGAAGGTTGCAGGGTCTTTCTGATACACTCTTCTAAATGAAGGTTGTTCAGTAACTCTTAGATTAAGTCAAGAACTCTGCTATCAAGAATCAGCTTTTTATTGTATAGGGGCTTCTTGAGGCTATGCCGGTCTTTATTATTGGTTTTAGAGCCACTTTTATTGCTCAGAGGTTTCAGAGCTAGAGAGATCTTTTATCCCGTCTCAGACGTTTCTTCAAAAACAAATCTTAGGGAATATAAACATACTGAATGAAAATATGTCAATTCTTATAAAAAATGTAAAATGTATGTAAAATGATGTCATTTAGATGTCATTTAGCAATTTTTCAAATAAAGAAATCAGATTTTATTGATAAACATTGGTATGATACAGATCTAAGGCTGTATAATTAATCAAAAGGAATTTTGTCAATTAAGCCGGTTCTGTCATCTGTAGTAAATATTCTGCACATGCTTTAAGATGGAATAGTCCACGGACAAGCTATGCATTATTTACAAGCGGTAATAAATTTGAAGATAATCGTTCTGCAATTACAACAGCTGTTAGTGTAGCTTTTTAGTGAACTCCTGCTCTTTGTAGTAAATGCTGCTATATCTGAAAGCACATAAAATAATAATGTTTTTACTCCAAACTCACTTCTTCAGTCAAATGTTTGAAATACAGTAAATCACTCTATGAGATTATTAAGCTTCTTACATATAATAAGACATGCAAAATATTTCAAAGTATATTAAGTAGCGATAAAGACTTATTGTATAAATTATTATCAGGAAAATTTTAATATGAACAACTCACATTAACCATATATTGCCATGGTTGTTTGCTTACTAGACATGCTGATTCAATGAAAGCAGTTAAATCTTTTGTTGATTCAACAACTACTATAGGGATTTCCTGAGCTGCTTTTTTTGGTATATTTGGAGTTTCTGCATGAGAGCGCACTCTGGCCTTCAGATGGAGTTTTATTACTGATCACAGAACCGTACTTTCCTGACAAGACGTGCCTGACCATCTCAGCTTTTGCTAAATGGCAATTTCAAATCAATTTATACTGCAGGCCTACTTGGATCTCGATCTGAATTATCTGAATGTGTTCTTGTCGGTGCAATACAAGAGAATGACACTAAATACATGTGTAAATGGGTTGCTAAACACTAGTTAGACTAAAGGTAACTGCTGCTGCTAGTCGACACTAAAAATAATACTGATTTCATTTTTTGCACCCACATACACAGTTTAAATGTCTAGTTTAGCAAAAGCTACATTCAAAGTATTGTTGTGCTAATGTTACTTTTTAAACAATTACAATTTTTTCAAACACTATAAATTTAAATATGTAGCAGAATAAAAACTTTAAACTTAAGCTACATAACCCTTTAGTATTGTTGTCTAACAAGCATACAAATATAAAGAGTAAACACTTGTTAATCAACTTGTTATGGGAAAATACAGGGAGAACTAAAAGAGAATCAGTAAGAACAAGGCTTTTTTGAGGTCAATGAGTACGTTTACATGAACACCAATAATGCGATTTTAATGCGATTAAGACAATACTCTGATTAAGAGTCTACCATGTAAACAGCGATTTATTATTAATTTAATCTGATTAACTTTATAATCCAACTAAACAGAAATCGAATTAAGACATGTGGAGTATGGCGATTTTAGTCACAAATTTTAGTGCAGTAGAGACATGTAAACACCTTAAACAAACTATTAACCTTGTTTGGGATTTTTGCCGCATTTTGTGCCAGGATAGTCTATACACACACGGCTGTTTAACACTATTCTCTGCACCTACCGAGTCAGTGAAGGACCACAGACACCTGCATCACGAAATGTGGAGGTTTTTTTTTCCCATATGGCGTGTGCTATCAAATTCCATTAAAACAACACTCTTCCAGCAACTCGCATCCAATATCTCGTTTGTCATGAAGGGCATGCATGAAATGTTTCTGAATGAACGTGAAAGTGCCAAACTGCAGTTAAATGCAAACAAAATGAAACGCATGAAACTCCAGAGGAAATGTGGATAGCGTGGTGACGCGATGACATTAATCGAATTATGTGATGTAACATGTAAAACGGGATTATGAAAAGAACATTCATGTGAACACCTTAATAATATTATTGTGTTATTTAGATTAAGGCAAATAATTTGATTACTGATGTCCATGTAAACATAGTCATTGTTGTCTAAGCCAGTGGTCCCTAACCTTTTTATCACCACGAACAAGTCAACGCTTGACAATTTTACCACAGCCCTGGGGAGGGGGGTCTTTTCTCAGAGGATGACACTCTGAAAAAACATTGCTGCAACTCTGATACAAGTTTTATTTATGGAGTAAATTAAAAAGCACTGCTGTGTTTGAGTGTTCTGTGTTTGTCTGAGATAATTAGTCTACCGAAATGTGTATATTGCATGCAAAGTATGAAGCTGATCAGTCAGTTCTTGTCACGTGACTCACAGTGCGCTCGCTGTGAATGGTCCCTAAGGCTGCCTTTTCCCCTTCGCTAAGAAGCTTTCCAAAGAGGTCTGTTTCTTACTCATTTTGCTAGCTTGTGGGTTAATTTTTGGTGCTTAAGTGACCGAGATGTAACCAAGAGAATACTGTCATTGTAATAACAAAAAAAAAACTGAAATAATTAATGATTTCTTGTTTGACCCGGTACCAATTGATCCGAGGCTTTGGGGCCACTGGTCTAAGCAATAAATTATATCCTTAAATTATGTATCGATACAGTTGTCATCATAATTATTAGCCCCCCCTGAATTATTAGCCCCCCTGTTTATTTTTTCCCTCAATTTCTGTTTAACAGAGAATATTTTTTTCAACACATTTCTAAACATAGTTTTAAAAACTCCTCTCTAATAACTGATTTATTTTATCTTTGCCATGATGACAGTAAATAATATTTGACTAGATATTTTTCAAGACACTTCTATACAGCTTAAAGTGACATTTAAAGGCTTAATTAGGTTAATTAGGTTAACTAGGCAGGTAAGGGTAATTAGGCAAGTCATTTTATAACGATGGTCTGTTCTGTAGACTATTGAAAAAATATAGCTTAAAGGGGCTTATAATTTTGACCTTAAACTGTATTTTAAAAAATAAAAAACTGCTTTTATTCTAGCCGAAATAAAACAAATAATACTTTCTCCAGAAGAAAAAAAATATTATCAGACATACTGTGAAAATGTCCTTGCTCTGTTAAACATCATTTGGGAAATATTTAAAAAAGAAACAAAAATCCAAAGGTGGGCTAATAATTCTGACCTAAACTGTATATATTTTTCAGTGATTTTGCAATCTGCCATATGTACATGCATTTTCAAGAAGCACATTTACACACGAATGCACATATAAACAAGACCTTAACCTTTATTTAAAGTTAATATAATATTTACGTTCATTATACGGAGTTCTTAATTGGTCCTGCACTGCCTAATGATTCAATTGAATTTAATAAATGCCCATACTGACTAACGTGGATGAAGTGAATGTTTTAGTTTAATGTCCATTGATCGTAATGCAAAACTTATGGCATCTACTTATTTTTCAGTAGCACATGTATTTGACTTAAGACAATGCAAGGTATTTTTAAATGGATTGTTGACCGAGCTAAAATGAGGTATACATTGTTGAGTTGAACCAAGACATTCAGATTACGATTGAAATGGTTCTTGCCATCAACATCTTTTTCATGTAGAGTGATGCGGAGTGTGATAAAATGAAAGGAAAAGGTCTCAACGAAATCTGAATATAAGTGGTCACGAGTGACGCATTTGAGTACAGCAATACCATTTCCACCTGGTAATGCATCTCAAGAGAGGATCAACCTGATAAAATAAAATAAAAAGATGTCTTAAGAGCGCACATGTACTGACATACAGTTTGATAAGAGAAAAGTGAGAAATGCGATCCTGCCTGAACAGACAGAGTATGGAAGTGAATCATACAGGGTGATCAGTCCCACACACAGCTACTGTGGCCCAGCGCTTTGAACAGCTACACATTTCTGCATCTAATCCTACGCCAGGCCGTCTTTGATCAAGCGATGACTGCTAGACCATTATGACCAAACATGGACATTCTCTAAATTTACCACTGTTCTATGAAACAAATAAAGGCACAGTCTCTGGGTGGGTATGTGTGTAATTTCAATAAGCAGAAACAAGCATAAAAGCTTATTAGGCTGTGCCCTGGTGCATACTGACACAGAGTCTGAAATCATCTTTAAATCTACAATACAGTTGGCTTTTTGCACAGTCTCTAACTTTAGGACGTTTCATCAAGCCTCTTTCATATTTATAAAGGTACAAAAATTATATACTGTACCTGCATCAAGAATCATTTTCACGCCCAACATTGACTGCCTCCACATAATTTGGACACATACAAGTGGTTGGTGCAACTTCAGGACATTATAATGTTGGAATTATCCACAGCTTAAGTGAACTTGGTACAAATGAGTACATTAAAGATGTGGACTTCAGCTGCTGACAAAATCTCCATGTTTATTGCACAAAGCAATGATCAGGATCCAGAATGATCTTATCTTGTATAATTAATATTTGATACTGTACTTTGTTTTTTCATTTTCTGTTAACTTCTATTCACTGGATACCCCAGTTTAAAAAGACTGCAGGGGAGGGGGTGGGAGTGGTTGAATTGATATATTTCATTATATTGTTTTTTCAGCCTGTATGTTTTGTTAACAAAATAAGGTGTGAAAGCCGATTCACACTGTGCAGTGACTACAGCTAGAAAGACGTGAAACCAGCATCCTGAACACAGCTGATTAGGGATGTAACAATAAATGTATTTGTCCCAAACCATGGTACAAGAGTGACGGTTTAGTTCACGAGCTCCCACGACAAATACAGTCAGTCAAGACATGCGCTCACTGTTAAACTAAAAGGCCACAGCAGTGCAACAACTGAGGAGCCATTCACAAAGAACGCATTTTGTGTCTGAAAACAAGGCACGGAAGCATTCAGGAGTGGTTCTGTCATGTTGCCATTGTCCTGCCAACTTGCTACCTCGTTAACAGAAGCACACAACACTAGTCCCTCCTCAGGGTTCCTCTGATTGGTCCACTGCTCTTAAACTGACAGTATGTTTGACAAATGAGTGCTGCTGTGGGTGAAATCTCAAGAAGCTATTCAGTTCTGTAGCTGATTGTGACAAAACATTCTGCCTTTTCAAAATAAACAGAAAAAGCAAGTACTGGAGATTTGTTATTATTTCTGTTGTATCGTACCTGTTCCGAATCGTGACTCCAAAACTGAGGTACGTACCGAACTGTGACTCCAGCGTACCATTACATCCCTACTGCTAAGCAGTCTATGTTTGCTAATATTTTCAGCTATTATTGGCATTTTCACTTTTTGGCTATTAACTTTTGGTGGATAAAAATTTGGTTCATTCCTACTAGGGCTGTGAGATCATTTAATTTGTATCTAAATATCGCTTTGAACATGCGTGATTTCAAAACTTCCTTACAGCACAATTTTTCTGCAGTATGCTATTAGAAGCAATCATAACCCTGTGGTAATCTGAGGTAATTAGTCAACTGAAAAGTGTATATTCCATACAAAGTACGAAGCCAATGTGCTGACAGCATTCTGAAACTAGAGATGTTTTCATCTGGGTGTGCCTGGAATGCGAATGCTTGTCACTCCCAATATGTGCACAAGCCGGGCGCCTCCATTGGAAATAAACTTGTGCATGCAAAAGACGCAATATGTGAACGGCTTATTTCACGGCAGTGTCACATACAGGTTGTGATGCTATGCATAGCAAACAAAAAATTCGTGGTCAAACAGAACATCGGAGCCTTGTGTTTGATGGCGCACACATGCGCACACACACACACACACACACACACACACACACACACACACACACAC
>CAIGQZ010033037.1:5455009-5472323 GCA_903798205.1 Danio tinwini
ACGTAACGTTTGTGAGAAATACTACAGTAAGAACTTTCCCAATGATTATTTGATGTATTTGTTGTGGAGTTAATTCAAGCCTTTCTGCTATGATGAGTCACACACAATGTTGTTACAAAGTTCACACACATACACACACGCACAGCATGCACTTTTAACTTTGCACTTACACATTAATATCAACTGCTGTATGGATATTTTATTATGTTAATGTACAAAATAAACCAGATTTAATGTCCACAAACCGTGAATAAAGCATTTTCGTTTATAATTGTACTGACACGTGGCTGTGGTGACAAAGTCGATAAATCGCTGTAATTCATAACAAACGTGTAGTTTTAAAAACGTTTCAAAATTGTAAAACTCATTCTTGATCATATTTGATGATCACAGAGCGCTGAACAGATCTTTTAATCCCAGTTGCTTTGCACACGTCCTGTCTTGTTGATATGATTATACGCGTTACTACAGAGACATGTTAATCCGGCCTCAAAATCGAAGGAATTTGGATTCTATTTTAATGTCAGGAATTAAAATAAATAACTTATTGTGTTTCCATCACCCCAATATGACAGTGGACACACTATACATACGCACAGTTCTGTCCAAACAGCTTACAAAAGATGATTTTCATTATAGGTGCCCTATAAAAAGATAAAGATATGGTTAAAGCTGAAAATATTATGACTGAAGTTATGAATAAAAACAAATATTCTTTGGCTCCGAGCGGACCTGGAATGCAAAAAAATAGTATACAGACACTGAAAGTTTCATGAGGGTAAAAATGCTTTTGCAATACATATTTATTTTCCTATATTTTATTCATATACATATTTTTAGATTGGCAGGACAGAAATGCAAATCTGACATGAACCGAGCCAGTGAAGAGAGTTTTATTGTGAGTAACATTATCAAACTGATGTCACAGTGACATCAGCAAAGCATCTTACACTGTAAGCCGGTTGGAGCAGAGTCCAGTGGGCTTTCTGTGCGTTACTGTATTTTTTATAGGCACTTATTTGGCACAGCCGATGACTTCATATGATCTAATGTGCCAGTGCAACCTCAGTCTATTGTTAAATGAATAACAAGAAAATGTGAGGGTGTGTGGGAGATGGATAAGTGAAAAAGAAAAAGGACTGTGCGCGTGTGTGTCCGCCTGTAAGTGTATGTTCCATATTTAATTTATGTCAGCCCCTCTATTTTGTTCTCTTCCCCCATAATGCACCTCTCTAATATAGATGGGATAAAAGCAGCTTCAATGGGGCAGAAAACAGCTTTAGTGTTTAACTCTCCAACCCTGGCTCTCTTTTCCTCCCATCCTCTTTCTCTCCTTCAGCCCCCTCATATAGACCCTAAACGCATATGCCCAGACCTCATTCCCGAACTTGAACATGCAAACCACATAAAGCAGCTCATAGAATATTCAGTCCAGCCCCCTCAGTGTGTGTTAGTGCCTGTTTGAGTGCTCCCTGCCCTTTCTTTCCATATGGGAGGCGGAAACATGGTTAAAAAGATGCGCCCCTGCGCCTTCATTTTTAATAACGTGAGAAGGAAAATCTGGGTTTACAGCGAAGCCAGGCATCCTTCAGGACCCTTGCATACACACTCAAAACACACTCACACCCCCCCAGAGTGCACGGTAAAAAGACATGAAGTTGAACTTGATCAAAGCAGGCCAAGAGACACAGAGGTACAAGAGAGAAAGGATGTTAAATACTATAGAGAGATAAAGGCCATTGCAGAACATTTTAAAAGGATAGTGCAGCCATAAATTAAAATGCTGTCATCACTTTCTTACCCTCGTGTATGCAACGTATATAGTTGTACAAAACCTATAGGAGTATTTTTTTTTTTACACAAAATTAGGTAATCTGTATAATGTTGGAACTCATTAGCTATTAATATTTATTATAAGTAAAAAAAAGAATATTATAGAAGTCAACTGTCACAAGTTTTCAACATTCTTCAAAATATCTTCTTTAAAGATCAACAGAACAAACCGAATATGTCTGGAACTAGAATTCTGCATTCCCGTGCCTGTACTGTGGGAGCCGACGGACCCGTCAAGATTTCTTGTAGTGAGGAAATAATTTGACAAATAAAACGCGATAGCGGACAGTAACTCTGGTGTAATTTGAACGGGAGCAGGCTAACAATATAGCGCTCCACAGTCCCGACGTTATTTCAGAACAGCATATCGGTTATTTCCTCATTCTTATTGAGCACCGATACAGCCAGTGCTCACGACTGTTACACATGCTGAATGCATGACCAGTGCTTTCTGCACATGTTTTTTTTCGCTAGTCTCTGTGTGCATCATCTGCATAATGGTCCTCAGAACAGGCTTTACCAACATGGCAGAGCAAAGTGAAGATGCGGTCAGTTTACTGTTAGTAAACCCACATGAGGAAAGTCTGGTGTATAGGAGTCTTTTTTTATGGACAGATGCAAATGGAAAAAAATACCCTTTGCGTGATGTAATAACTCAAAGATTTACCCTTCAGGTTTAAGGCGGCACTCATGTCTCATCACAAAGGGGCAAACACAACTGACATTTAGCCTACAATCCCTGCACAACCTTTAGTTTTATCTGTTATCTCTCTCTTTTGGTAGTTCCCAATTTAAATGTGAGAATTTTGGAAACCAGATCTGAATTTAGCGGTAACAGTCGGGTCGGGTAGAAAACGGGGCAGTGCGGGCAGCGAGTGAACAATAGCTGAATTGTGGGAACGGCGGGAGCAGTTGGGTGTTGAAATAAATCCTTGCGGGACAAAAAATTTGTCCCGCACAGATCTCTTTTTGAAACCATTGTAGGTAGGGCTGCACAATATATAATTTCTGCAGCGATATCAAAATGTGTGCACCCGCAATAGTCACATCGCAAGGTATGCAATGTTGAGTCTGAATTATAGTTGACTAGAAGCTACAAAATTGTATTAAATTACTGTATTTATACAGAATTTATACTATTTATGCAAGAAAGTCTTGTTTCTAGTCCAAAAATCTACATTTCAAAGCACAAACAAAATGATTTTATTTAGTCCACTGGCAGATAATTTTACTATTTTCAAGGAAATACTCTTAATTTTGACTTTTTCAGAAATTCTGAGACCTGAAACATCACACACTGACCTTGATTTAATTGACAGAGGTTATTTACATCTATATCTAATAAGTCTTTTATCTAATAAGATATTTTGCAAATACTATTTGGCTCAATATTCTGTTATTTAATGCAAAAAAGTTCATACATGCCATTTAGTGCCAAGTCTATTGAAGTGTAGAAAGTAAGTTTTTCAAATGAATATGTACGCATTAGTTATTAAAAGTGACAGTAAAGACAATTTTAATGTTGCAAAAAACTAAATGTTTTATGCAAATGCTGTTCTTTTGAACCTGCTGTTCATAAAAGAATCCTGAAAAATGTTTCTCCAAAAATATTCAGCAGCATAGCCATTTTCAGCAGAGATAATAATAGCACCGGATCAAAATATTAGAATAATTTCTAAAGGATCATGTAACACTGAAGACACTGAAGGCTCAATATTCCACTCTGTCATCATAGAAATAATTACTTTTTTCAAATATATATTAAAAAAGGTTCATTTTAAATTGTAATGTTTAAAAAGATTACTGTTTTACAGTATATTTTCAAATAAATGCTCCTTTAGTGAGCGCAAGATACTTCTTTCAATAAATACTGAAATCAAAATCTTAGACTTCGAGCATCACTGTTTAACATCACGGGTTAATACATCTTATAACATTTGAAAGTGATCTGATGGAAATGCTAAGATTTCTTGTCTTTCAATTTCTGGTTATTTTAGACTTGCAACCGCACTGTGCTTGACATGTTATTGCACAGCCAATACAGCGATGACTGTATCAGCCGGGGTATCAAAAGGAACTCTGGGAGATGATTTAAAGAAGGGATGAGAAGCGTTATGGGAAACAGCGAGCAGGGGGCCTCTTAATGTTTGAGTTTCATTCACATCAGCCCCAGCATTTGACTCCCTAAGCAGTGCTTCCCTCCTGAAGAGTCTCTTCAATTATTACCCTCCAAGCTCTACAGCAGCACCGGGCCTAATGTGTCAAAACGAAGATGGAGGATGTCGCTCGGAGAAAATTAGATAATGAAAAATCTGAACCTTATGAATTCTGAGCACCTTTCAATATATACTTGCCATCATAAACAACTTGTCATGCACACAAGAGACTGTTCAAAAGGAGAAAACTAAAAAAACATATCTCTGAATCAAATAAATCTAGACGCACATCACATAAGAATGAAAACATCAAAAACATTTAAGTGTTTAAGTAAGAATGTGTCCTAACATCGAGCTCTGACAGAACATCACAATCCACTTACTTTGTGGTTATTTCATCACCGTTAAAAGAGATTGTGCGCTCATCTAAAATGATCAAATCGCTATTTGGAGGGGTAGTTTGAAGTGAAGCCAGATGATGCAACGGGATGACATGGTCGCCTACAAGAAGTTTCTACGGTTTATGTAGATGAGCACAGTGCATTAATGGCCTCAGTCAAACGTATCCATTTGCTAAAATAAGTTTGATGTTTAAAGGTATTGTATATAAGTTTTTGACTCTTCTGAAGCATATTAATACATAATATGTTTGCAGATATTTAAGAAACATGCTAAGTGAACATACTTGTTTATCTAAGATGGTGAAGTCAGATATTCTGCTTTGAAAATCTGTTTTCCGTGCTGGAACGCTGTATTTTGTTTTGGTTTATTTACCCCGGCCAATGCCAGTTTAGCCAATTATATTTCAGCACTCCGGGTTGTCTTGGTGGAAAACCGCGCATTTCATTCATTCAGTTGCATTCAGGAAGGCTCTGAAAGCACGCGTCCGTGTCCGAAATGCGACCTCCGGTGGACAGTAGCAGACTCCGAAATGAGACGCAGATTCAGTTCCACATGAGGTTATTAATTAGCAAATGATGTAAGTATTACGAACGTAAATTTCAGTTGTGCAGGTTACATTGTAACTGCCTGTCCTAACAACACGCTTCGTGACGATATATGCATAAGCAATTTGGCTGATTGCACCAGACGAAACACAATAGAAATATAAATACAGCCATTTAGAAGTACAGAACAAGCACTCACTCACAAAATGGTAAAGTTTGTAATCTATTTAATACATATTAACCCTCTTTAACATTATTAAATGTAGATGCTGAATCGCTCATACGTGTTTAGTTCTAAAGTTCAATTTCAAACGGTTTATTTTATTTTCCAGATCTGAGGTGAACTATCTGCTGCTGCTTTCAGCATATGGCAATAATTGTCATGTAAAATGGCAAACAAACTCAAATTATTAGCATTTAGCACTGAATAAAGCATTTGAGGTTTACCTGAGGTGATCACTGTCATAGGTTTCTGTTGTTCAGCTGTGAGAAATTGAAGCCGTCTCTCATATATCAATTTGAGGTGTTGGTTAGGACAAAAATTCCTTTTAAAAACAGAAAATATTCCCTCTATCGTGTGTCTTTGCTTTTATTTAGAACACGGTTTAAATCACTCGCTCCTGTGCTCAATCTGGCAACCTGCGCTTGCGTATGTTTTGATCCAGGAGTGCAATACCTAGTTCAACCACTGGGTGTCAAATTTACTGCACCTTTAAATGTAATAACAAAGGCAGCATTGATGAATCAATGCGCGCTTGGCAGATCTGTCACTAACCCGGCCGCAGGTTTCTGTCACACCCACACAACTGCAAGCGATCCTGCTACAAACGCAGCTCTCATTGGCAACTTTGCAGAAACAAACAGACAGACAGAGGGACAGTGACAGGAAGACTGGCAATCAGTCAGGCTATATCAGACACAGATGGCATGACTGATAAAGAAAATCTGTCAGGTATCTGAATTGTGTCTCGTTTAATGCCACACAGCTAGACTATCCAAAACATGGCACTGAATATTTGAAATCAAGCTTTCTGTTTAGGCCCTGGTGGAAAACATCCCACTGATGCCAGATATGATGAAATATCCTGTGGTGGGTTGCAGTTTAGTTCCTAGATAAAAGGGGTTGACAAAAAGTAGACATCCAGCCAGGGACATGGGAGGAATACATGCTTACCTTTTCGGCCATAGTCATGGCGGAGCCGCCGTGGATTCCCAGTATGGGCATGGAAGTCTGAGAGGAAACAAAGTCCAGCATCTGTGCCACGGCTTCCTGGTCTGTGCCGTCTCCATACACCAGTCCATGCAGTCTCTGTCGGGACATGAGCTCACACAGGTGTGTGAGCATGCTCCCTGGGTCCGTCTGGTTCACCTGGATGCTGAGTACAGTCACATCTAGAGGCGCACCAATCCCACGAGCAGGACGCAGGGCTGATTCGGATACAGTGGGAGTTTGGCCCAATATCACAGCTATGCTCAGGGATGGAGGCTTCTCTGCGGCCTGTGACCCGCCCAGCAAAGCCCATAAGACCATCAAGCGGACTACAGCTCCCATCATTCCTGGCTTCAGCCCCTGTCGAGTCAAGAAATAGGATCACAAAATCAGCTAATAGAGACATTAAATACAGTACATCTGCTCCATTGCTCAGCATGCACTGATTCAGCTGACGGGGACTGTAAATGAATGGGAAGCAAATCCGAAAGACAAGTATTTAAAGGTTGAGATGGGATTGCGCTCTGTTCAACTACTCAATCATTTCAAGTCAATACTTTTCAATTAGTCCAAACAGTTAAATGGAACAGTGGTTCACTTATTAGCAATTAACTCTGATGTACTGTCTTACAATATGTCAGCGTGGTTGCATTTAAATGGTCCGTCTAATTGATAGGACTCTTCAATAGTTTATTATGATTCGAGGCGGAATTTGATGCCTGAATGATTCCAGATGGCTAGCGTAGCTGTCTCTTAAATTATAGTAATAATTGATGAAACCATGCACTAACTGGAATGCATTATAACTTCATGAGTGAAGAACAGCTTACACATGGTTAAATTTAAGTGCGCTGATGCCAGCGGTTCAAAGGTGGTTCAATCTCAGGAGACGGAATGTAAAAGTCAGCTTTAGTATGGAAGAAACTGTGTTTATGGCTTAAAGGAATAGTTCAAACATTTCTGCACTTCCACTTTCTTTTTTACTGTGGAAGATAAAAGAAGATGTACTCCTGTACAGGAACTCCAACAGCACATTTTCACTCCCAACTTAACACTTTCTCACTCCCAACTACTCACATATTGACACCTACTCAAGATCCCACTTTTATAGCGCAGGGTACCCTTTAGTGACGGTTCTTCATGTGCAGCGTACTCCATTGCTTTCAATAAGATAACTTTGGCATCATTATGCAGAGACACTATTGGCATGGAAATGTTATTACTTCAGCTTTGATTGTGAAACGCCATTGGCTCTTGTGTGTCTCATGTCCAATTGTGTCATGCTAAATAAAAAGACTGTGTTCACAGAGAGCAATCACTTTATTTAGCAATTTAAACATTAAAGATGGACTACAGTATTATGCACAACTCTCTTTTACATGGTGTTTGAACATAACTGTATGTGCGTGAACAAATGGTAAAAATCCACCTACTCATTTTTCCCATAAATTATAAACATGGTTACAGAAAATGCAAACTGCATGTTTTATGTAAACCGATGTCACAAAAAAGCACCGCACAAGGCAGGCAATGAAATCAAAACAGCTTAGCTCCTCCCCAAGAGAACTGTGCACAGTTTTCTATGCTTATCTACTTGCAAGTGCATTTAAAAGCAGCATCCAATAAGTTTTATACTAATGTTATTAATGCAAAAGCTGTTTTTGTTCACATTAACAGCATAGATAGCATCAGGTGATGTCATTTTAAAGCAAAAGGTTTAATGTAACAATTTCGTTCCCAGCTCTTTACACTGACAAATAACTGTATTTGTATGAATTGTGTTTTTGGTGAAATATTTCTGACTGAATACATACAGCAAGATAGCTTAAAAGGATAATTCACTCGAAAATACTCGCTCTTCACTGGCTCCAAACCTATCTGAGTGTCTTCTGTTGAGCATAAAAAAAAGAGGTTTTAAAAAATATGGGTAGCTGGCACCCATTGACTTCCATAGTATTTTTTTTTCTACCATGGAAGTCGATGAGTGCCAGCAACCAGCCTTCTTCAAAACATTCCTTTGTGTTTAACAGAAGAAAATGCATAAATGTTTAAAACCACATGAGGAGGAATAAATGATGAGGTAATTTTCTTTTTCTGCGGTGAACTATATCTTTATATTAAGAAGTATCTTTCGGTGCATGTGCTCACATATCAGGAGTTTAAATTGGTAAGGCTATAAAACACATGTGGATGATAAACTTTTATTATGATGAAAACCTGTAATATTACATGAGTACAATAGATATAATATCAAACCAATATTTTTTTAGCAGGGGGTGGGGGGGTGCAAATGAGTCACAAAGTGTCAATACGTGACAAGCTGGGAGTGAAGATGTAACTCATTCTGCATTACCTGACAAAAGTATTGTCGCTTATCTAAGTTTCAGGAACAGCAAATAATAACTTGACGTCTAGTTGATCATTTGATATCAAAAACTGCTTACAGTTGACGTCAGAATTATTAGCCCCCTGAATTATTAGCCCCACCTGTTTATTTTTTTCCTCAATTTCTGTTTAACGGAGAGCAGATTTTTTTTCAACACATTTCTAAACATAATAATTTTAATAATTCATTTCTAATAACTGATTTATTTTATCTTTGTCACGATGACAGTAAATAATATTTTACTAGATTATTTTCAAGACACAATTTTTTACAGCTTAAAGTGACATTTTAAGGCTTAACTAGGTTAATTAGGTTAACTAGGCAGGTTAGAGTAATTAGGCAAGTTATTGTATAACCATGGTTTGTTATGTAGGCTATCGAAAAAATATATAGCTTAAAGGGGCTAATAATTTTGACCTTAAAATGGCTTTTGAAAATTTAAAACTGCTTTTATTCTAGCCTAAATAAAACAAATATGACTTTCCCCAGAAGACAAAATATTATCAGACATACTGTGAAAATTTCCTTGCTCTGTTAAACATCATTTGGGACATAATTGAAAAAGAAAAAAAAATTAAAGGGGGGCTTCAACTGTATATGAAAGGCAATGGCCTCTAGATTATGCTTATTTTACCAATTAAAATATGATTATGCCTTGATTTTTTATTAATTAGGACAGTAAGGTCTAACTTTGCTTACACAAAAGTCTTGTTCCTTAACAGAAATAACGTACAGTATAGAATATAAAGTCATGGTGCAGTGGAAAAAAAATTCTATTGTGTACAACTCCCATAAGCTTTGACGACTGCATACATACACCTCTGCAATGACTTAAATAACTTATTAATAAAGTCCTCTGGAATGGCAAAGAAAGTGTTCCTGCAGGCCTCCTCCATCTTACCCCAGACATGCTCAATAATGTTCATGTTTGGTGACTGGGCTGGCCAATCCTGGAGCAACTTGACCTTCTTTAAACTTTAATGTGAAGGCTGAAGTGTGAGAAGGAGTGCTATCCTGCTGAAGAATTTGCCCTCTCCTGTGGTTTGTAATGTAATGGGCAGCACAAATGTCTTGACACCTCAGGCTGTTGATGTTGCCATCCACCCTGCAGATCTTGTGCATGCCCCGATAATGAATGTAACCCTAAACCATGATTTTTCCTTCACCAAACTTGACTTATTTCTGCGAGAATATTAGGTCCATGCGGGTTCCAATAGGTCTTCTGCAGTATTTGTGATGATTAGTATGCAGCTCAACAGATGATTCATTGGAAAAAATTTACCTTCTGCCACTTTCCAAAATGATCAACTAGAAGTTATTATTTGTAGCTTTTACAACTGGGATTGACAACAAAAGTTTTGTCAGGTAGTGTATTCTATTTCACTATATGTGAAAACAGTAGCATAAACATACTTCAAAACATCTCCTTTTGTGTTAAAAACGACAAAAATCCTGCTAGTTTTGTACTTGCAGGATGAATGACTAATGTTATCCCTTCAAAAAAAAAAAAGTTTTTTTACAGTTTATTTGACCTCTCTTATCTAGGCAGAAATACTTCGCTATCAAACCTGCTTTGATAGCAAGATTGATCAAATTCACTCTGAACTTTCCACTCTCAGAAATGTCACTGCATACACCTGCTTCATCCCTCAAGTTCAGTCATCAGTCTTATATGCACCTCTGTTTCATTCACCGGCTCGCTTTAAGTTATTATAGCCTCTATCCACAGATGAAAAAGACAATGCTGAAAATTATATATGCACTTGAGTCAATTTACAGTTTCTTTCTGGCTGAGAATGTCATTGGTAACACAGACACATATAGCATCATGAAATTGTGTCACTTTGTCTCTTAATATACTGTATGTGCTAGGGCATGTAATTCAAAATCAATACTCATCATGACACAAAAATCAATAAAATGAAATAAACCCCACAGTCTGCACAGCTTGAATTTTGGGAGTTTGTTTGGGCTGGTCAGCAATAAGCCATGTGATAAGAATGTGCTGCCATCAGCTACTGCGAATACTACCATTTTATGTCACCAGTCCTCAACAAAAGACCAAGCTTAATGCAGAAGCTCATAAATGCACAGCTTAACTGAAAAAGTCTTACTCTGGAAATTTTAAATCAAGATATCGCAAATACTTAGTGGAGACTTGAACTTGTATTTTCAACACTTTCAGATAAAATGAATAAATTGTGTTTATGTAACAGAATACATTTAATTATATAAAGAAAAATGTATTTAAAAAAAATAAAAAAAATCACAAATCTTAGTTTCAGTCCTGCAACGTAACAAATTCAATAAATTACATACTCACCGGCCACTTTATTAGGTACACCTGACTAGCACCAGGTTGGACCCCCTTTTGCCTTCAGAACTGCCTTAATCCTAGCTTCAACAAGGTACTGGAAATATTCCTCAGAGATTTTAGTCCATATTGACATGATAGCATCATGCAGTTGCTGCAGATTTGTTGGCTGCACATCCATGATGCAAATCTCCTGTTCCACCACATCCCAAATGTGCTCTATTGGATTGAGATCTGGTGACTGTGGCAGCCATTTGAGTACAGTGAACTCATTGTCATGTTCAAGAAACCAGCCTGAGATGATTCGCGCTTTATGACATGGCGCGTTATCCTGCTGGAAGTAGCCATCAGAAGATGGGTGCACTGTGGTCATAAAGGTATGGACATGGTCAGCAACAATACTCAGGTAGGCATGATGCTCAATTGGTTCTAACAGGCCCAAAGTGTGGCAAAAAATTTCCCCCACACCATTACACCACCACCAACAGCCTGAACCGTTGATACAAGGCAGAATGGATCCATGCATTCATGTTGTTGACGCCAAATTCTGACCCTGCCATCCGAATGTTGCAGCAGAAATCGAGACTCATCAGACCAGGCAATGTTTTACCAATCTTCTATTGTCCAATTTTGGTGAGCCTGAATGAATTGTAGCTTCAGTTTCCTGTTCTTAGCTGACAGGAGTGGCCCCCAGTGTGATCTTCTGCTGCCGTAGCCCATCCACCTCAAGGTTGGATGTGTTGTGCATTTAGAGATGCTCTTCCACCTTGGCTGTAACTAGTGGTTATTTGAGTTACTGTTGCCTTTCTATCAGCTCAAACCAGTCTGGCCATTCTCCTCTGACCTCTGGCATCAACAAGACATTAGCACCCACAGAACTGCCACTCACTGGATATTTCCTCTTTTTCTGACCATTCTCTGTAAACCCTAGAGATAGTTGTGAGTGGAAAATGCAGCTCTGAAATACTCAGACCAGCCCGTCTGGCACCAACAACCATGCCACAGTCAAAGTCACTTAAATCATCTTTCTTTCCCATTCTGATGCTCAGTTTGAAATGCAGCAGATTGTCTTGACCATGTCTGCATCGTCTTTAAATGCATACATGCATTGAGTTGGTGCCATGTGATTGGCTGATTAGATATTTGCGTTAATGAGCAGTTGGACAGGTGTACCTAATAAAGTGGCTGGGGAGTGTATATTAAAGTATTATCTAGATTGATATAAATGTAATAAGCCATAATGAATAACAACAAACAATATCATCATGCAAAATTCTATTCAAAGTCATGTCATTTTAGCATGGCAAAATGCATGAGACTTCATATATGCCTGTAATGGAGTATACAAATATTTGTATTCATATTTTATGACAACATCAACTCAAACACAAAACAAAAAATTATGTTACCGCCTGGTGTAGTCGAAAATTCCTTACACAATGTGATTTTTGAATAAATGAAGCAAGGACTTGTTTAACACTTGAAAAACTAATCATTTATTGATGCGTTTTCAATTGTTGGCAAACACTTACAGCAGATAGTAAGAGGGTTTAGCTTCTGAGAGCTAAAACATTCAGCTGTATTGTGAAGCATACTAATTAGTGCCAATCACATAATTGCCTAATTGCTTTCTTGATGGTTGCACTGGTAGTTTGTGAGGGTCCAAAAGTGGTACATGCCTCAATGACCATATTAGAGATTCCAGAGACAGGCAGATGTGCTCTGGTGCCCCTGTAACTTTCTCATTTAGTAAACTCGCTAACATCCATAATTGGCATGGTGGCAAAACTGCCCCAGCAAAGCATTCATGCCCTTAAGTCTAACCCTGAATAGCACTTAATGTTAGCAAATGCAGGGCATCACTCAACACCTCGTTCTGCGTGTGCATCTGTCAGATTTGTTGGCTATTTTTCAAGTAAACGGTGTGTAATGTTTTCAGCAGCATTAGGCATCACCTTCAACCCAAGCTAGCAGTATACAACTGAGAAGCAGCCAAGGTTTGTTTCGCTCACATAAAAAACAAGACTCACAACTCACGCATCAAAATTTAAGCAACATTGCCAGACACATCTTGCCAAAAGGAGTGTTTGTACGAGTGAGGTTTCTAGTATATGCCTGAAAGTACCAACCACACATTTGAAGGTCTGTCACAGCCCATATTTCATAATTCAAAACCATGGTGAAAAGTGGCAAGTGCAGATCGGCTCCTCTGTTAGCAGAATATCACCACTGAGATCACTTCTGTTCACAGGCGAATGGGGAGGTTGTGGGTGGATTTCTGAGTTTGACTGTGTGGAAAGGTGGAAGGGTCAATAGTTATGAGTACTCTCAAAATAAGCACCTGCACTAGGTCCTCCTCCCCCATCTGCCTCTTTTTCTGACCAGTTTATACTCGTGTGTGTATGTCTGTTTAGGGCGCAAAACAAATTACCTATTTATATGATTGCAGACTCAATATAAGTTTATAAAATGCAAGAACAAATGTGATATCACATAATATTGTTGTGTTTTATGATCCGTTTAGTTAATAACTGTCATATTGAAGCAACAGTTTGAATGATAATCTTGCTCAGCATTTCTAAAGTCAAGTTTTTATAGCAACTTAAATTTTTAATTGCACCAAAAAATAAGGTAATTCTAAGCCCTGAGGTTTCCAGCAGAAGCACATTAAATATGTTCAACAAAAAGGCAGTGCACTGGTCAAATGCTCATTTCTGTGGTGCTTCCCACACATAGACTTTATTTGGGTGGGCCGCCCAGGTATATTTACGGCCGCCCAAGTATATTTGGTGATTTTTTTTATTTTTATTATCATACTTTCACACTTTTTTGTATCCGCCCGATTACTAGTGGAAAATCTCCTCTCGGCCTACACGTTTCCTACTTCTCGTTGAGTGACCATAAGAGCTGTCCCACAGACAATCTCACATGCTTTGCAGAGGCTCGCAGAGATGCGCCTTTTTGGGACTTAAAAATGCACCCGTCTGCTCGGCGCAATAGCCTAGTGGTTAGCGTGCTGACATATGGTAAGGTAGCACTTCAGGGCGTCCTGAGTTCGAATCCCAGCTCGAGGACATTTATATATTTTTTTATTTTAAGCCTGATTTACTTACACTTGGCTTCGCAGCTGACATCGTGTGCACAGCCCCAAGACTGGGAGAAACATTATATAGCATGTTGTTAGCATGAATTAGCATATTGCTAGCATGTGTCTAGTATGGATTAGTATATTGTTAGTATGTTCCTAGTGTGATTAATATGTTTGTTAGTAGGTTTCTAGCATGGATCAGTATTTTTCTAGTATGGATTGATATGTCGTTAGTATGTTTCTAGTATGGATTAGTATATTGTTACTATGAATTGGTATGTTGTTGGTATGTCCAATGTAAAGTCAATGGCATTTTTTTACAATGGAAGTCTATAAAAACAGTTGCTAAGGTGCCGTAAGTGGTTGCTAAGGTGTAGCTAGTTATCAGTAATTGGCCAGATTGGAAGTCTGAGATAAATGAGATCAACCTTAAGTCTGTATGACAGTCTGGCGCAAAGTTATGAGGTCACAAAGTTTGGCTGAATGTTAAGTCAATGGGACTTTTCCAAATTTTCCGAAAACTTTTCGGATAAACCGAACGGTCTAGGAGGAGATGTGTTCTTAAATAGTCCAAGAAGAAGACGAAGTTTATGTAGTATAACAGTAGGTTCGCTTTCTCAAGCCACTATAGTTAATTATTTGATTTAAACAACTCTTTTTCTATTTACTTAGAGAGGACAAAATTACATCTAAACGGGCTGCAAAATATATGTATATGGTTAGAAATGGTTAATTAATTCATTTGCCTTATTTAAATAAACATTTCTATTCTTGCAATTATTACACTTTGTAGATTTCCTTTGTCATTTATTTCTAATTTGCTGTATATATATATATATATTTTTTTTTTTATGATGATGCTAATATAATACATATTTTAAACATATCTAACATGCTTTGGCAATACTGTACAAAATGTCAGCAGCAGATTTTACCTGTCAGTGAGTGCACATGGCTTGTGGATTTCTTTTTTTATTTTAAAAGTCTTTAAAAAAAATTCAACCCATTGAATGTGTGTATAATAAATAAAAATATTGTAAAAAAAAAAATCACTTTTTTTGTCACATGTAGGTAATCATGTGCTGTGGGTTAAAGGTGTGTTTCAATCCGGCTACCACCGCAAGTATATTTTAAACCTGCAGGAAGCACTGTTACTGTGTTCACAAACTTGTGCAAATTATGACTCTGGCTTAAAGGGAGAGCTCACTCAAACAATGAATATTTACTCACACTCATTTCCATACATTTATGAGTTTCTTTTTTCTGTTTATCACAAAAGAGGACATTTAAAAAAAATGTGAGATCGCTGTAACCACTGACTTCCATAGTAGTAAAAACATATTGGAAGTCAATGGTTACAGGTTTCAAACATCTTTCAAAATAACTTCTTTTATGTTCAACAAAAGAAACTCAAACAGGTTTGTGACAAGTGAAGGATGAGCAAACAATGACAAAATTTTTAGTTTTACCTGAACTAACCATTAATAGATTTGCCCAATGTACAACTGTAAGAATACATTGCTGCATATCTGGGTGTTCGGTAAGGTCATCTCACCCAGACGTGCATAAGTGTCTCTATACATGCATGTGTGGGTAGGGAGGAGGAGGTTTCAAAATATGTCAGCTACTAAAACTGAATCTTCCATAGCAGGAAGGACTATTTCAGGCCTGGTCCTGTAAGCAAGAGGAAAACATCAAAAATGTGCTTGGACAACGTGACTGCACCCAAATCTGCAAGTCCCTGATTCCCTGTTAAGTCTGAAACCGCGAAACAACGGCGCCCCCTGTCGGATCTCCACCGCCAGCCCCTTCACACCTATTAGCAGACGTTCAATATTTAAAACATATCTTACCTTGCGTGTCACGAGGTGTCAGTGAAGAAGACTCGCCGGGGTTGAAATGTGCCATCTGTGAAACTGACCGATGTCTTCTGAATGTTATCCACCAAGATTTCCTCACAGAGAAGGCGCGTTTCTCGGCGCATTTTTCCCCTCAGACCTTCGGCGAACCACCTTGACAGGAGCTTAAGTGTTCAGTGTTCTGCAAGAAAGTCAACGAAAATCCTTAGACCAGGTTAAGAAAAATGACAGAACTCATTATTTAGTGGATTTTTTATAACTTCTCGCTGGTGTTCAGTGAGAAAAGCCACAGCACAAGCCTTCGCGAGTGGGCTTGCAGTGCAAACTGATCTGCGTGGAAGCGCAACGGTTCCCCCGCACACAACCAAGTAACCTCTGAGACTGACACATAATCGTGTTTTAAAGAAGACACACGAGTGAGCTTCGAGAGTGCTGTCAGTGATGGAAAGGTGTGTGAGAGAGCCGGTGTGTTTAAATAGCGGCCGGTGTGGTGTATTCCCCTCACGCGCGCGCGGGTTTGTCTCTATGTAGGGCGCTCGCTCGCGCAGCAGGTGTTGCGCATCAAGGCGGCTGAAATTATTTCTCCCGTCACAAAAATAAGCCGACGATTTCGTCAAGCTCCAACGACTCCCATTTGACTATGAGTGAACAAACCCCCTACAATTGGCAAGGAAAATAATATGTGAATAATACGTTCTTTGATGTTTAAATTAAAGTAAAAAAAGAAAACAACTCACCTAATATCCTCGCAATACATTTCCAAAATACCAGCCAAGAATGACACCGTGTCCTCACTCTTCGTCGTATAACCTTGCTGTTTCTTTATAAACAAATCCGTCAAGTTCAGCGCTCTCAACGGCGTAATTCCACCAGTGCCCTTGTGTTTACCGTGTCCATTCCACACAGAGATTCACCAGAAAAAGGAAAGGAAAAATACGTTCAGTCAATCAGTCGACACACATAGATTTTTCACCTTGATATTTCTGTTATTTATTTCTGAGTCTCGAGCGCTTTCCGCAGTAGAGCTTGTGGAACAGGTCCGCGTGCCTCCTCTGAGGGGGGATTCCGTCAATATCGCATCCTTTTGGAGAAAACAACGGAAACACGCCGTAGTCAGTCGTTTAAACGTCGATAACGGGGATGAGATCTATTTTGGATGGGGATTCCTCTGCGACAGCATCGACTGAACTCGAGACATCACGGTAAACTGTCGAGCGCGTATACGCTCCTTAACATCTCAGCGCGGAATTGAGACTGTACTTGCCAATGCCTCCCACGCGCTCCGCGCCAAATTCAACTCAATTCTCTTACATTGCCGCCCATAATAAAACATAAACATACATTTCAGAGTAGTAGATATGCTGATTGTCTGCCTGTCAAAGCAAACAGTCTAGTCTCGTCGCTTATCTATTTGAGGGGGGAAATTGTTTGTGAGGCGCGTTCATATTTCCACCCAACTTTACAGACCATTGCTCTCAGACGCACACTCCATGAGTCGAGTAGATATTAGATTGAGGCTCT
>CAIGQZ010033037.1:5472333-5484463 GCA_903798205.1 Danio tinwini
CTCTCTCTCTCTCTCTCTCTCTCTCTCTCTCTCTCTCTCTCTCTCTCTCTCTCTCTCTCTCTCCATCACACACATGAATACAGTCAAATGATAATGAGCGCCATTAACAGTCCCTGCGCACGACGGGCGCGTCAAAACTGTGGAAAAATCTCAATCACACGACGCCTCAGTAAACAAGTCATTTTCCCCTTCGATGTTTCAAAACCATGTCCCATCCACTGTCGCCTCCACGTGTTAAAGAGAGCAAAACAGTTCAACGAACCGACTCCTGTCTGTCTCAATGAAAACGGTGATTTTGGGCTTGCTCCGTTTGCGCCAAAATTGGAGGTTCGTTATGAGTCAGACTCTCCCAGCTGTGTAATTTCCCTGCAGGAAATCCACGGGAGCCGTTTTGATCCACAACTCGTGCAATTAAATCAAATGATTTTATGCTTTAAGATCATTCACTCGGTCAAAGGAAAACTGCCTGACAAGTGCACTCAGTCTTTAAACTTCAGATTATGACAGCGTGGCTAAGCAGATACACAGAAGGCACGTGCACCCTCACATATATGTGGATTTTACATGTGGATTTTTTCTAGTCATTTCTAAATCTGTCTCATCTCCACAGAAAGTTTTACTAGAATTTATAACATTATGCAAGTTCTTCAGTCCTTCCGCATCTCTTTATTTTGACTAATTCTTTATTCTGCATTTACTAGACCATTTTGAGGGATGTAAACAAAAACAATGGTCTCAACATATTTCCTGTTTTAAATTTTTTATTTCTATAGCTTCCGAGAATCCAAAAAGAGTCACATATTGATATGTTAAGATAGCTGTTTTTACATTGTTACAATTGAATTGCCTCTTTTTACAGTTATGAAATAGTTTGATAACAAGCAGGAAATGTTCATGTGCCAATGACATGACCAAATTGAAATGGTCTATAAGAGTGCACCCAATTCAAATGTTATCACTCGATTGAATGGGCGTTATCAGTGGTTATCAGCTGATAGATTTGGGCAGTAGGGGCTTTCTGCACCTACTAGTACGCTCAGAAGGCTGTAATCATCCATCCACATGGTTAATCAGCTATATTAACAGAGAGACTCCAAATCCAGATCTAATTTTACATTACTCTGGCGGTTGGGTTTAGGGTTGGGGTAGGAGTAGACATTAATAAAATACAATTAATAGGAAATTTAATAAATAATATAATTAATTATCGTGGTTAAGCAACTATACTGATAGAGAAGACTCCAGATCCAGATCTGTTTTTACAATAATGTGATGGTTGGGTTTAAGGTTGCTGAGGGTTTAAGAACTGCCAACTTATCCAGCACATGTTTTACGCAGCGGATGCCCTTCCAGCCACAACCCATCTCTGGGAAACATCCATACACATTCGCACTCATACACTACGGACAATTTAGCCTACCCAATTCACCTGTACCGCATGTCTTTGAACTGTGGGGGAAACCGGAGCACCCGGAGGAAACCCTCGCGAACGCAGGGAGAACATGCAAACTCCACACAGAAACGCCAACTGATCCAGCCGAGGCTCAAACCAGCGACCTTCTTGCTGTGAGGCGACAGCACTACCTACTGCACCACTGCGTCGCCTTAATAAACAACAATTACTGTGATGTTTTGGTTTAGGGTTGGGATAGGGGTAGACATCAATAAACTACAATTAATGGAAAAAAATTATAAATAATATAAATAATTCTCGTTAGCTTTCAGCCGCAGCCATATGTGATCTATAGCTGATTAACCATGTAGGACCCTACTGGCCCATGTCTATCAGCTGATAACCACTGATAATGCCCATTCAGTCGAGTGATAACATTCAAATCGGTCAACTCAGCTATGTTTTAGCACATTTCAACCACGTTGATGTTTGTTTTTAAGATCGATTTCCAAAAATAGAGCATGAAAGTACAACCAAAAAAAAATTTTCAGTTTCCACCTAGGCATGAATCGCCTGGGGAAGGTGAGTCAAGACTGCCACTGGTGCCTTCTGAAAAAAAAAACAAGTATAACATCCTTATATTAGAATTATGATGCATTCATACTCTAAAAGAGATGGCCGAATGTTACACTCTTTGAAAGAATTTCTTCCAAAGCTATTCACAACACAGATAACCAGCATACTATTTTATGGTTACCAAGAAACTATGTTTGATGTGACACTACAAAACCATTTAACGTACATATCATTTAACCACTGAATAAACACACATGCATCCATACACAAGCTGCCTTAGGAACATTGTCCGTCTTACTGTTTCTCCTCGCGGGCATTGCAATATTCATAGGTCAACTTTTATATACTAGTATTAGTATCCCATAATGATCCATTTTGACAAGCTATATCCCACACATGCATGCAAACCTTTTTAAAGTAATTCTGATGTAACTTACAAAAAAAGCATTCATATATCACAATGCATTGCTGTATTTTTTACCCCCAGCATTTTTGGCGCTTTCAACTGTCCAATCATGTCTCAGAATGGGCTGGAAAAGGACACTTTACAGTCCACTGAACAAATTCCAAGATGATAAACTTTACCATTTGTAACAGCAGGTCCATTGTGATTATCCATGTCTGTGGATCTAAGTTTGGAAACCTATGCCCATTATCTGCTTGCTTGAGCAAATAATGCAAATTCATGGCTCAAAGGGAACTCTGATTTGCTTTGGCAAGTATGATTTTTCTTTTTTCCTACATTAAATAAGATCTATACAAAACACATCAGAACAATTGAATTTATTAAATAACCTTTATAGTAGCAGAGCCTAAAATCTCCATCAAAAACAGCACTAACAATACCAAGTCATAGGATAAAATCTAGTATATTCTGAAGGCAATGTCAATTAGGGCTGCACGATAATGAAAAATTCTAACATTGAGATGTTTTATTTATTTATATAAATAACCTTTTTCCAGATGACTTTATATTTTTCTATTTGGAAAGGATGTATAATGTTATGTCAGTTGGGATAATTTTGGAGTGGATTTTTTCTCCATAAAATCTAATAAACAACCTATAAAATTTGTTGTTGACTGTGCTATTTGCAGTGCATTTCAGTATTTGCATGTGTTGTATTTTCATGCATGTGTTTAGTCAGAGATTGATGAATTAATGTTTACTATTTGCATCTTCATAAAATCTAATAAACAATCTACAATCTTTTTGGGGCCCCTAGGCACATTTTCGTTGTGCTTTTTGCAGTGCATGTCTGTATTTGCATGTGTTGTACAATTTATAAATACAATCAAGAACAAGATGCAATTGAAATACAGTGTTTTATCAGGTCCTGAGTCTAACAGTATTTAAGTACAGCAATTAGATGCTAAAAAATAAAAATAATTCAATAAAATTAATCGTAGTTAAGGTCACAAATGGTACAATTTCTTATACCTGAATGCTTTTAAAATCATTACACAATCACAGGCATCAAAACACATGTAAATGACAAATTATAATGCAACCTCAACATTTCATATCCTGCAATGTGACTATTGCGAATGATCACATTGTGATATTGATGCTGAAATGATATATTGTGCAGCCCTAATGTCAATTAGTTTGAATGAAAGTGTTTAAGAAACGCCTAACATTATTTGTTTTATGAAATGTATTTCAACTATCTAAACAGTCTATTCATTAATTCAATGTCTAATTAGAAAACACAGGTTATGTTTATGTGTGGGCAAAGAAGCGGTATTGAAGTGCCAGAGTATCTGATGCAATTGTTAAAAAAAATGTTTATTGTGTGTGGATCGTTTAAAGACACAAGCACGTATCTGTGTATTAAATCAGCCCTAATGCGGAGTTAAACTGGGTCAAATTAGTACTTGTTTACTTATTAAAATCAAGCCCAGAACTGACTTGAAAGGAGTCACAGGTAATTATCCAGAAAGCTCATAATGAAACAATTTTACCACTGAGAAGATCATAAATTTAGACACATTTTCTTTTAAGTAGATGGCTGTACATAAATAACATGTTTTGGCAACAGAATCTCCCATTTTATTGAAATGTGAAGGCATTTAAGGTAGGGCTGCACAATATATCATTTCAGCATTGCAATGTGATCATTCACAATAGTCACATCACAGGATGTGCAATGTTGAGTTAGTATTATAACTTATCATTTGCATGTGTTTTAATGTCTGTAATTGTACAATGACTTTAAAAGCATTCAAATATAAGACATTTTACAATTTTTTTTTACCATAAATATGATAAATTTTATTGAATTATTTTTATTTTTTAGCATCTAGTTGCTGTACTTAAATACAGTTAGACTCGGGACATGATAAAACACTATTTCAATTGTATCATTTTCTTAATTGTATTAATACATTTTTATGCATGAAAATACTAACAACACATGCAAATACAGAAATGCACTGAAAATAGCACAGACAACAATGAAAACGTGTTGGGGGACCTCAAAAACTTTATAGATTGTTTATTAGATTTTATGGAGATTGACTCCCACTCCAGAATCATCCCAATCAATCTAACACTATCAATCTTTCCAAATAGAAATATTAAGTCATCAGGTAAAACTGTATTCATATCACAATATATATATATATATAAATAAATATTGCAACGTTAGATTTTCCCAATATCGTGCAGCCCTAATTAAAGGTAAAGTTCACCCTAAAAAAAACAGCCCATCCTTTACTTGTTCCTAACCTGTTTGAGTCTCTTTATTTTGTTAATACTAACAGAAGTTATACTTTTTTCTATTTAATATTTTCTCTATGGATGTTCAACAGAAAAAAAGAATTCAAACTGTTTAGGGTGAGTAAATGAGAGAAATTTCATTTTTGGGTGAACCAGCCCTTTAAAAGTTTGTGATAAAGTTCATATTTTTAATACTGCCTTTCTTGTCTGACGCCTGTACTATTGGTGTGAGACATATGAAGTGATATTTGCCTATTTAGAAACTGTTTTCATCGACTCATATGACACTACAAGTTCTACAGCCATTTTTATATTGTTTAGTAGGGCTGTACAATATATTGATGCAACATCAATATCGCAATGTGTGCATCTGCAATAGTCACATCAGATCTGCAATGTTTAGTCTGATTTATAGTCATTTCAATATGGTCATGTCATTGGCCTATGAACATTTCCTGCTTGTTATCAAACCATTTCATAACTGTAACAAGCAATTTAATCATAACCTAATGTTAAAACAGCCATCATAACATTATTCATCAATATGTGGCTCTTTTTAGATTCTTGGAAGCTTTAGAAATAAAAAATGTAAAATAGGAAATATGCTGGGACCATTGTTTTTCAAAATGGTTTATAGTTGACCAGGAGCTACAGAACATATGTGATTTGTAGAGTCACTACTATGTGTAACATAATAGAGTGAAAGTTTACCATTTTCATTGACCATTTTAAGGCCTGTGACTTAGCATTTCAAGAGAGTTTAAAACATTTGGGTACAAAATATTACGATGTTTCGAAGTGTAACAAAGATTAGCTGCATTTAATTATTTGTACAGGAAAAAATATTTTTCTTATTTAGAATTTTTGCCTTGTTTCTAGTCCAAATATCTACATGTCAATGCAAAAAATATATAGATTTTTTTTTACTTATCCCATTAGAAAGGAAAGAAAAAAAAAGGAAAAACTCTTAAGTTAAAAACTAAAAATTTTGACTTGATAAGAATTTGAGATATTTGGACTATAAACGAGACAAAGCAATGTAAGAAAATTTTTTTTGCATTGTAATTATTCAATTTCTGTACCTGAATACTGTCATACTCCCCAGAAACTGTCAAATTGTCACAATCACCAGCGATCCAGGCTTGTAGATCGCTGGGAATCATTCACTTTCACTCAGAACTACAAATCTGTCACCAAAAAAACTACAAATCCTGGCATGCACCACACACTCACACCTGTTCCTGTTTCACCTTGATTACACACACAGCCGGAGGATCGTTATGAACTGATTACTTGGACTTTAAAAGCAGCGTAGACAATGGCTGTTTCTCAATTCCAAGACTGGACTTGTGTTCTTCTGGAGACCGGTCTTGTCAAGTTATCTTGAAAGAACGAACTCGGGAGACCGCAAGAACAGAGAACGTGTCCTGTGAGAAATGAGATGCGACCTTCATGCGTTTTTAATGGAAAATAATTTAAACATTACAGCATTCATACAATGATTTTTCCCCTTTTCACAATATATACTATGCATAGAAACCTTACAAATATACACTGCACAATACAAATAAAACTAAATTTAATAGGAATTTCAGCAAATAAACACCCATAATGTGTTTATGCTATTATAAAGATTTTCATGTTAATGTGTACTTTCATCGTCTTATTTAGGGAAACTCCTGATATAAATAAGTTATATCTCTGAACTTTAATAATAAATATATATAAAATGCTGCGCTTCCCACCTCCTTTATTCAGCCGTAATGACTTCTTGAGCGAGTTCAGTGTTCAAGTCTGCTTCGATGCGTCCTCGATAACAAGAACACATCCAGGAACTTTCACGCGTCCTCCGTTTTTGCAGTCTTGAGTTTTGGAACTGAACATTGGCAGTTGAGTTACACGAGAACATGAGGACGCAAGAACGCATATTAAGAAACAGCCACACACACACCAGTTTATCTGTGAGCATAATGATGCGGTTTTCCTTGTTTAGCCTAAGCTGTGTTTTGACGCTAGCCTTGTGTTATTGTTTTGATTCATTGCTGCCTGTGCCGACCATTTGTCTGTCCTTTGACCACGACTTTGGATTGTTCTCTATGCACCCGTTTGCTCCTGTATTGACCTTTGCCTGCCTGACCATTCTTGTTATACACATCGTTGTCAGCATCCCTCATAACACAAACCAAGCTATTCAAATTATCTTGTGATACTGTATTCATATCATATTTTTTGCAGAAAAATTAAATATTGCAATATCAGATTTTTCCAATATCATGCAGCCCTATCGCTTAGCTATTTTTCATCCACCCTGTAAAATAGACATTTTACATCCACAAACAAACATCTGCTTACTGTACATACTTGAATTTTAATCCCAGCCCAGACCAAGTTAGTGCACAACACAACAGCGACAGCATGAAAAATATGCTGAACTTCATGAATAAATGAAGGAGGAATTAAGAAATAAAGGAGTTAAGAAGAAATGGAAGAGAGGTTTGCATGAGTCTGTCATGAGCACAAAAAAGTGGGAAAATTCTGTCTCCATGGTAACCCAATTTTCAGTGTCACCACTTTTGTTACCAAACAGACCATGCTACATTACATAAAACACACACTCACACCCCCCTCACACACACAGACAAATGTGCGCGCACACTCACAAATATACATTCGCTCAGTAGAACAGCAGTGTTTTACTCAAATAATGTTTGCATGGCAGATTTGATGAACAGCTTTGATGATCTATGGTATTTTTAGAACACTGTCATCGTCTAATTGGATTTTTTTATTATTAAAAGAGTCACAACATGAATTTTTAAATGTATTTTAATGTTAATTCGGATCACTTTTAATGCTAATTTCTTTGCAACCCAAAATAAATAAATGACTTAAATAAATACATGCAAATCGGCAAAAACACATGTATCGGTACAGTTTTCAGGTAAAAAGAACACTTGGAAATAGTCAAATCAACTATTATTTAAACTTTAATTAATATTAATACTTTTATTTTAAGCTATGAAAGTTGCAGGATGTTTTAATGGTGCACAATTCTCTTGTCAACACATCAAGCCAGTTTGATTTCTCATGGCATGACCACTTTAAAAGTACTCCAAGAACTTTTTAATTTTTTAACAACTCTATCCTGCAAATATCTAGTGTGTTAGACAGTCAATTAAAACTAAGACACTGTTTACCCTATAATAATTATGCAATTATGCAAATGAGCATTCGCAATCAGCAGAAATAAATTTGTCTTAGTCCTAATACTTCCTTCTACATCCATCTTTGTACACAACATACAAAAACAAATGCGTGTGCATGAGCTGGGATGCACATGCATGGCCTCACGTGTAACATGCATGGTTTCACATTTATTATACAGTGAAAATCACATACTGCACATAAGCTAAAGATAGAGCGATGCTTTGTTTATAATGTCTGTTTATAATGCCTTTAAATTAAAATGTGGACCCATCTTCATCTAAATCATTGCAATAAGTGCAAGAAAGAGAACACTTTTTCATATCGTCCTCAAACTAAATAATCTATTCACTCAAGAAGGCAAAAAAGGTTATTTTGGGATGTCCAATTTTGTAGTTAACATTTCTGTTTCTCACACTGTATCCTATTTTACACTCAGTGCAGCCTGATATTGAATGCAATGTGGAAGTGATGCTAAATAATCAATGCAGTATTATTATTACATTGCAACAAACAAATAAAGCACTAAAATATTAATTCAGTAAACCCATCACATACTGTACATTATAGATTACAAAATAATCTGATTTTCAGAGCTTCTATGTTTAAAGAGCCCCTATTATGGGTTTTTGAATATGGGCTTCTATGCAGTGTGTAACACAGCACTAAGATTGTGAAAACATCCAGCTGAGGTTTAAATCTGAAAGTGCACCGTGTTTAAAACTATTGATTCTTTAACAAAATAGTCGATCCAGAGTCAAATAGATGAATCTTGTTGGGTTCGGATCCTTTGCTTGAATGTGTCAACGTCAATACAGTACATCACCAAATATGAAGTGCTGGTTCCAAAAAAAACGTGAACGTGCCTTTCCCTTCAGACACTAGCAAAGTGCAGGCGATCACGGGACTGATCATGACATGAAGATGACCATCACTGACAGATGGAGATTTGGCTGCGAGGAATAAAGGGTTAAAGTTCATTTTCACAGTAAAGCTGCAATCACACTAGAGTTTGAGCATGCGAAATTCTGTCGTACGGAGCTGCGAAAAGGGGCGGGATTAAACAAGATGATTAGAAGTTTAAAAAAGCGAACGATTGTCCAAACAGGTCATGTTTTGATCCTGGATTGTTCTCACGCAGTCAAGTGATGCGATTTCATAGGTCAGAGTCCACCAAGCTTGAAATTTGCACCACAGCGAACTGCATAATTTGACGCATGACCCTGCGTTTCCAGTCTGACTCATTCGTGTGCATATGAATGAAAGTCTATGGGGAGAAAAGTGCAGTGTGACCGCAGCTTAATACCACAGTATGGCCAACCCTGTCCGGTGTTTGTTCCTCTTATTTTTCAGATTTTTGATACAATAACCTACACTGTACTGCGGGATTCGTCTGCCGTTTGATATTAAAGGAAGGAGCAGCAGAGACTATTATGTTTGGGACTTGTAACAGTTACAGTTAATTTGTACCAGTTTCTTCTTCCTCCGGATCATAACATGTAAGTGTAATTACATCGCTCCACGCAGCTTTCTACGGTATTATAGATCAGTGCTTGTACTGGATCTCTCAGGTTAAATCTTCATGGGGCTGTTCACATATTGTGCCAAAAAACCATGTTAAAAACGCGACACGTGCTTCTTTCTTTATTGATTTAAATGTGTTCCTGAACTCACGAACCTCTGCCGTTTGCCTTTGCTATGGCTATCATCAGCTGTTCCTACTTGCGCGACATGGTCAATTTTCAAAATAGGTCAACTTTTGGCACTCTGTGAATTATTACTGAATGTGTTTCTCTCTGCCTTGTGCTAAACCCAGTCGACCAATCACAACAGACTGGGTCATTGGACCAATCAGTGCAGATTAGCTTCGCGCTAAGGAGGGGTTTGGAAACAAATGAAATGCTAAACAAATCATATGGGAGACTTTGGGAAAATTAGGTAATAATAAATGCACATTATAAGACAATGAAAGTGTTTTTTGCATGCGTATCAGCCTGTTGCTGGAGACCCCCAAAACCAAAATATTACCTTTGATAATGCAATTTAGGGGCTCTTTAATATCCAGCTTATGGTCATTACATGAATTTTAATTCAAATTTTGCATTAAAAAAAAAAAAAAAAATCACAAGATTTGAGCTAATTAGCTAATTAGAGTTCAAAAATGTCCTAACACAAACATAATGCATACAGTGTACAGCAAAGCCAGATGTCCTGTCATCTGGAGGTCAGTGAACTATTTGAGCCCCTTGTCACGTTTCCAGATTTGTTTAAAATGTGTCCCATACATAAAACACCTACTTTATGTTAGGCCTACTGTTCTGGCAAAAGTGCAACATCTGGTCAACATACTTACAGGATAATTTCCTTTTTGATGGTGGTAATTTCAGTCAGATGATCCAATTAATGAGATGAATGGGAAGAGAATTTGAGGGCTCTTCTGAATACTAATGAGTAAGGTGTACAATATTGCAAGAGCTCATAAAGAGCCAGCTGGACAATGTTATGCTCATATTTTTCACCCACCACATAAACAAGAAAGCGACGGACAAAATGACCTCAAAAACCTCGGCTTCTATTGCTAACCATGTAATGAATGATGTTTTTTCCACTCAACATTGCTTCCAGAACACCTGTTTACAGAGAGTAAACTGTAAACTGAGTTTACAGAACAATATAACAAGCCATATGTTTTTAGAGTTCTTTGAATAATTGCAAAAAATGTCGTCAACATTCTTGACACTAACACAAAAACAATAATTACAGAACTTTTTGCAAATATTCAGCATCGTTAAACATCTATGTTTTCAATAAATGATACTGTATAGCTGCATCCAATCCAGTGACAAAGTGAAGAAAAATGAGAAAATTGAGGGTTGAATTAGCTGAAGTTAAACATTAATTTTGTAACAAACATAATGTATGTTTACATTAATTAAAACCACACATAATGAGGACAGGCAGCATGGTGCCGCAGTGGGTAGCACAGTTGCCTCACAGCCAGAACGTCGCTGGTTTGAGCCCCGGCTGGGTCAGTTGGCATTTCTGTGTGGACTTTGCATGTTCTCCCCATGTTCGTGTAGGTTTCCTCCGGGTGCTCCGGTTTCCCCCACAGTCCAAAGACATGCGGTATAGGTGAATTGAAAAAGCTAAATTGTCCGTAGTGTATGCAAGTTTTCCCAGTGTTGGGTTGCGGCTGGAAGGGCATAAACATGCGTAAAACGCACATGCGTGCTGGATAAGTTGGCCGTTCAATCCACTGTGGTGACCCCTGATTAATAAAGGGACTAAGCCGAAAAAGAAAATGTATGAATGAATAAATGAGTGAATGATTGAATAATGAGGACATCACAATGTAGGGGGAGCACGGGGCACAAAGTAACGTAAAATGTAACAGTTTTAAAGTATTTGCTCAGGGTTAACAATGGCATGCTTCCGAGGTTGTCACCACAGTGTCGACAGACGTCTTCCTGCCAATTACTAAAAAAGGTTCCGCGAAACTTGGATAAGAAACCGTAGACATCACCTATACTATATAACTACAGGTTAACTATGTTTATATATAATAACTTTAACTGTTAAAAGATATTACTAGATGTTGTTAATTAGTTAAAGTTATTAGTAAATCTAAATACCAATAAACCTATGATATAGCCTTAACTTTTCTGAATTGGATTGTAATAATGTGCAACCTTTGTGAAGCTAATTTGAAACAATAATTATTGTGAAAAGCGCTATACAGACAAGACTTTAATAAACTTGAATAATATGACAGGCCAGTGACAGTCAAAACCAATAAGTTAAACAAGCCAAACAAATCCAAATAAGGCAAAAACACGACAACGCAAAGTAGAATGCAACAGAGAATCGTGTAATAACAATATCAAGACTTACCGACGATTTGAAGATCCGGGCAAGTTAAACAAACAAGCAGTCATCAAAATGCAGGTGCGTTCAATTACAACGTTGTACTAGAGAATGATGAGACCTCTGTTGGCTGGAAAAGGAACTAAAGGATCTGAACACACACACACACACACACGCACACGCACACGCGCGCGCACCCCAGTGTTGCCAGCAACCGATATTCCTCTGTTTAGTTCATACTGGAAACCAGTACCAAAACTAGTTTTGCACATTGTTACAAAATATGCCATCACCACAATAAATTTAACCAGAATAAATTACAGTTTAAATAATAATAATAATAATAATAATAATAATAATAATAATAATAATAA
>CAIGQZ010033037.1:5484473-5508394 GCA_903798205.1 Danio tinwini
AATAATAATAATAATAATAATAATAATAATAATAATAATAATAATAATAATAATAATAATAATAATTATTATTATTATTATTATTATTATTATTATTATTATTATTATCATCATCATTATTATTATTATTATTATTATTATTATTATTATTATTATAGAAAATAGTTATTAATATTTTTTAATAAGAGTTACTGTAATATTATTTCACAATATTCCTTAATTGGGGTGGCTCAGTGGTTAGCACTGTCGCCTCACAGCAAGAAGGTCACTGGTTTGAGTCCCAGCTGGGTCAGTTGGCATTTCTGTGTGGAGTTTGCATGTTCTCCCTGTGTTTGTGTGGGTTTCCTCGAGGTGCTCCGGTTTCCCCCAGAGTCCAAAGACATATGCTATGGGTGAATTGAATAAACAAAATTGTCCGTAGGGTATGAGTGTGAATGAGTGTGTCTGGATGTTTCTCAGTATTGGGTTGCAGCTGGAAGGGCATCCGCTGTGTAAAACATATGCCGGAATAGTTGGCGGTTCATTTTGCTGTGACGACCCTTGATGAATAAAGGGACTAAGCCAAAGGAAAATGAATAAATGAATATAAAAAATATTTAAAATATGGATATTTGAGATTGTTGGATCAGCGTTTGAGTCCCCAGCTTACTGTTATGTGTTATATGTCCATTTAAAAATATTTACAAGGTCATTGGAAGCCAGTTCAACATATTTCAGCTCATGTCATGCAAAAGAAAGGACAGTTATAGTTGAATGCACTCTCGCTATGGGTGTAAATCACTGAAGTGTTTGACAGACTCAGTTCAGGGGTTACAGAGGAGCGTATACACAGAAAATGAGCTTCTTCTCACTCTTTCGAACAAGGACACATTTTAAATAGCCCTTATTTTGCATTATAAAAGGTCATATTTTGGTTTTGGGGGTCTCCAACAACAGGCTGATATGCATGCAAGGTCAAAAAACACTTTCATTGCCTTATAATATGCATTTATTTTTACCTAATTATCCCAACAACTAACATATGATTTGTTCAGAGATTCATTTGTTTCCAAACCCCTCCTTAGCATAAAGTTAATCTGCACTCATTGGTCTGATGACCCAGTCTGTTGTGATTGGTCGACTGCGTTTAGCATGAGACAGCGAGAAATGCCCACCACAGCTATGAAGTAGCAGCCAGAAAGTATGTGAAAGCCCAATGCAGGAATACAATAAAGCAGTGCAGTTAAACACCAGCCTATTGCTCTACTCCTAACGCTAACCCCAATAATAACCACACACATTCAATATTAATCCACATAGTGCCAAAAGTTGAACTATTTTGAAAACTGACCAAGCAGCGTGTGTGGGGAACAGCTGACGGTGGCGATAGCAAAGGCAAACAGCAGAGGATCGCGAGTTCAGAAACTCATTTAAATTGGTAAAGGAAGAAGCATGCATCGCGTTTTCAACGTGGTTTTGGGCTCAATATGTGAATAGCCCCATACAAACTTAACCTGAGCGATACAATACAAGCACTGATTTCCAATAGATAAGTGATTACAAGCTGTGCAGGGCGATTACAACTCATAACACACAATTAAACACATATTTTGCAAACTACACAAAATGAGGCAACAATTGTAATTACACTTACATGTTATGATCCAGAGAAGGAAGAAACTGGAACTGTAAAGTGGGTCAGACAACAGAAGCGCCGTTCGGTGGCGCACCACCATGCATTTCAGAATTCTAAACATAGGATTCTATCAGGGTACACACAACGGTGCCGCAAGTCGGCAGCGCCGAGCCATGGCTCAGGACACTGTTTATATTTCTGCCACATCTGAATAGTTTCATTATAAATAACATGCAAATATGCGCGTCTGGTGTGCAATACTTCAGTTACTGACAAGTTCCTGTCAAAGTCTGATAAAGTCCCATACATAATAATCTCTGCTGCTCCTTCCTTTCAATAGCAAAGGCAGACGTAGCAGTGTAGGTTATTGTATCAAAAATCAGAAAACTATCAGGAACAAACATAGGACAGGGTTAGCTATATTGTGTGTTGTTGTGAAAATTAACTTTAACCATTTATTCCCCGCAGCCAAATCTCCATGTGTAAGTGATCATCATCTTCGCGTTATGATCAGTCCTATGATTCCCCACGCTTCGCTAATGTTTGAAGGGAAAGGAGCGTTAACATTTTACCTGATCTGGAACTACATATTTGGTGATGTACCATATCAATGTTGACACATTCAGGCAAAAGATCCGAACCAAACTAAATTCATTTATTTGACTCTGAGTCGACTATTTCGTTAAAGAATCAATACTTTTAAACCACAGCTGGATGTTTTTATTCATTTATAGCTGTGTTTCACTGCATGGAAGCTCATTTTCAAAAACCCTTAATAGCGGCTCTTTCAGAAATTCAACATCCATTTATTTATTACAGTCCAAAAAAGGAAGCTTTGGGAAGAGTTAAAGCCAAACTAACAAGCAAAAAGTATACTACAACCACACAAGTAATTTTACCTGGCTTCTCTATAACACAAAAAAGAAAAAGACATTTAGTTCACAAATAAAATCTACCTCTCTCCTCAATGCTTCCAGTAATTTACATACAAACAAAATAAAAGTTTTCAAGCTGGGTTATGAATATAAATGAAAGCATATGGCTGATGTTTAGCCAAAGTAATGGTGCAACAGCAGCAAATGTATCCCAAAAACTGTATCTATAGAGGAGATAAGGATTTTTTCCAATATAGTTTCTCTGGAATGATTAGAAAACAACTGACGACAATTAAACAATCTTGACAATTTTCACACACTGACGGAAAACAAAACCCAAATGAAGCACAAAACTCTTCACGCTGATATGAAATAAAGAAAAGTCCCCCCTCAAATGAGCGCAAAAAAATCCTGGTACATAACAGCTCATGTTTCCACAAAATACACCATAACACCTTACAAAGAGAGTTAGGTGAGGGACAATAATGCTGCTAACTAAACAGACCACTTTATTGATTCAGTATTTTATGGTTTTAGTGACTTATCTTATCCCAGAAGACCTTGCATTACCCTTCACCTTATTATAAAATATTGATATTTTGAAATAAATGCTCCTACCTGTAAATTATGACAGGTGCTCAATCCAGATTATATTAGTCATTTTCACACAACACTTAATTTCAGGTTTTTGCTTATATATATATTTTGCTTATATATATAGGAGTATATATAATTTATTTATTAATTTTTACACAGGGTTATAAAAACCTGGAGCCAAACATGTGTTGGATAAAGCAGCATTTTTGTTGGATCTGTGTGAATGAGATTGTTCTCATTACATTGGCTTCTGTATATGAAACATTTAAAAATCCTTGAGTAGAAGTGTTAATATGTTAAATGTTAAGTTATTTCGAGGTTGAGGGGAAACATGTTAAATACTCAGGTAAACAGCCATTCTGAAAAGTCCATTGTGTGAAAAGCTTGACAGCAGTTAGAGCTTTTATGTTAACAGGTTGCATGCTGCTTCCAGTCAATGGCACTGCAAAAATATAGATGTATACTCAAGAGTCCAACTCAGGCTCATTCTATAAATGTACCTCTATATACATTTTTGGAGAGTGCCAAATACATCCCAGGAGGTATGTTTTTTTTGCAGTTTTTGTTTTCATGAATCCACTAGAGGCTGCTGTGTACATTTTTTGAAATCTCAAATTTCTCTAATGAGTGCCATTCGCATCTGCTCTTCTCATGTAAATCCACCAAAGGCCACTGTCAACTGATTGTTTGAATGACTGATCGACCGACTGACCCACCCTCCTCCTTCCCTAAACCCAACTAATAGTGTTTCAAAAGCACAAAAGCTCACAAACTTCCCTAAACCCAACCACAATTTTAAAAAGCAATCCAAAAGAAAGATCCCTCACCTGATTTTTACCACATTTTCAGATTTTACCACATTCTCACCCTGGTATTTACTTGTTTATTTAATTTTTTGGATTCTGTTTTTGTTTACCTGCTTTCTGGAACTGTTCTTCAGCAGACTCGAACCCCTTCGTCATGGTCAACTCCTCTCTGCATCTCAAGTCCACTGACATGGCGAGCTACTGTACAAACTGGTAACAGCGGAACATACGGAAGTAATCGGTCAGCTGGTAGTGCAAAAAGGAACAGCGTGTGTATGTATGTGTGTGTGTGTGTGTGTGTGTGTGTGTGTGTGTGTGTGTGTGTGTTTTTGTAAATGAATGTGAAAATATATTCAAAAACATATTTCTGACCATACACATATTTCTGACATCAGAAATAAAGGTTCAAAACCTGTCTGGGGTGGTATCTTTTTAAAGGTGCACTTTTATACCTTAAATGTACACACTGGTACCTTAGAAGTAAAATGAAGTACATATTTGTACTGGTTGCAACACAGGCTCATTGTGAAAACATACCCCTGTATACAGCACATTTCTGGAGAGCGTGAATTATGTAGCCAAAACTACGTATGGCTGCATTTCGTCTTTAAAACTAACGCTACGAAGCGGTATGACATCACAGATGGCTTCTGTTTCTTTTTGCACTAACAGCTGACCACTTACCTTCGTATGGACGGCTTTTCCGCTGTTACCAATTTGCCCAGTAGCTCGCTGCGTATGTTGTTGGACTAGAGACGCATTGAAGAGTTGACCGTGATGACAGGGTTCAAGTCTGGTGAAGAACGGTTCTAGAAAGCAGATAAAACAAAAAGAAATAAAGAAAATAAACAGGTAAATAACGGGGTGAGAATGTGGTAAAATCTGAAAATGTGGTTAAAATCAGGCTGCTGTGAGGGCTTTTCTTTTTCTGGATTGCTTTTAAAAACACTGTCGGTTGGATTTAGGGAAGGTGGTGGGCGCTGGTCAATTGGTGCTTTTGAAAACACTATTGGTTGGGTTTAGGGAAGGGGTGGGTGGGAGCAATGATTGGTCAGTCAATTAGTTGACTGCGGCCTTTGATGGATTTATGTGAGAACAGCAGGCTCAAATGGCACACGCAAAAGAAATTTAAGAGCTGAAAATAGATGCGCACCCATCGGCCTCTGATGGATTCGCAAAAACAAAAACTGCAAAAAACACACCTCCTGGGACTTACTTCGCAGTATTGAGAAATGTAAATAGGGGTATGTATCAATAATTAGCCTGGCCTGCCTTTTTAGATATTAATATGTACCATTAAAGGTAAAATCATTTGAAAATAAAAGTGCATCATTTGAAAAGGTGCCACCTTTGTGACAGGTTTTGTACCTTTATTTCTGAGAGTGTTTGGCAATACCACTCCAATAAAAGCGACGACTTGTTAAAAGCTTATAGTGGTCAAATCTTTAAAAAATGATGTTTTCTTTCCCAGACAGTCATTTTTGGATAGTTTGTGGTTTGGTCTTAGTGACTTAGAAGTTCTCTTCACTCTTAACGCTTAACTGATTTAAGGAGCTTGCTTTACCACTAAAACACTTGGTGAAATAAATTTAGAACTGCACAAATCCATTATTTTCTTCTAAATTAGCAAGTTAGGAGCTACTTTTAGCCTTAAGATGTTTTTTGGTAATACTGATTTATTTTTTAAATATTTAGCATTTTTATTCACAGTTTGTCTCTCTAACTTACTGTTAAATAACATCAACACTGCAAGTTACAGCTTCTTTATTAACTGTTACAAGGTCAGTCGACGAAACATATTTTAGCTCATGACATGCGACACAAAGGACGGTTTGTTAAAGCTTAAACACACTCCACGTATGGGTGTAAATCACTGAAGTGTTCAACACTAACTTGAATGATTTACAATCCCTCAAGTCCAGTGTCACTGCACTTTAGCCATTAAGAGAGTGGATGTGCAGGAGGACATTTGTTAAAGTCAGCCGGTCATTAAGATGAGGAGGAGACACACTGTCCTGTCTGATTATGATTTATTAACAAGTGTTCAGATCTAATGGGGGTTTGTGGGATGGTTTAACTGTGTCTGTGTCTGTGTCTGTGTGTGTGTGTGTGTACTTGTTTATGTGGATGACGAGGACACTAAATTGTATAATGACATACAGTTAAAGTCAGAATTATTACTGATTTCTTTTATCTTTGTCATGATGACAGTACATAATATTTCACTAGAAATTTTTCAAGACACTAGGAATCAGTTTAAAGTGCAACTGAAAGGTTTAACTAGGTTAATTAGGCAAGTTAGGATAATTAGGCAATTCATTGTACAATGATGGTTTGCTCTGTAAACAATCGGAAACAAATATTGCTTAGAGGGGCTAATAATATTGAACTTAAAATGGTTTTAAAAAAATTGGACAATGCATTTATTCTAGCCGAAATAAAACCAATAAGACTTTCTCCAGATGAAAAAATACGACATAATGGTGATGCAGTGGGTAGCACGATCGCCTCACAGCAAGAAAGTCACTGGTTCAAGCCCCGGCTGGGTCAGTTGGCATTTCTGTGTGAAGTTTGCATGTTCTCCCTGTGATCGCGTGGGTTTCCTCCTGGTGCTCAGGTTTCCCCCACAAGTCTAAAGAAATGTGCTATATATATACGTATGAATTACATAAGCTAAATTGTCAGTAGTGTATGTGTGTGAATAAAGTGTATGGGTGTTTCCCAGGGATGGGTTTCAGCTGGAAGAGCATCTGCTGCATTAAACATATGCTTAATAAGTTGGCGGTTCATTCCGATGCGGTGTCCATAATAATAAAGGGACTAAGATATCATCATCATAATAAAGTGATACCGAAATCAATAGGGTCCAGTGCTTCCCACACATACACATTTACTATAATCTATGTGAAGCTGCTTTGACACAATCTACATTGTAAAAGCGCTATAGAAATAAAGGTCAAATGAATTGAACATAGACTTTACTTAAGCGGACCCCCCAGGGGTGCATTTCCCAAACAATGATGTAACTTGCTGCTGAACTATCATAGTACGATGCATTGTTTGGGAAAAAAGCTATGTACACTCTTAGAAATAAAGGTACACGAGTTGTCACTGGGGTGGTACCTTTTCAAAAGGTACAAATTTGTACGTAAAAGGTCCGTATTAATACCTCAAGGGTACATATTGGTACCTAAGTACAAAAGTGTTCCTCTTAAAATTTGTAGGTACTAATATATACTTTTGAGGTAGCAATATGGACCCTTCAAGTACAAATGTGTACCTTTTGAAAAGGTACCACCCCAGTGACAGCCCTTGTACCTTTATTTCTGAGAGTGTAGTGATGAGTGTTTCCCAAAACTGTAGTTGCTTTGTTGCACATCCATCATTTGATCCATGTTAGTTATAACGTAAATCATCCATAATGATGCTCTAAACGGGGTAAAGTAACAGCTACTTCAGAGAAAAAACATTATTTTTGTGCAAATTAATTTGTTTTAAATGCACACGCATTTTTTTAAAAATCCAATGTTAGTTTTAGTAAAAACATGCACTCGTTTTTCATATTAATTGAAATATATGTAAACGACAAATATAGGACCAATGTTTCCTTTACAAATAATATTGAGAATATTCCATATAAAATCACTAAGCTAACACGCATTCTAATCTCATATATAAATCATATAAATTGTTAATGGTTATAGCTCTAATTTACAGTAAGTTAATTAAAAAAATCCTACTTAATAATAATAATAATAATAATAATAATTTGTATTATTATTATGTAGGATATTGTTTATTTAGCCAATTTTTTATTAAATTTTTTTGAAAGTCTACTTTTATAATTTGACACATTAAAACCACTGCAGAAATGTTCTAACCAACAGGCCCATGTCATAAAGGCCTACAGATATATATCTTAATACAGGTAAATAACCTACTATAAATTAAAACCAATAACGTATGCTAATATATATTTTTTATTTATTTATTTTTTTTTTTGTAGTTTGTTTGTTTGTTGGCGGTAAATTCCGCTGTGACGACCCCAGATTAATAAAGGGACTAAGCCGACAAGAAAATGAATGAATGAATGAATGTTTGTTTGTTTTCACAAGCTTTGGAGACGTAACGTAAATTCCGCTTTTAAATAATAGGTCATCTATAGCTTTCGCCATGAGCCACGGCTGCGTTCAAAATGGCATAAAAGTGTTTAAAGTGCACTTTAAAGGGAACGCAATTGTAAACATGAAGATCGCTAAAACTGAACTGTAAAAATAATTTGAAAGCAAATTACACCTAAGAGAGATGACTTTAATGCTTTTCATTAACAATACTTCTTTAATGCTTATCATTAACTACAGCTCTAGAGGTGTAGTTGCAAGTGTATATGTTTGCAACACAGTTTGCAAATGTTCAGTGGAATGACGGATTTGTGAACTTGCAACCTTAGTTAGCTAACGATGGTTTACAGAAACGTACCCCAGGTTTACAGAAACATGCCTTTTTGCGTCCAGCCGGGGTTTCTAAATCTACTAAAATGTATTTGGCTTTTGTTTTCACTTTTCTAAAACTGTCATTAATCATATATGTGCACAGCCACGAGAGCGAGAATGAAATTAAATAATATATTCTTAAATCTAAACAACTCTTACACGAAATTATATATAAATTGCCTGCAAAATATTTGTACACCAACAGAAATGGTTAATCAACTGCTTTATTTAAATAATCTACACGTTTAATTCTTGTAATTATTATAATTTTTCGAGATATTGTCTTTTTTTTCCCATTTTTCTTTCATTTATTTTTTATTTGCTGTATATTTGATTGTTTTGATGATGTCAGTATACTACATATTTTATACCTCTAAAATGCTTTGGCAATACTGTACGAAATGTCATGCCAATAAAGCAACCTGAACTTGAATGAGAGATAGAGAGAAGCAAGAAAAAGTGGACTTCTTTTTTATTTCTTTTTTTTTACTTTAAACGTTTGGAAAAAAACCGTTTATAAGTTACTTAACAAATTTAAATATTGTTAAAAATCAATATATGTTTTTTTTGTCGCATATAGTAAACTATTTATGTGATGTGGGTAAAAGGTGTGTTTCAATCCTGCTACCACCACAAGTATATTTCAAACCTGTGGGAAGCACTAGACGGGTCTATTGACAATCAGAATGTGCCACAGGTTTCCTCTAAAAAGTTGAGTTTAGGGATGGCGTAAAGCCATATAATAAGCAGTTATAATACATTAGGCCTATGGAGAGTCTTCGTAAGTCATATATATAAGTATGTGTGTGTGTTTGTGTGTATTCTTCAGCTAATTTAGAGTTGCATGATTAGCTTGATCAAGCTGAATGGCTCACTGTAGCGAGCATGTGCTTCGCTCCACAGTTTCTGTACTGACAGTTTTACTCGGAGCCAATATCTGGAGCAAGCGTGGGCCTAACACATACTCTGACGCAACACACACATGGTGTCCTGGATCCGCCACAGAGCCGACAACAGCCAGGAACCACACACATTCACACACACAGGCTATTAATCCACTATTTGACTTCATCTATCTTTTATGCCTTGACGAGAACGTTTCTTGTAGCCTTTTATCTGCATGAGTGTTGTAACTTTTACTGCTTTTTTTACTTGTTTTGATGTAATGTTTTGATTTAGTACCTAGAGATGTATCAAAGTGTTGGTCACAGGTATATTGGTGTGTTTAATGTTAAATGAAGGGTCTGTGGGCGACACGGTGGCTCAGTGGTTAGCATTGTCACTTCACAGCAAGAAGGTTGCTGGTTCGAGTCCCAGCTGGCGTTTCTGTGTGGAGTTTGCATGTTCTTCCCGTGTTGGCGTGGGTTTCCTTCGGGTGCTCCGGTTTCCCCCACAGTCCAAAGACATGCGGTATAGGTGAATTGGGTGAACTTAAGTAGTGTATGAGTACATGTGTGATTGAGAGAGTGCATGGGTGTTTCCTAGTACACCCAGTAGCAGCTGGAAGGGCATCCGCTGTGTAAAACATATACTGAAATAGTTGGCGGTTCATTCCGCTGTAGTGGAATGATATAAATAATATTGAAGGAAAATAAATTAATGAATGGTCTGTGGTAACAGTGTTTTGGTTTTTTTCACTTTACTAACTTTGTCACTTGTGCATGTGGCAAATATCCAACCCAATCTGATGGCAATTCGTAACTTCTTGATTTAGTGGCTAATTCGTATGAATTCATACAATCTCATTTGTACAATTAAGTACAATTTGCTCATCCCCCATTGACGGTTGGGTTTAGTAGTGGGTTTGGTGCCACGCCTCCTTTTTAAAATCAAACATTTTCATATGACTGAACTTATACGAATTCATACAAATTAGTCACTAAACTGACAAAACGTAAAACACTTACATTTTCTTGTGAGATCAAGCTGCAAATATCAGTATCTGAATCGGCTAGTGGTTGTTTTATATAAAGTTAAAGGCAAAATTATTAGTCCTTCTGTAAATGTTTTTATTTTTTTTTTAATATATTTTCTATTTGTTGTTTAACAGACAAAAAAAAATCACTAAATTTTCAAAATAATTTTTTTTTCCTTTGCCACAATGTCAGTACATATTATTTTACTGGTTATTTTGTAAGACGCTCAGCTTAAAGTGCAATTTGAAGGCTTAACTAAGTTAATTAGGTTAAATCAAGCTTGGTTAATTAGCCAGGTCATTGGACAACAGTGGTTTGTTCTGTAGACAATCAAAAAATATTCTTAAAGGGGCTAATAATATTGACCTTATTTATTTAAAAATGATTTTAAACTGCTTTTATTCCAGTAACCTAAAATAAAAAAAGACTTTATCCAAAATAAAATATATAATAGAAAAAAACTAATTTTCTTGCTGTTGAATATCCCTTGGAAAATATTTATAAAAATAATTAATTTCAAAGGAGGGCTGATAATTCTGCTTTCAACTGTATTTATAAAAATATAGTTTCATATCAAGTTCAAGATTATAAACCTTTAAGCTTCCTGTGGTTTTTGAATGATCAATGATTTAAAATCTTTAAAAATCTGTTTATATTTTTATCAAACTTTAATTTCTACAAACTTCAATTAAGTATCGGCGACACGGTGGCTCAGTGGTTAGCACTGTCACTTCACAGCTCAAAAAAGCTGGTTTGAGTTCCACCTGGGCCAGTTGGCATTTCTGTGCTGAGTTTGCATGTTCTCCTCGTGTTTGCGTGGGCTTCCTCCAGGTGCTCCGGTTTGCGTTAGGTGAATTGAATAGACTAAATTGGCCGTAGTGTGAGTGTGTGTGAATGAATGTGTATGGGTGTTTCCCAGTACTAGATTGCGGCTAGAAGGGCATCCGCTGTGTAAAACATATGCTGGAATAGCAGGTGGTTCATTCCACTGTGGCGACCTCTAAAATAGAGACTAAGCTGAAGGAAAATGAATGAATGGATGTGATTTTGCTAGCTTTTATTGACAAAAGTTCAGCTAGTGTACAAGTGACAAATTTCATTATCGAAATCAGCCAGTACATGTTTAGTAAACTTGCTATTATGCCAACAAAAAACACTTGTCGATGAACTCCTATTAATACCTTTTTTTTTTACTTTTCAAATTATTGAACTGCAGCACTCCAGCTGACATAAGCTACGCTAAAAATGTATCATTGTGGTATTCGTTATGATCCAATATGCATTTTGTGCTCTGGATGCAAGACATGATGGTTGATTCCACATCTTAAAAAGTCTGTTTACATCTGAGTTAAAGAGGTCATATATTCACAGATGCTTTTTTTTTTGCAAGCTTTAATATGTAACCCTCAGATATCCCAAAAATGTGTCTGTGATGTTTAAGCTCAAAATACCTCATGGATGATTTATTATACTATGCTGTAAATGTTCTTTCTAGTGCTTTCTGATATAGATGATAACTCCCCCTGGAGTGAATGTGTGCTGTGTAACATTCAGATCTTTCTCATGCTCAAACTGCAACATTACTAAAGGAAACTAAAAGTGTAAAAAGAAAGGCAGAGTTCACCCAAAAAAGAAAACTCTGCTATCATTTATTCACTCTTCATGTGTTCAAAACCTATTTGGGTTTCTTTCTTCTACTGAACACAATAGATTATTTTTTGAAAAATGTATTGACTTCCATGATAATATTTTGTTCCTACTATCGAAGTCGATGACCAGCAATCTTCAAAATAGCATTCAAAATAGCAGGTTGGACGCACTTTAGCCTTGAGAATTGTCTTATTCCTTTGTGGCATAGATTGCACATGGTACTGGAAATATTCCTTAGAGATTTTGATCCATATTGACATGATAGAATCATGCGGTTGCTGCAGATTTGTGGGCTGCACATTCATGATGTGAATCTCCCATTCCACCACATCCCAAAGGTGCTCTATTGGATTGAGGAGTGGAGGCCATTTGAGTACAGTGAACTCATTGTCATGTTCAAGAAACCAAGCAACAATACTCAGGTAGGCTGTGGCGTTAAAACGATGATCAATTGGTACTAATGGGCCCAAAGTGTGCCAAGAAAATAACCCCTACACCATTACACCACCACCACCAGCCTGAACCGTTGATATGAAGCAGGATGGATCCATGCTTTTATGCTGTTGATGCTAAATTCTGACCCTATGATCCAAATGTAACAATATAAATCAAGACTCATTAGACCAGGCAACGTTTTTCCAGTCTTCTATTGTCCAATTTTGGTGAACCTATGCAAATTGTAGCTTCAGTTTCCTGTTTTTAGCTGACAGGAGTGACACTCGGAGTGGTCTTCTGCTGCTGTAGCCCATCCGCCTCAAGGTTGGACGTGTTGTGTGTTCAGAGATGCTCTTCTGCACACTTCGGTTGTAACAAGTGGTTATTTGAGTTACTGTTGCCTTTCTATCAGCTCGAACCAGTCTTCTCCTCTGACCACTGGCATCAACAAGGCATTTGTGTGCACAGAACTGCCGCTCACAGTTTTTTTTCTCTTTTTCAGACCATTCTCTGCAGACCCTAGAGGTGGTTGTGCGTAAAAATCCCAGTAGATCAGCAGTTTCTAAAATACTCAGACCAGCTCGTCTGGCATCAACAACCATGCCACGTTCAAAGTCACTTAAATCACCTTTCTTCTCCATTCTGGTGCTCGGTTTGAACTGCAGCAGATCGTCTTGATCATACCTACATGCCTAAATTCATTGAGTTGTTGAGATTTGCGTTAACAAACAGTTGGACAGGTATACCTAATTAAGGGGCCGGTGAGTGTATAAGCTGAAATATAATAGCTGTAGGGTTATAATATACATTTTACTGTATAGCTAATATATTTGAACATATGTACATATTTGTAATTTCAATGGTTGAAAAATATATATAAGCAATATTTAAAAAATATATGCTGCATATGACAAGACAAATTTTAACTTTTGTCATATATATATATATATTTAATGCATTACATTTCTATATGGGTTTGACCTGAAGTATTGTATTGTATAATGTACTCCAGTAATGTTGTGAAGGTCTTGTTATACGTATTGGATCTCCGCATAGCTTTGCTTTGGGCTTCTTGTTTGTACTTTATAACCTACTTTGGATATGTGAGCAGGACAGCTGTTTTCCCCAAAGTCCTGGGCTTTCTCCTAGCTCTGATATCTGCAACAAAGTCAACATTTGTGTTACAAAGTTGTGTTACACACAACAGAGTGCATTGAATATACTAAAATACACCAGAGGCTTTGCATTAAATTGACTTCTTAGCATAACTACTCCACACTGCTAAAAAGTCACGTCTCAGAAATTGCTGGTGAACAGAGGATACGTGTGTGTTTTTCCCAGGGAGTTGACTCTTGATCTTGACATTGTGGTCTTAGGCCTCTATAGACTACATAAACATAACATTAGTCTGGGTTTTATTGCTTGGTGTCTTGATCTGGATCTGGGTCGCTGCTTACAGTCTCAGACAACAGTCTATTTCCAGAGCTTTTTGAACAGCATAACTCTACACTGGGGAAAGATGCTTCCAGTGCTTGTGTCCTCTTTGTGGACCTAAGATATGACAAAGCTGTTGTTTTTATTTTGTGTTTAGCAAGGACATGTGTTTTTGAGGTTTAAAGATGATGGTTTAAGTCATACGTAACCCACTTTTACTAGTTTATAAATATAAGTCAGGTCAGTGAAGTATGGGGTGCCTCAAGGATCACAGTATATTACAATAGGATTAAAATATACATACTACCACTGAGAGACATTATTAGAAGGCACAGGATCAGCTTTCACTGCTATGCAGATGAAACTCAATTATATATTTTAGGAAAACCTGATGAGACATCTGAACTGTCTATTCAATTCCTGTTTATTTCTATATATATATTATTTATTATTTTTTTCAAATGAGTTGTGCTAAAATGTCAGTAAACATTTCTGTTTTTAGCCATAAATGATATACTAAATGCTATTATTTACAAACCATCAATTTAACAGTACTGTATCATACAGTAAAATTGCATTCATAGCATTATCTGATTGACGTGTTCTTGGCGTAACATTTTATTTTCAGCAAAAATGACAAGAATCTTCGGTTACACTTTATAATAACTACACACTATGAATCATTTATTAAGCATTAACATCTAGTGAATTCATTATTTGTTAAGCATTAACTCTACATTAATAAACAATAGTAAGCAGTTTATAACTGCAGCTACAAATGCTGTATTGTTGACAACCACATTTATGATGTGTTTAATAATTGTACTTTCATACTTTGTAACTGGTTGATTTTTCATTACTAAATTAAGTATTGCATTATTTACAAACCATTTGCTTTTAAGTTTTTAAGATCATTCAGAATGAAGTAGTAAATGATAAATAAATCTTATTAAAAAATCTAATTAAAAATCTTATTATTTAGGTAGATAGTGATAGTTACTATGTATGTTAATAAATGCTTTATTAACTCAACTTTATGCAGTTTTGTGACATAATCTAAAGTGAGGACTATTAATGATTTATAAATTCCTTATAAATGACTTATCTAAAAAGTTAAATTACTGTAAAGTTTAAACATTTCTAATTAAAACGACTGTCAAAATACAACATACAATTGGATAAAACAACAACAATATATTAATTTAACAATATAATAGGATGCAATGTTTAAACTGTACAGTAATTTTATTTTAGATTAGGTTGCAAAGATTGATTTATTTGATACAGTTTTATTTGTGTATCTTCAGATAAATAGAAATGAATAATGTCGTTCATGTTTTGTTTTGTTTTCTGTTTAGAATCTGACTGACCAACTAATTGTCATTTAAAAGGGATTTATAAAGCATAAATAGTATGTATTTTAATTAACTATTAATATATGCCTAAATAATGTGAGTTATAAATGTTAATTTGAATAGTATATTAATCATTTACTAACTCATTCTGAATGATCTTAAAAAAAAACACCAACTATGATTAAATAACTGGTTTGTAAATAAAGCAATACTTCATTTAGTAATAAAAAACAAATCATTAACAAAGTATGAAAGAACAATTATTAAGCACATTTTATATTTGTATTTATAAACTGCTTACTAACATTTATTAATGTAGAGTTATGGCTCGTTTCCACTAACTGGTACAGTACAGTACGGTATGGGTCGGTACGGGCCACCTTTATCAAGCTTGCGTTTCTACTGCTAAAAGGGTAACAATGGTGGCATGGTGTGCGACAGAAAGTTGCAGTCAACGTCATTTTTGCTCAAAAAAATGTCTAAAGTAAAGCTGTACGGGTCGCTCACATATCATATGAGAAGCACTTCTCACAAAACAGATGCTTTACACACATAAATACTTCTGTATAAATGTTTATTACTAACTTTTCTATGAACATGAGTTGATTATAACTGCAGATCAATGACAGTGCGAAATAGCCTACTGTAACCTCTGCAATTATATAAAAGAAATAAAGAAATGCAACATATATAAACACATACAGACCCTTACAGTCTCTGATATGTTACTTACAGAAAAACTACACACAGCATACATTTAGGCCTTATTTAGGTTCAAAACAGCAAGAAATACAGCCCACAGTCAGCAAACATCTCATGATTTAATGTGTCTTTAATCTTCAGCAGCACGTGTAGCCTCTTGTTAGAAAGTAATTCCATCATTCTGAGTTCATAATAGTCCAAAAGATGATGATAATAGTTAAACATGGCAGTTTGTTCACGTTTACTGAAAAAATAATGTGCTCCTTTTTTTCCGGCTTCTCCCTTTGTTTTTTCGCCCGTCACTCTCGTGTTTGTCAGTTTCTGACATAATCAGGTTTCAAAAGCATGTCAATAATCAAGCACACGTTATCATCAGCTCAAAAAGTTTGTTATTTCAAATAAAGAAATGCGACGAGCACAAGCAAAAACAAAAAAATGCTCGCGCTTCAGACTGGCTCGTAAAAAACTACGGAGCACAGGGTAAAATCTGCTCTTTTTTTGGCTTTGTGGCTGTTCATCAAGAGGACGACAAGGTTCATTTGAGCCCAGATCGAACAGGGCTTGTTATTATATGATATTATATGTATATATAGTCTCTCGGCTGTGTATGAAAACATGACAGCTACTTTGTTTTCATTCTGGCTTGTTGTGTGAGCTCGTGATGTATCTCTGTAAACCAATAGCGTTCAGCTGCGTGTCTAGATCTGCCTTTGGGACCCTTTTGGTACCCTTTCTTGTGTTTGGTAACCTTTCGAAAGGGTGCCGAAAAAGTGGTACGGTACGGTTCAGTTTGGTATGCCTTTTGACAGGGAAAACGGCCATAAAAGCGTACCGACCCGTACCGTACCAGTCAGTGGAAACGAGCCATTTATGCTTAACAGATAATGAATTCACTATTTGCTAATGCTTAACAAATGGTTCATAGTGTGTAGTTATTATAAAGTGTCACCGAATCTTCATTAGTTTTAAACTTAAGAGCCACGATGCAGCTGATTATTTTTTGCTTCAGGTTTTGTGGGCTATAAAAAAAATTCAATGTTTAGTCTGTAAAGCTATGACTCACCTCAAGTCTCAGTCACAGATATTCTAATATTTGCCAAGGTATTGCAAATACTTGCAGGTCTTCAGAATCTGTTATTGGAGCCTCAGTCACGTGTCTCAATAATCCCGTAATGCAGACATGGATATTAAGTCAAGTCTAAGGTTACATTCACTCAGTCTGCAGGATTGACAAGCACATTTTCTCTCTCCAATTCCCCTGTTTAGCTTGTGTGTTTGTTTAAATGTCAATAAAAAGGCCTCTAGAGCTGCCAGCTTCCATCAACAATTCTGTATGCATGAGCACCTTACTGTCAGTTGTTTCTTTTTAATAAAAGTGAGTAGTGAAGAGAGCGTTTTTCTGACATTGTCAAACCCGCATTACTAATGCTGATGTCTTTCTACACTATTAGAGTATACAGCCATTTCACCTGGTCAATGTCTCTGTCTTTCAGAGAAAGATTGACCAAGATCATTATCCACATAACTGTATGGTGGCAAACACACACATGCTGCAGAGACAGAAAGAGAGAGAGAGGAAATGGTGAAGAGACAGACTTATAAGCGGGTATTACAGCAGAACTGTTTTGTTTTTTTTAACAGACAAACCAATCAGGATGATGCAAAGATATCAATGCAAGGATATCTTGGCTATCGAGAACATTTGGAAGGAAGGAAGTCAGGGAGAAATACTCATTCATTCCTTTTCCTTCAGCTTAGTCTCTTATTTATCAGGGGTCACAACAGTGCAATGAACCACCAACTTATACAGCATTTGTTTTACGCAGCAGATGCCCTCCCAGCCGAAACCCAGTACTGGGAAACACCCATACACACTCACATTTACACACACACTCCTTCACTACGCCCAATTTTGTTTACCCAATTCACCTATAGCGCATGTCTGTGAACTGTGGAACACCCAGAATAAACACAGAAAATGCCAACTGGCCCAGCTGAGACTTGAATCAGTGACCTTGCTGTGAGGCGACAGTGCTAACCACTGAGCAACGGTAGGAGTACTCAACAAAACAAAGTTGTTTATTTGAAATATTTCCATATACAATACATAGTTTTTACAAAGTAGGATGCACATTTTTGCAGCCATAAATGAAACAGATTAATGTAATACTAAAAAAACTTAAAGAGCCTCTATTATGGGTTTTTGAAATTGACCTTCCATGTAGTGTGTAACACAGCTCTAAGTGAAGTGAAATATCCAGCTAAAGCTTAAATCTGAAAGTGGACAGTTTTTAAAACTATTGATTCATCTATAAAAGAGTCGACTCATAGTGGTTTAAATAAATCGTCTTGATAACGAGTCTTTAGTCGTTTCGGCGTGACGTTGATATGAAACATAATGGTTGCGCGCGCAGACCCACAAAATTTAAACCTGCAGCCCCGCCCACTAACACAGCAGCAAAGACAGACAGATCCTGAAGTCATGAGTCATGAAGCTCCAAAATGAAAGATAATTAATGAAATCAGACCTGGCCCATGACACATATCATAAGTGTAAGTAAATAGCTGCCTCCTTGATTTCTCTAGCTTGTAAAGTATGTTTTTTAATTGTGTTGTTAATTGTAACCGCTTGCACTGTATCAGGTTAACTCTATATTCCCATATTGCATCTAATGCCACGTTGAAAACGCGACGGATTTAAATGAGTTTGTGGTGTTTAACTGCACTGCTTTCAGAGGTGAGGTGTCCGAATAACACTGTTGAGAACCGGGTACTGTTTACTGTAGTGTTAGTAAGTTTACTGTGAAGTGGTTTCGGGCGTCTGCTGCGATCGGATCCTATACCAATGTTGGCAACCCGGGGGCTTGATAAACCACGTTGGGCATTTTACTGTCTTGCGCTGAACGCTGTTGACCAATCGCAACAGGCTGTCATCGGTCCAATCAGTGCAGATTAGCTTCGCGCTAAGGAGGGGTTTGGGAACAAATGAATCGCTGAATGATTCATATGGGAGTCGCTGGGATAATTAGGTAAAAATAAATGCCTATTATAAGACCATGAACATGTTTTTTAACCTTGCATGCATATCAGTATGTTGTTGGAGACCCATAAAACCAAAAAATGACCCATTTAATGTATAAATTATTCTTAGAATTTTTTAAATATGCAATAGATTTATGAATTTATCACCAATACTTTCATTTGGATGAAATACAGACTAATGAAAATAACACTAATAAATGTTATATGAGGCATATTTGACTGACATAAATCGGTCTCACTTTATATTAAGTGTCCTTGACTAATATGTACTTACACTGAAATTAATCATATATTACAATGTACTTATTGTGTAAATACATATTTTTGCACTGTACTTATGCTTGATTAAATACCTGCCTGTAATCACATCTGTAATTAGATCTTTAATTACACTGTTGACCATCCCTTACACCTCAACCCACCCTTAAACCTACCCATACCACCAAACCTCTCCCTAACGCTTCCAGTATCCCTTCTCAAGAGCACCAGAAGTGTTTTACAAGACATTATGAACACTTTAAGTACATTTTATTTATATATAACACACTACATTGTAGTTAAGGACTCTTAATGTAAAGTAGGACCCCTAAATCTAAAAATAATCATGTAAAAGTATTAATAAACTATATATATATATATATTGTGTGTGTGTGTGTGCGTGCGTGCGTACCTCTATAGTCATATTACTAATTTAATAATGGACTATTAAATTGGTAAAAAGGCTGAAATAGTATTTACTTAAACAGTATTTAAAAACTCATTAGGAAAATTACATTAAGATTAGATTTAATTGTCATTACACATGTACAAGTACAAGGCAATGAAATACAGTTTAGGTCTGACCAGGAGTGCAATGACAGCAAGTGCAGGATACAGGTATAAGTTATAAAGTGCACTTATAGAAAAAAAATATGGTGATATTTGCAGATGGATGTACTATGAACATTATATACAGGTTGTATTAACAATGAACAGAGATTTACAATGGATGAATATATGTACAGTTTGCTATTAATAATCAGAAGTATGCAGATAGATATGAACATAATTACAAATGTATATGTGCAGTGGATATGTACAATTCAAGATGAATTAGTGCAACATAAAAAAACTATTTTAACAAACACAGGGATTTAATAAGGATTATTTAAATAAAATCTAATGGAGCTTAATAATACTGAAATTCTGTCATGATCACTTTCATGACCATAATAACAGAACTTGCTGCAATTATAATATTTATTTATCATTCATGTTTCCTTCAGCTTAATCGCTTTATTCATCAGGAGTCGCCACAGTGGAATGAACCAACAACTATTCCAGCATATGTTTTACACAGCGGATGCCCACCCCAGTACTGTGAAACATCCATACACACTCATTCACTCATACACTACGACCAATTTAGTTTATTTAATTCACCTACAGCGCATGTCTTTGGACTGTGGGGGAAACTGGAGCAGATTTTAATATCAAACTTAAAAATAATTTGAAATCAATACTGAGGAAATTCTTATATATTTTTTTACTTAAATAGTGTGAAATGCTCATTAAATGCATTATTATGGATTTGGGAATCTTCTAAGGAAAGAACAAGAATCCCTAAAATGATCCAGCAGAGGGCATCAGATAACCTTATCAGAAGAGGGCATCTTTTTGGGTTTAAAGTCTGCTGATTTGTTCTCAACATGACTCATCTGGGTCAAATCCAACAAAGAGACTTTCTCTTTGTACAAAACAATCCTTTTGTGTTTGGTGAAACGTATTATTTGGCCACAGATTGTCCAGTTTTCCAGAACATCAGCAATCACAACTAAGCTAAAATGAAAAAAAAAGTATTTATTGAGACTTTCTTTCTCTTTAGCCTATAAAAAATAGACATCAAAATTTAAAAAGTAGCAATTGTACAGTATGTGATGAAAGCCTGCAGACCGATATGCTTGACTTAAAACGCTAACACAAATCTATTCAGATATGTTTATATTTGAGCTAATCGCATAGAGTAGCTGGACGTTTATTCGTTCATTCATTTTCCTTCAGCTTAGTCCCTTATTTATCAGGGGTCGCCACAGCTGACCGCCAACTATTCCAGGATATGTTTTATTCCAACCGCAACCCAGAACTGGGCAACACCCATACACTTATATTCTCTCTCTCACACACACACACACACACACACACTCGTACACTATGGCCAATTTACTTCATTTAACTCACTTATAGGCCTATCGCATGTTTTTTGGACTATGAGGGGAACCGGAGCACCCGAAGGAGACCTACGCGAACACAGGGAGAACATGCACAGAAATGCTAACAGAAAAGCGGACTCGAAACCTTCTTACTGTGGGGAGACAAGTGCTAAGCCACCGTGCCGCCTGGAAGTTTATTTATATAGAGAAATATGATGATGTTTATGCAAATGGAATAATGTGGGAAAGCCCTGAGGTGTCTTTCAAAAAGATACAATCGCTGCCTCAAGCTACTGCACTTGCCAAGTGAAAATGCTAATACTTTACCACGAAGTCAAGAGTGTTTATTTGGTTTACTTCGGTGACCGCAAAACGAAAGCAGTCAGCTGTAGTTCATTTAATTGCTATTGACTTGATATTTCTGAAAATCAGTCTGGTTAAATTACCATCATTTATGTGAAGGGATACACAACAGTGTTCAGTTGTAAAGAAAAAAAAAAACATCTTGTTGCAAATAGATATCGCTCTGTGGTTTCTTGGAAATCTCTGTGGTGGAACCAGTTCAGCCCAGTTCTTCGAAAGAGTGTTGAGTTTTTTCTTTTTTGTTTGCATGGGTTACTTGTTTTAAGTAGCCATCAAAGATCATTGTCATTGTAAAATGTGCAGACATACACACACATGACCACAGAAGTTGTACTTGTATAATCATTTAGCTTTTATGTTGGTGGATTTTTGTGATCTTTTTTTTTGTGTCCACTTTGAATCAAGCATCTGTGTGTGCACATGCTCCAAACTGAATAAATATGCCTAAATGCCCTAATATTTTGCAGTGATGGGCTGCATCCGCTGCGTAAAACATATGCTGGATAAGTTGGAGGTTCATTCCGCTGTGGCGACCCCAGATTAATAAAGGGACTAAGCCGAAAAGAAAATGAATGAATGAATATGACCTAGTATTCATGTGTTTGAACTTAGTGTACACAAGTGTGATATTAAAAGTCCACTACAACCCGTGTTGAGCAAAATTTATTTTTGAAAGTGGTGCATTACAATATTGAGTTTCTTGGCCCGCTGTCCTTGAGGACCAGTGTAGGGAACCCTGATTATCTGCACCATATTCCTAACATCAAATACTCCTTAAACTCTACTTACTTTTAGCATAACGGCTAATCTTGGCCAAATCAAAAACAACACATTGCTGTTGACAATGCACATAATTTATTTCAGTTCCTTCATGTAAAACTCATTAATAGTAATAAACTAATACAAACTGTACTTACACAGAATTTTTGGATTGCATTTCTTAACCCCTAATGTTGCTAGTTAACGCACTGAATGCATTTCAACACACTGGACAGATCCCATCACATCCCCTCAAATGACTGATATGTTGGTTATGGTAAAAGTACCAGAATTATATACTATGAAAAATCTGAAAATATGAAGTGTAAAAAAATCTAAATAAAACTTTTCTGAACACTAAATCATCTTTATTTTTTGAAGTATGCTATCAAATATTTCAGACTTCCATTTAACATGTTTTCTTATTTTTAATTTTTTACAATAAAACCAAAATCAAGTGTAGTAGCGCAACAGAATTATGTTTGATAGATGTTTTATTAACCAGCAATGCTGTGTGTGTAAACCATTATTTATAACAGTCAAAATATGGTCAAACGTTTGGTAGAGCAGGCAATTGAAGGGTTAATAGAGGAACTCTGCAATTAACAACACCCTGTATAACCAACATAACCTACACCTTCATTTAACTTTAAAAAACACATAAAAATAATATTTTAGGATAATGTTATCTGAGAACTTCCTGACCCCAGAGCTATACATGCCATATACACAGATTATTGAAGGTTTAAAGCAATGTGTTTGCTACTTTTGTGCTATATGTCTTAAGACAGTCCCCTTTTCCTTTTCTTCGATGCGTTCAAAATAATGAACACATTCTCTCTTGACTGCGTGATTCATTGTGAATACTTTAATTTTAATTCAGCGATTATTTTAAAAAAAAGCTGGTTAATTAAACTAAAAAGCAACTTGTGTCAAAAATTATTACTTTTTTTTTAAAGTAATGCGTTACTTTACTTGTTACTTAGAAAAGTAATTTCATTACGTAATTCACGATACTTGAAATGCGTTACCCCCAACACTGACTACAACAGTTAATCTGTTTATCTATACCAGGGGTGTCAGACTTAATTCCTGTAGGGCTGCAACCCTGGAACCCTAGTTCCAGCCCTGCTTCAACACACTTATCTGTTTAATTAGGGTTGGAACCAAACTGTGCAGAGCTGCGGCTCTCCAGGAACTGAATTTGACACCTTCTGTACCATGTACATTTATTTTCCTCTACTTATAAGATAGTCTGGACTTAAAGCAAAACTAAATATTGGTCATCATGCTCATTTAATTTTTTAAAAGCTCTGTATACATTTCTAATTGAGGCAGTTCATATCTATTTTCATTCTTTTATTTTATTGTTGTTTTTATTCTATTATTGTTGATGGTTCCTTTCCTTCATGTTCAACAAACCTTGTGATTCTATATATAGACGTGGACAAAATTGTTAGTATTGTTGGTAACATTAAAGGTGACAACAATTATGTCCACGTCTGTATATGTAATTGAAGGCATTATTAGCCCTACTGTGAATTTGTTTTTTAAGGGAGCAAGGACATTTTCACAGTATTTTCTAAACTATTTTCTTATTTGTTTTAGTTGGGCTGGAATAAAAGCAGTTTTTATATTATTTATTTATTTATTTATTTATTTATTTATTTATTTATTTATTTATTTATTT